>JAOWBW010001069.1:24292-483479 GCA_026119855.1 Campanula takesimana
TTCTGAAGGATTTTTCAAAGAAATTGACATGCTTGTGTGCGGCCGCACAGTCCATTGTGGGCGACCGCACAGTCGTCTGAAAAACAAAGATTTTGTTTAAAGTTGGTATAAAGTGAAGTAACCCTAGTTAGGTATATAACCTTAATATAAGATGTCCTAACAAGTGTTGTGATACTTTAGGGGCATCAGACTTGGTCTTAACCATGTATACTCATTGAATTAAAATGAGAACATAGGTATAAGAGTAGTATCTCTTCTTTATGTTTTGAAAGTGCTATGAACAAGCACTAATGTGTTATACTTGTTGTGAATCCAATGATTGTGCACCTTAGAGGCATTAGCATAAGGTCTTAGACTTGAACATCCTAAGAATAGGATTGAGATTTGGTAAGAGTAAATGTATAACTCTTATACTTGTTTGGAATGTCCAAATATTAGAAGTTATAACTTGAAGTATAAGACATTAAAAGCTTGTACATGACTTGAACATCCATAGAAATGGATTAAGACTTGAATATAAGATAATAAAATCTTGTACATGGCTTGACACCAATACATATGTATGGTAGTGAACTGGAAAGTGCTATGAACAAGCACTAACGTGTATGAGACATGTTCTTGTTGTGTATGTGCAAACATTGCATACATTTGCTTGATACAAGGTGACTTCTTGATTACTTGAAGCATGTTCCTTGTTGAGCTAGTCCACTACTTTTGGATTAGTTCTTCTCCCGTTGTTCAAGTAAATATCTACTTGTACCTTCTTGTGTGAGTCCAGCTGGTTCTCCTTGCTTGTTCGAAAATATATAGGTTCACGCTTGTCGCGAGAGCTGGGGTTTAAGTGACAATCGGGTCCCTATGTATTTCCGCGTGACCCCTTACTACCGGCCATAGTAAGGGCATAGCTTCCTTAGTTGGAGCAATAAGCCTGACTTAAGTGAATGCTAAACTCTTGTCTTGATCACCTCGTGAATAATCATGAGTACTGATATTGGGAATGACACTGGTTACCGGGTCTTCTGATATACTGAATAGTCAGTTCCTGTTATTGATCGTGATGTCAAAGTAATACAAGCTTCGACAACAATGGTATTCTTGGGAGGAATAAGGAAGGAAGCAATATCCTTATAACTTGCTTGGTTAGCTTTATGTGCTACTTGATGAGTGGATTATCCTCTCATATACTTGTTACTTGATGATACTTGAGATATGCTTATTTAAGTACCTATTTGAATTGCATGATAACATGTCATGTAGTTGCATCTAATAGCTTACTGAGATTTATCTCACCCCTTTATTTGTCCCCCCCCCCAGGAAGAAGGATAGTGCGCAGTGAGGCTCGACATAGTTGGGAGCTTGCTTCGCAGGTCGGGATTATTTTGGAGCTTGTGTCCTTTTTCACTTGGTGAGGACGATGTATTGGGTTGTATAACTCCTTATTTGGGGTAGACAGTCTTGTTTAGTTCTGATTGTCACTAGACATCTGTATAGTACTCTTAATGCCAGCTTATGTGCTAGGCATGTTTCCGCTGTGTATGTATTAAGTTTGGTTTTAAATTTTCTTGTCTAGAACTCGTGTTGTGAGCTAGTACAACTCCTTACTCTAGAATATATATATAATGTCAGTTTGTTAAACAAATGTCATTAAGTTTCTTGTTAAGTTTCTTGTTTCTCGTTAGGCACTCCCATCCAGGTTCGAGGTTCTATTAGGGGATCCCGGTACCTGGGGGCGTGTCACACCCCACCCCGGCAGGATCCGCCCCGGCACACTCCACCTCGCCGTACTCTTTCAGGGCATCGCTTTGAACCGATCCAAGGTGCAAGTGGACGCCGAGATAGAAGCATAGTAAGCTCCAGTCATACCTCGCATTCAGCACAAGGGACATTGTTGACCTTAGAGAGAGACTCAACAACATTGAGATGATGAATCAGGGGCACAGGAAACCCAATGATGATTACGACGCCATGCGCCCTTTCGCTCAGAGGATTAAGGATGCACCACCCAATCGGCAGTTAAAGCTCCCGCATCTAGACAAATACTCCGGCAACGCCGACGCCCTGGATCACATCCAAGCCTTTGAGGCCACCATGGCCCTAGTGTCCAATCAGGATGACGTGCTGTGCAAGGCCTTTGCAAGCACCTTAACAAAGGCAGCTCGGTCCTGGTTCATGGACCTTGAGAAAAGTAGCATCAATTCCTTTGCCAGGTTGAAATCACAATTTCTGGAATATTTTGCTACTGCGGGTGCTAGAAAAGGTGGTGTCTGACCTAGCCAACATGGTCCAGAGCAAGAATGAGTCCACCCTGAGTTTCTACACCGGTTCAGGGATCTGGCCGACTCAATAGAGGAACGCCTGACCGACAGGGAGATAATTGTATGCTTCACGAATGGTCAAAGATCAGAGCAGCTAACTTATGAATTGTCGGTCAGAGAGCCCCTCACCAAAGCCGAGTTGTACCACATTGCTTATGCCACGGCCATCGCCGAGGAGAAGAAAAAGACGTTATATGGTCACAAGGAACGAGACCGAGATCATGACAAGTCACATAACGGGAACTCTTCCCAGGGGACCAATGGGGGAAACGGCAAGGGCAAAAACAGGACCAGGGGGACCGAGACATTCACCACATTCAATAAACCGATCTCTGAGATCATGAATCTGGTGGATCTCCCCAACCCCAAGCCCCTAAAAGACAACCCGAAATACCCAAGGGATACCACAAAGTATTGCTCCTATCACCGAGATAACGGTCACGACACCGAGAACTGTTTTGCCTTGAAGAAGATTCTGCAGAAATGGGCTGACCAAGGCAAGCTCAATCAGTTCATGACCAAGGACAACAAACGCCCAAGGGAAGAAGACAAAAACAATGATCAGATCGACAGGCCACCTCGGGCTAGGTTGATAGGCGTGATCCGAGAGGAATTCCATCCAATAAGAAACTCAAGGAGCAGATTTACGAGCTAAGTAAAGTCTTCCACATCCCTCCCTGGATACATGAGAAGGAGGAAGTAATCAGTTTTTCTCCAAATGAATTGGCAGGAAACCGTGCAATGAGAGAACAACCATTAGTCATCACAGGCCGTATTGATAATTGCGAGTCGGACAGACTCCTCATCGACTCTGGAGCGGCCAAGGATGTGCTATATTACCGCACCTTTAAAGAGATGGAACTTCCAGATACAATGCTGACCCCATATAATGGAAGGCTAGAAGGGTTCACTAATCATAAGGCCGATGCCAAAGGAACCGTTGACTTACTCCTGGAAGTCGGCACTCACCCCTACAAAACCGCGGCCACGGTCACCTTCATAGTCATGGATCTAGACAGTGATTACCATGCTATCCTAGGCGCACCCAGTCAAGGAAAGTTGGGTCTGGTTGTTTCCCTCCCTCACCAAAGGGTGAAGTTCCCCACCCCGGCTAGAATCGGGTGCGTCCCAGGATCACCGAAGAATTTTTTGGAGCACGTGATGAAATCCAGGAAAGCAAAGGCCAAAATGGAAATCGATACTCCTGATAAAAGAATCACGGTTTCCAAATCAACCACGGTCACAACCTCAACGCCACATATCGGTGTTATTTTGGCGAACTTTGCAGATGAGCCTGACGAGTGGGTTATTCCTGACAGCGACACCCCAACCAGGGACAAGGTTTCCTACGGTTTAAACGATTTTGGTTGCATCTCGATGAACACAGCTACGGACAATTGTGATCCCACCGTTGTCCCTAGCTCGGGGGCCACACAGCCGACTGATATGGAAACCGAGATCGATAAACTGTTGGACATGGAAAACCTAAGCTTAGAAGGGGAAGACAAGGAAAAGGTTAAACAGATCATTGTCAAAACCCTAGAGTTCAGAGACGGCCCCGAACTTAAACCAGTAGAGCAGTTAGACGAGGTCGTCATCAACCCAGACTATCCAGATCAAAAAGTGAAGATTGGGAAGCAACTCTCCCAACAAGAACGAGAAGAGCTCATCTCCCTACTCCAAAATAATTTGGACGTATTTGCTTGGAAAATAGATGACATGGTGGGAGTGAAGGAAGCTGTGGCCCTCCACAAACTGGAAGTCGACAAGTTCTTCAAACCGGTCAAGCAGACAAGACGAGCCTTCTCTACCGATAAGGAAAAAGCAATCGAGACCGAGGTCGACAAACTCCTCAAAGCCGGCATCATAAGGGAGGCAACTTACCCCGAGTGGCTCGCAAACGTCGTCATGGTAAAGAAGCACAACGGCAAATGGAGGATGTGCGTAGATTTTACCGACCTGAACAAGGCCTGTCCCAAGGACAGCTATCCCCTCCCCAGGATTGACAAGCTCGTAGACTCCATTGCCGGCCATCAAACCCTCAGCTTCTTGGACGCCTACTCTGGCTATCATCAAGTCAAAATGGCCAAGGACAATATTGAAAGGACGGCCTTTCAAGCTGCAGGCGGCGTATACTGCTACGTCATGATGCCTTTCGGTTTGAAGAACGCAGGAGCCACGTATCAGAGGATGGTGAACAAGGTCTTCAAATCTCAGATAGGCCGGAATATGGAGGCCTACATTGATGACATGGTGATCAAGACCAAGATCGGCAGCCATATACCAGATCTAGAGGAAACCATTAACAACTTAAAAGCTAACGATATGAAGCTCAACCCTAGCAAGTGCGTCTTCGGGGTTACAGCGGGCAAGTTTCTTGGTTTTATGGTTTCTCAGCGAGGCATCGAGGCTAACCCAGAAAATATCCAGGCCTTGATTGATATGAGGGAGCCGACTTGTATTAAGGAGATTCAGAGGTTGAATGGGAGAGTAGCAGCACTCGGCAGGTTTATTGCTAAATCAGCAGAAAAGTCCCTCCCCTTCTTCAAAGCCTTGAAGGGAACCAAGGATTTCGCTTGGACGCCAGAGTGTTCGACCTCGTTCCAGCAGCTGAAAGACTACCTCGGCTCTCCACCCCTACTTAGTAGCCCGGTCATGGGTGAGACATTGTATGTTTTCTTAGCTGCAACCGACCGAGCCGTAGCAGCCATGCTAGTCAGGGAAGAAGGCGGTATCCAGAAGCCGGTCTACTACGTCAGCAAGGCACTGTCAGATACCGAGAGCAGGTACTTCAATGCCGAGAAAATCGCTTATGCCTTGGTGATCGCAGCCAGAAAACTACGAGCTTACTTCTCGGCTCATCCCATCACGGTCTATACCAATGCTCCTCTTAGAAAAATACTTCACAAGATGGACAGCTCAGGACGCCTACTTAACTGGTCTATCGAACTGACCGAGTTCGATATAACCTACAAGCCAAGGAAGACTCTTCTGGCCCAACCTCTTGCTGACTTCTTAGTCGAAACCGCCTTTACAAGTGAACATACGGCGACCACCCGAAAGAGAAAGTTCCCTACGGACAGAGAGCCCTTGGAAGATCTACCGCCCAACTGTTGGGTCCTATACACCGACGGGTCGACTACCCAAGGACGAAGCGGCGCCGGGGTCTACTTGACTAGTCCTGCCGGTGAGCATGTTGCACGTGATTTTATCAGGTTCAAGTTCCCTGCCTCAAATAATCAGGCTGAATACGAAGCCCTAATCCTGGGACTTGAAAGAGCCAAGTTCTTTGGCGCAACAAGACTAGTAGCATACAGTGACTCCCAACTAGTGGTGAACCAAGTTAAAGGGGAATACAACACCGAAAACCACATGCTGACCAAATACAAAGACCTCGTCCTAAATCTGACCAAGAACTTTGAGTTCTGGGATATACGACAAGTCGGTAGAGAATACAACCTGGAAGCCGATCTACTTTCAAAGATGGCAACAGCTGCGGACTCGGACCCCCTGATCATTTACACCGACCAACCTGCCTATGAAAGACTGGAGATTTTGCTCCTAGATGACGAGGAAAGGACATGGATTGATGACTACAAGGATTACTTGGAAAAGGGAAAACTCCCCGAGGACGAGTTAGAGGCCAAATCAATCAACAAGAAGACGGCAAGATACATGGTTTGGAATGGCATCCTGTACAGAAGATCATTCTCTAGACCTCTCCTAAGATGTGTTGCGCCAAAAAGCACCGAAAAACTCCTCGCCGAGGTACATGGGGGAATCTGTGGGGGACACCCGGGGGCCAGAACCCTTGCTGACAAAATCATCACACTCGGCTACTATTGGCCAAACATGAGGGAGGAAGCCCAAGCCTACGTAAAAAGATGCGACAAATGTCAACGCTACTCCGACCTGCCCAAAGTACCTGCCGTAGAGCAAAGCTTGATCATACCGACATGGCCATTCGACATGTGGGGAGTCGACATCATTGGACCATTTCCATTAGCCAAAGGGAGCAACAAGTATGTTATTGTGGCGGTCGATTACTTCACCAAGTGGGTAGAGGTGAAACCACTAGCAAAGATCACTGAAGAGAACGCCATCAACTTTATCCATGATTACATATGGTGTCGGTTCGGCGTGCCCCACACTATAGTAACTGACAATGGCCTACAATTCTCTGATGCCTTCACCGAGGAGATGAATAGGTTGGGAGTCAAACACAAGAAGTCGTCAGTCAGCCACCCTCAAGGCAATGGACAAGCCGAAGCCGCCAACAAACTTGTCTTGAGAGCACTCACAAAGAATTTAGGAAGTCAAGGAAAGTGGCTGGACGAACTCCCCCTAGCTCTATGGGCCGTCCGTACAACCACTCGGGGGCCAGCTGGGAGACACCCTTCACCATGACTTACGGTTCAGAAGCAATGGCACCAGCCGAGATGGCCTTGCCGACATTCAGAGTAACCAGCTATGATGAGGTCGTCAATGAATACAACCGACTACTGGACCTGGACCTAGTCGACGAAAAAGGCTGACTACCCAGCTCAGAATGATCAATTACAAGCAAAGAACCAAGGCCTACCATGACAGCAAGGTAAAAAAGAGAACCTTTGAAGTCGGCGACTGGGTGCTCAGAAAAATTGAGTAGACACACTTGAAGTCAAAACAGAATAAACTCTCGCCAAACTGGGAAGGCCCTTATGTCATCACCCACATTATACGGGAAGGGACCTACATGCTCAAAACTCCGGAAGGAAAAGAGCTTAAACACCCATGGCATTCTGAGCACTTGAGAAAGTACTATCAGTAGCATCTCGGTTAGCTATTTATCCTTTTTATCATCTTTTCAGTTTTAGATTTCTATAGTTGATATCTAGTTGTCTTAGTTTGATTTCATCAATAAAATTTCCTTTATTTCATTTGCATCAAGTTTAGAGCATAGCACGATCTTAGTGTTGTTTACAACGCCGAGAGCACCCTAACGAAGTTGACGAGCACACTTATGCATAACTTCTAAAGCCTAGTTCCAATAACTAGCAACTTAACGAAGTCGATGAGCATACTTAAAGCATGACTTCTAAAGCCTAGTTTCAATAGCTAGCACCCTAACGAAGTTGACGAGCACACTTATGCATAACTTCTAAAGCCTAGTTCCAATAACTAGCAACTTAACGAAGTCGATGAGCATACTTAAAGCATGACTTCTAAAGCCTAGTTTCAATAGCTAGCACCCTAACGAAGTTGACGAGCACACTTATGCATAACTTCTAAAGCCTAGTTCCAATAACTAGCAACTTAATGAAGTCGATGAGCGTACTTAAAGCATGACTTCTAAAGCCTAGTTTCAATAGCTAGCACCCCAACGAAGTTGACGAGCACACTTACGCATAACTTCTAAAGCCTAGCTCTAGCGACTAGCACATAAGATGATTCGAGTCGGCCCTAACGGACAGACCTAACGTGGCAAAACCGAGCAATAGACGTTCGACACGGCAATAACGGTGAACGACCACGGCCTGCAAACCAAGATAGAACACTAACAAATGACGAGGTAACGCTTAAATACGCAACAGTGAAGAAGACTGGGGATAACATACGCCTCAAACGAGGCAAGCAAATCCCTACAAAGAACCAAGTGTTTTGACTCCCCCAAATACTACTGGCCGAGTCGTGGGAATGCTCAGGACTGTTAAACTCCCCCAGAAAACTCTGGGCCGAGTCGAATTAATACAAGTACTACAAAAAAGGAACTTCGCCAATACTACAAAAGAAAATCAATCCAGCCCGGCTTCATGATCTGCCTCGGCCTTTTCCAAAAGCTTCTCGAAGTTGTTGGGGTCCAATGCTGGTGGGTCCCAAACAGGTCTGTTGGCACTCCTGTCTTTAGCCTTGATTATCCTGAGAGCACCCTCTGAAAACGGAACCATAGAGTGAGCCGCCCTCGCCTCTACGCTATAAGCATCTGCTGAAAGAGACGGGCGCACTTCTCCAACGGGACGTCAACTTCCGGATCGATATAAAGGAGGCGAGTCAGGTTGGACCATGCGTCGTTGTACACCGTGCCGACGCGATCGCTCAAATCTTCCCTAAACTGGGGCCCCCTCTTATATGCTTTTACAGCAGCCTTCTCTTTATCCGCCACGCTCTCTTCTAAACGTGCATACTTGTCCTCCAACAAAGCAAGCTTTTCTTCAACTGTGGCCTTCTCCCCAGCAATCATCTCGGCCTTCCTCTTCTCCCCTTCAACATCGGTCTGAGAAGTTAGCAAGGAATCCTTCAATATCTCCACCTCGGCTTGGGAAGCACGGTACAGCTCGTCAAGGGAAGCCTTGTCTCTCTCTAAGGCGGTCTCCTTTTCAATCAGATCACTGTTGGCATCCCTGAGTTTCGCGACCTCGGCTTCGATGCTCCTCAAAAGTTCGTAGGCCTGTCGGTACATAGCATAGTCCTGTTGGGCAAGGGAGGCAAGCTGCAGATAAAGGAAAAGATTAGACAAACGGTGAAAAGGAAAACAAAACCGGACCGAAATAATGGGAGCGTTACCTCACTGAGGATTAAACCCTTGCGGTTCAGGAGATGGAGGGAGGTTGGTTTCTCGAAGACTAGCTGCTCAAGAGTTTCAACATTCATGGCCCGTCTGACAACCACGCCCCCCTTTTTCAAACTCGGACCGGCACGAACCGAGACATCTAGCCCGGATAGGACAGGGGCTCCGCCGTGTTGTTCCAACCAATTCCTAACCTCCTCATCTGGTGAAACTGAGGCGGAGACTGATGCTTGAGTAGGCCGAGGGGTTCCTCTCAA
Source organism: Campanula takesimana (assembly GCA_026119855.1). Classification (NCBI taxonomy): domain Eukaryota; kingdom Viridiplantae; phylum Streptophyta; class Magnoliopsida; order Asterales; family Campanulaceae; genus Campanula; species Campanula takesimana. The sequence continues at coordinate 33,412 of JAOWBW010001069.1, forward strand.
AGGATGATCCGATGTTTCCCTAGGTTCCACCCTTGCTCTCTTCGAACGACGAAGAGTATCGTCCTGGTCCACCTCAACATCCCCATCGGCACTTTGGTCTTGGCCTCGGCATGATATCTGGTCGTTAGGGACATTCGTTTCGGCTTCAGGAGCTATTTGGTCGGTGTTAACACTCGGCACCTCAACGACCCGATCTGCCATGGGCACTGCAGAAGAATCTTTGTTTTGCAACAGGAGCTGCCTATCATCCATATCTTGATGACGTTGCTCCAAGGCGGCCAACCGAGATCGTTGTTTCTTGGCCCTCGCTGCCGCAACGGGATCAACATAAGTGGAGTCGATCTCATCAGCTTGCTCCATAGTCAGATCTGCACGAAACAGATAAGCGTCAAAATGGGACAAGATAAAAGGATAAATTCACGCTGAAAGATCTAGGAATTACAGTCTATCGTGTCGACGGCCTTAAGACAGATGTCGTTCTGCTCCTGGCAACGGGTACATTCATGATGAAAAAGAAAGTTGGGATGAACGATCCAGTTCGGAAATCTATTCCCCTTCTTAACGATGACTTTGGGGATAACGCCGTCAAGGGGGCCTGCCATCAACCCGGCCTGAACGTAATAGCGAGGATCCCTCTCCAATTCACTCCAGTCAAGGGTACCGAGACTGGCAAACTATTCTAGATTTGTAATCAGGCTATCACTCCACGTCGGTCTGTGAACCTCTTCGGGACGACTAGGACCAAGCTCGGGGAGCGCGAACTCCCAACCACTACGAGATTCAACCCCAATTACATGTTTGTTCCACCCCGACACCTTGCTAACAGTGGTAGAGATGGGGGAGATAATTTTGGGTTTAGCAGGGTCAGACTTGATGCTTACAGTCCTAGAAATCCTATTATAGCTCACATTGAAGAAATGATCAAAAGCGGACATACAAGGTTCGAAGTTGAGACTACGGCACAACACTATGAAGCTGATCAAATATCTGACAGCATTGGCGCCAATATGGGCTGGAACAATCCCCCACGTCTCCAAGAACTCATTTATAAAGGGGTCAAGAGGAAGTCTTAGCCCTAGTTGAAACTGTTTGTAAAAGAAAGAAACGACAGCTTTATTATAGTAGAAGTTTTGGATTTTTTCCTCCGAATCCAAGGGAACGACCTTGCTATAATGCAAGCAATACTCATCATGGTCTATTCCATACCGAGAATACAGCACCTCAAGCATTTTTTTGCCCGGCTTGGGATGTTTGCTCGCAGCTGGCCCTGATTTCCCTTTACCCTTAGTTTTGGCCCCTCGCCCCTGCCTGACAACGCTCGAGTCAAAACGATCCACAATTCTCTCGGAGGTACTTTCCCCGGCCATACCTGTAGAAGAAACAGAGGGTTTCGACTCATCAAGAAGCCTTGAAAAGGCCATTCTCCCCCCCGAATCGACTACTGGGGCCGAGGAGGTTGCACTCATATGACGAGACCGAAACAAAGATTTATCCTTTACATAAAACAGATAAATATGATCAAGGACCTCGCTTAAGCTATCAAGGACGACCATGTTGGCATCCTCGTCAGTCCTGACACTCGTCACGTAGAGACCAGAAGGATATCTAAGATCCTCTCTCGGCGACCCATTTAAGTACAAAATTTCTCCTACGGCGAGTAAAGACAATAGCCCCCAATGCCCATTCGATTTAACATAAATCCTATTGTTTCTTCGGTAAAAACCATACACAGGTTTGGCATCAGGAATTGGTAGGTCCGACATTGGGGAAGAGGAGGGTCTATTTCTTAGTCAGCAAAAACAACTAAATCCGACGGAGAATGATGTACTGTTCGAGAAATTAGTCGGAACCCTAGAAATGGACAAAAGGAAGGAAAGCGAGAAAATACCTTGGAAATGGAAAAGGATCGAACGAAATTAGTCGGGAAATCGTTCTGAACGCTTTAGACGGAATAGATCGACGGAAAAGCTCAACACCAGTGGGAAATGCAGGCCAGTGAAATGCAAAGCTTTAGGTTCCCCTTTTTTGAAATTCGAAAAAGTGAAACAAGGAGTGAAAATTTGGAGTTATATCCCGGGTGGAGCGGGTCGGATCCGAATTTGACCCGACCATATCCTTATACCCACGGGTTGGCACGTTTCCCCTTAAACCCCATCATTATTCCTAATTAATGGGCTGCGTTTTTCAAGGCAAATGTCCCATCAACTGACGTGCGCCGTACGAAAAGAAGATTTAGCGATTGAACTAACCGTCGTTGAGAAACACAGACCGCCAAATGCTAGATCGACACGTGTCAAGCCGAGACCTACGGCAGGAATGCCAGTCGACTTCAAAAATCACGCTTTTGGATGCCTGTATCGACATTGAAGGGTTCAGCACACAGAGGTAGCCGACACCTCTACGACGGACCGACATCCTTAGTAGAATCCAGGAACGGGACGAAGCCGAGATAAGGAAAGGTCAAGTCGATGTCGGGCGGAGATTGAAGTTATGGTTGAACGACAAATATAAATGCTTTCCGTGCCGGCATAACGACTAAGATTGAACGATCGGCACTACTTTGTAGCAGCATCATATGAAAGGTGATGATAATGGAAAGATTCAAGGTCATACAAATCATAGAGAATTCAAAGACGGAGCAAGGAGGGCAAAGGAGAGAGCCCCAATATATATATATATATATTCAACAAAAGGCCCCCACAGCAAGGCCGGGGGCTTAGCCTGTACAAAAAAGAAAGAAAAAAAAAGAGAGGGTTACTACTATCAGTAGGACATGAAGTTACTTATTTTTGGTTCTCTCGGTATGACTTCATCTCTTCCTGGAAAGCTTTGAAGTCTTTTTCTTCTTCTTCGTCCTCTTCATCAACCTCGCTGGAGCTGTTGTCCTCATCATCACTTGAGTCTTCATCACTACCTTCGGCGATGGACTCCTCCCATTCATGATTGCTATCATCCGAGTCTTCACCATCCTGACAGTAATCCTCAGGCGAAAGGAAGGAGCCATCAGCAGATTTTTCGTCATTCAAGACAGGTGAGTCCTTCGCGTCATCTGAGGAATCACATTCTTCTGGAAAAGCATTATCATACTCTCTCTTAGCCATGGATAAAGTTTGGGAGAAGGAAAGAAGGCATGAATAATGTGGAAAAGTGAAACACAGATTCTCTATTTATAGTACTTGAGATGGAGTTAGTTGAAGGGTAATTAATATTATTCATATGTGGAGTCCAACTGGAGTTTTCCCATTCCAAGAAGAACAATGATTCAATTAGCATTAAATCCTACTGGCATCAGCAAATCGAAGCAAAGATTTTGGCGGCTACAACTGTCACATCAATCAACCAGGAATTAAATACCCAACAATTTCTATTCGGCATGCCGAGATAGAAACTCGGGGGCCACTGAACGACATAAACCGACCTAGTAGATGGGAATCCGGACGAGAGGCCCAGCGTACTTAATGGACCTATACCGAGAGGCCCACTCACAAGCCCATGTTTATAGGTCGACATCAGTGAGGCCGAGCAGGCAGTCCTTGCCTAGGCCGAGTTCGAGAAGCCTAATCCCTAGCCGGCCTCTATGACGAGCCGAGTTGGATGACGGGCCGACTTACGTCGTAAACTTCCCATTATCGTCGGGAAACCTCTTACAGAGTTATATTACAACTCTAAAATCAAGAGTCCTTATCTGAACCAAGATAACTCTCCTATCAGATAACAGGATATCGTTCATCCTTATCAGGAGTCTATCTCCAAGGAATATGAGTCCTACATCACCACGGGCTTCCTGGCTTTCCTATCAAGTCAGAACTCATACACCCGCGCCTATATAAACAGGTCCTCAACACAGGAAACGGGTAACGAACTTTTGGCTCTAATCTAGTCAATTGATTTCTCCATTTCTAATCGCCCATATCCTTATTCTTACACCGGAGGGCCTTCGCCGGTGAAGCCCCGGTGCAGTTTACATTTGTTTCGTGTGTGCAGATTCCGTTGTCAAGAACTGTTGCTGGGATTATCTAACCCGTATGACGAAGGCTGATCCAACCAGATTTTGGCGTCATCAAGGAGGGAAATAATGAAAAGGTTAATTGGTGGGTAAAGTCTTTGTGACTTATCCCACATTGGTTAGAAACAAAAGTTTGAGCTAGTTTAAATACAATGACCCATTTGTATGGGGTTAAGATTGTATGGAGTAGAGGCTCTCTCTCGCAGGGGGGGTGCAAATTTGAGTTGAAATTTGACGATTTGTGCCTCGGACCGATGGACTCATGTGTGCGCGACCTGCGGACACGAATGTAGATCCGAAATGGCCTAGCTCGACCAAGTGACCTTTTTGTTAATTGTTTTATTTTTTCCGTCCCAGCCAGCAGACTGTAATTCAAATTTGTGATAAAATTGTAACAGTCAATCCTTTTTTTTCTATGTTGAATGCAGCATTAAATCTCATTTAACAGCAGAATTAAAATTCCATTTACTGCCGTTGATTTTCAAGATTGGAGTGGGTTTTTTAGCAGAATAAATTCGAAATGTTCACAAGAGTTTCGAACACAGAAAATTTCCATCAGTTCCTCTCTCTCGTTCGTATCCTGTTCTTTGGCCCTCTTTGTAATTTCGTGGTGACATCGACCAGGCACTATTTTAGCTCGCCGGAGGTTCCAGTGTGCAGATTCCGTCCGGTTAACCCGTTGTATCCTGGGAGGCGAACGTCCAAGAACACCTCAAGCGCAACTCGGTGAGGGGGCGAATTTGTCTTAAGGAGAGTGTGGCATTCACACGACTCGGGCAATCCAAGAAGATTTATGTTTTCCGTTTCTGATATTATTATTTGTTTCTGTTTTGTTTTCAAGTTCTGTAAATTTTGTATAACAATCTTAAGACAAATTAAATCGGTTCTTCTCCGTGAAGACAAAACAGAATCAAAACATTGAACTGAATTGCTTTGGTTGTTTTTCAGAAAATGCCTTCTGATTCGAACACAGGAAAGCAAGTTGCTGGAGATGCTTCAGCGAACCCGCGTGTTGAACAACCTCCTGTTGAGGAACAGCCTCGTGTGGAGAACAGTTCTAAAACTGTTGTTGCTCCTACAGTTCCTTCGGTTCCGCCTCACCATAGTGAGAAACCGGAAAAATTTGTTGGCCAAGACTTCAAAAGATGGCAACAAAAGATGCAATTTTACTTGACTACTTTGAACTTGAAGAGGTTTCTGAGTGAAGATCCTCCACAAGTTGGTGAGAATGCTGATGTTCAAGCCAAGAGTGCGGTTGACGCATGGAAGCATTCGGAATACCTTTGTCAGAATTATATTCTGAATGGTTTGTCTGATTCATTATATAATGTTTATAGCGAAAGGAAAACGGCAAAGGATTTATGGGAGGCTTTAGAGCGCAAATATAAAATCGATGATGCGGGTGCAAAGAAATTTGTACTTGGCCGCTTCCTCGATTATAAAATGGTGGACTCTAAAAGTGTTAAAAGTCAAGTGGAAGAGTTGCAAATAATAATTCATGAAATCCATGCAGAGGGGAAACATTCCAAGTGGCGGCGATAATTGAAAAATTGCCACCCGCTTGGAGTGATTTTAAGAATTATTTGAAGCACAAACGAAAGGAAATGGATGTTGAGGCACTTGCTATTCGCCTTCGTATTGAAGAGGGCAATAGGTCCGCGGAAAAGAAGTTGAATCATCTTCTTGTGTCTAAGGCTCATGTGGCTAAGGCAAATGTGGTGGAGCATGGTGATAGCTCCAAGAACAAAGGAAAAGGCAAGGGTGTGAAAGCTCCTAATTTGAAGCCTAAGGGAGGAATCTCCAAAAACAAGTTTGGTGGAACTTGCTACAATTGTGGTCTTAAGGGTCACAAAGCTTCCGAGTGTAGGAGGCCAAAGAAGGAAGCTAGTTTGGTTGAAGAAGCTACCGAATTGCTAGCGGCGGTTATTTCTGAAGTGAACATGGTGGGTTCTAACCCAAAACAGTGGTGGATTGACACCGGTGCTACTAGGCATGTTTGTTCTAACAAAGACATGTTTAGTAATTTTGAAGCCCTTGGAAATGGTGAAAAATTGTTCATGGGTAATTCGGCTACTTCCGAGGTCAAGGGACAAGGGAAGGTGGTGCTCAAGATGACTTCCGGCAAAGAGTTGACTCTCAACAATATGCTTTATGTGCCCGATATCCGGAAAAATTTGGTGTCCGGATCGCTTTTGAACAAGCATGGTTTTCGTATTGTGTTTGAGTCTAATGTTGTCACTTTGTCAAAGAATGGTATGTTTGTAGGAAAAGGGTATGTTTGTGATGGGCTCTTTAAGCTCAATGTAATGGCAATTAAGGCCAAAGGCAATGAAATGAATGATGTTTCCGTTTACTTGCTTGAGTCTTCCAATTTATGGCATGGTAGACTAGGACATGTTAATTATGATACAATCCGTAGATTAATTAACTTGGAATGCATACCGAAATGTAAAATTGACTACAAACATAAATGTGAAGTTTGTGTAGAGGCAAAACTCACAAAAACTCCGTTCCATTCTATTGAAAGAAATAATGAACCACTTGATTTGGTTCATACGGATTTATGTGACTTTAAATCAACACAATCACGTGGGGGCAATAAGTACTTTATGACTTTTGTAGATGATAACACAAAATATTGTTATGTGTATCTTCTTAAAAGTAAAGATGAGGCTATAGAGAAATTTATTCTCTATAAAAATGAAGTTGAAAATCAACTTAACCGAAAATTAAAAGTCATAAGAAGTGATCGTGGTGGTGAGTATGAATTTCCATTTGAGGAATTTTGTGCTCAACATGGAATTAAACACGAAACAACGGCACCTTATGCACCGCAATCCAATGGAGTTGCCGAAAGAAAAAATCGGACTCTAAAAGAAATGATGAACGCTATGTTAATAAGTTCGGGGTTACCGGATAACATGTGGGGAGATGCCGTGTTGTCGGCAAACTATGTGTTAAATAAATTACCCCGAAAGAAATTAAATAAGAGCCCCTATGAAATGTGGCATGGAAGAGTGCCATCTTACCAATACATGAAAGTGTAGGGGTGTCTTGCTAAGGTTTTGATTCCAACACCTAAAAAGGTGAAAATTGAACCAAAGACTATTGATTGCATATTTATTGATTATGCTCATAATAGTAGTGCATATAGATTTCTTGTGTATGAATCGAAAAATCAAGAAATACGCAAGAATACTATAATGGAATCAAGAAATGCTCATTTCTTTGAAAATGTATTTCCATGTAAAAGATATGAAGCAAGTTCATCTAAACGGATACATGATTCAATAGATGAGGAAGAAGAAGAAATTCATCATGATGAAAATGATGAACAAGAGGTTGAACCTCGACGTAGTAAAAGAGGAAGGATAGAAAAATCCTTTGGGACGGACTTTTTAACTTATATGTTAGAAAGTGAACCACAAAGTTACAAAGAGGCCGTGAATTCTTCGGAAGGTCCTTTATGGAAAGAGGCTATTAAAAGTGAAATAGACTATATTTTGCAAAATCACACTTGGGAATTAGTGGATTTACCTCCGGGTAGTAAACCACTAGGATATAAGTGGATTTTCAAAAGAAAAATGAAAGCGGACGGAACTATTGACAAGTATAAGGCAAGACTTGTAATTAAAGGTTACAGGCAAAAAGAAGGCCTTGATTATTTTGATACTTATTCTCCGGTAACGAGAATAACATCAATAAGAGTAGTACTTGCAATAGCCGCTTTAAGGAATCTTGAAGTGCACCAAATGGATGTAAAAACCGCTTTTCTAAATGGTGATTTAGAAGAGGAAATTTACATGGAACAACCCGAGGGATTTGTTTCACATGGGCAAGAAAAGAAAGTGTGCAAGTTAGTAAAGTCATTATATGGCTTAAAACAAGCACCAAAACAATGGCATCAAAAGTTTGATAAAGCCATGATGGAAAGTGGATTTAAAATAAATGAATGTGATAAATGTGTTTATGTAAAAGACACAGAAAATGGCTACGTCATTCTATGTCTTTATGTAGACGACATTCTTAGATCCTCTCACAGAACCAGGCGTATGTTCAGGGCCATGAATGAACATAGTTATGAGAGCTGAAATGTGTTAGGACATTACTTGTGTTTAGTATATGATCGACTACACAAAAAGCATATCGATTCAAGGACATCGCGTCTATCGACTTGCGAGTAGAGTAAATATGCTAGTTCGAGCGAAGGTTCAATGGGCAACCCCACACCTTCGTATGCAAGTTTTTGTCTGCCGGACTTTGTCACCATATTCCTCATAATTTCCTTCATGTGGGGGATTGTTGGAAAAATGTGTAATAATGTGAAGGAAATTTGCGCGCGTTTCCTTGAGAAAATAATTTGTTGATTAAGGTGAACATAATATTTTCTACATACTAAAAATAAGTTGGTGTGTCCAATTTATTTAATGGATGATAGAAAATAGAAGCTCAAATGAAATGGGTAAGTTGGGAAGTGGGTTGGTATCCCACATTGAATGGGAAGGTAAAATGCATATGGGTTCCTTCTTTAAAATGGGTATCCCAAAAGGGATAAGGAGGGAAATAATGAAAAGGTTAATTGGTGGGTAAAGTCTTTGTGACTTATCCCACATTGGTTTGAAACAAAAGTTTGAGCTAGTTTAAATACAATGACCCATTTGTATGGGTTAAGATTGTATGGAGTAGAGGCTCTCTCTCGCGCCCGGGTGCGCAGGGGGGGTGGAAATTTGACGATTTGTGCCTCGGACCGATGGACTCATGTGTGCGTGACCTGCGGACACGAATGTAGCTCCGAAATGGCCTAGCTCGACCAAGTGACCTTTTTGTTAATTGTTTTATTTTTTTCGTCCCAGCCAGCAGACTGTAATTCAAATTTGTGATAAAATTGTAACAGTCAATCCTTTTTAATTCTGTGTTGAATGCAGCATTAAATCTCATTTAACAGCAGAATTAAAATTCCATTTACTGCCATTGATTTTCAAGATTGGAGTGGGTTTTTGAGCAGAATAAATTCGAAATGTTCACAAGAGTTTCGAACACAGAAAATTTCCATCAGTTCTTCTCTCTCGTTTGTATCCTGTTCTTTGGCCCTCTTTGCAATTTTGTGGTGACATCGACCAGGCACTATTTTAGCTCGCCGGAGGTTCCAGTGTGCAGATTCCGTCCGGTTAACCCGTTGTATCCTTGGAGGCGAACGTCCAAGAACACCTCAAGCACAACTCGGTGTGGGGGCGAATTTGTCTTAAGGAGAGTGTGGCATTCACACGACTCGGGCAATCCAAGAAGATTTATGTTTTCCGTTTCTGATATTATTGTTTGTTTCTGTTTTGTTTTCAAGTTCTGTAAATTTTGTATAACAGTATATATATATGGTATATGGTTACAAAGAGTCTAAAATAATCTAGTTTGATTTACAAAATTTAAATCTCCTAATTGATACACGCAATCTCTAAGTTTGGTAAGTAGATAAATACAATATATACTTGATATATTATAATTCCTAATATATTCCCGCAAGATGGACGATACTTATATTAAAAATAGAAATGTTTTTACAGTACATTTCAAATAGTGTGATCCACTTGTCATACTCACAACAAATATTCACTCCGTTCCAAAACATCTTGCACTCATTTATTTTTTGGGTGTCCCAATGGTATATCCCTTTTCCTAAAAATGTTCATTTTTTTTTATTCTCACTCACAATATGTTTGAATTGATATACTCATTCATTAATTCCCGTTCATCTTAAAAATGTGCAAGGTGTTTTGAGACAGAGAGAGTATTTACTTACTATTCTCCACCTCACTTCTCTCTCACACTTGACTATTGACACTCACAACACATCATCTATTTAATTTTTTTTTTAATTTTTTTTCTAAGATTTTTTTTGTAAACTAAAGAGGGATGAAATGAGTACTCCATCCGTCTCATATTTATCGCTAGTTATTTTCATTTTGAGCGTCCCATACTTATTGCCACTTACTTAAAATGTTCATTTTTCTCTTTTTATCGACTAACTTATTTTCTTTGTTGGAATTTTTACCAATAACTCCCTGATAGAAGGGAGAATTTACCAATAAAAACAGACATTTACATATTCTACCTTTCCCTGTGTTGAAATTCTATTTACCAATACATCCCTCACGTTAGTTATAACAATCTCATTCTTTTCATAATGCCGAAACTACCCCTCCCCTTTCTCTCTACGCATTCCACTTTCTCTCTCTATGTGTATACAGTTCTTATCCCTCGCCCTCGATCCTGAGAGAAACATAAGATTTAAACTCCCACCAAGCAAAGACAACCACCATCAACGAGATTCAGAACATATTAGGCCAGATCTTGCCACGCGCCGACATGCTCCGGGGAGGTAGATCTAACGCGTTTGGTACGTTTCACGCTTCAAGGGAATCAAATAGAGTAGATCTAATCGCAAGCAAGCAACGATTATAGTCTTGGGAAATCGACAGGCGTCGAAATATTGCCGGAAAAAGAGATGACGCATAAAAACGATTGTGTCCATAAATTTACCTAAGAAATCGAAATCACCAGCGGCCATTATCACTAAGTCGCAGGAAATTCAGGTACAATCACATGCTTAATTGAAATAGCTAGAGAGTCTATCATAGTCAGTCGAGATAACAACGACGAACGAGAGCTCCGAATTTGAGGAAACCAAGAGAAGTTGCTAGACATAAATCCTTAGAGATTATGTGTCACCAGGTCTTCTTCTATGCTGCTGAGAAGGAAAGCAAGAGTTGAAAACTACTTTTGTGGAATGTCAAAATAGTTAAAGAAGGAAAAGAGGGATTTGAATAGAATTGAGGTATAGGTACTAGGTAATGGTGGTAGGGACCACTCAGAATTCTCCCAAGCATTCTTTGCCCCAACTTAGTCTTAATTGGGGATTGATTTTGCACTTTTTTTTTTTTTATAGTTTTAGTTTGCAGTATCATTTCAAAATTTTATAACTAATCTCACTTTTACACTCAATTATAAATAAATGATAAACGAATACCTCAATTTTAAAATTAAATATTTGAGAAATTGATTATCATATGTGAAAACTGAGAGATAAATTAATCAGTTTTATACTTAATTATGAAAAAAAAATGAGAAATGAATGTCTCAATTTGTAAATTTAAATATTTGAGAAACTGACTATCAATTGTGAAATTGAGAGATTAATTTATCAGTTTTATACTCAATTTCGAACAAATGATGAATAAATATCTCAATTGTCTAAACGGCAATGACCTCTCATAACTGTGAAAACAGATAAAAGGGAAATCACACGATTATGTAATCATACAACCGTGAAATCAATTGAGAAATGTTTTTAATTGTGAAATGACACAACTGTGAAATAACATAATTGTGACATCACACAACTATTAAATCACACAACTGTTAAATCATACAACTGTCACCCAAAATTAATATCCAAATTTAATTAAAAGGTATATAGCATCACACAATCGTGGAATCACACAACTGTTAAATCAATTGAGAAATGATTCTACAAAGAAAAAATGAAAAATCACACACAAGTGTGAAATCACATAACTATGAAATCACACAATTGTGAAATCATACAACTGTGAAATTAGTCTCAGTTTTTAACTCAAACTCGTGTGAACAATTGTGAAATGAATCTCCCACTTATTATATTCAAATTAATGTGTGAACAACTGTGAAATGCATGTCTCAGTTATTATAATAATTGAGAGATAAATTTATCAGTTTTTACAAGTGAAAAATGAAAAAAAATGACACAACTGAGAAATCACACTAGTGAAAAATTAGTTGAGAAATGATTTTACAAGTGAAAAGTGAAATTTTTATTTTCTAAAATTGTGAAATTAATTGAGAAATGAAAAATGATTTTCTCAAATTATTACTAGTTAAAAATGAGATTTTTATTTTTAAAATTGGAATTATGTATTGAGTGTACTTGTTTGATTCGTTTTGACGACACGATTAAAATGGTGGTCTCAGATTATTTTTTCGAGTTTTAGATTTTGAAATATTGCATTTTAAAATTTTGAGGAAAAAAAAAAGGAAGAGAGAGAAAAAGTAGGGAAGAAGAGAGAGATGTGAGAGAAAGTGTAAGACCAAATGCGCTTAGCGTCAAAAAAAAAAAATTGTCCGCCGCTTGGCACATACGCATTAGGGAGTGGAGGGGTATTTTGGTCCAACAAATATCCAAAGACTTTTTAGCGAGTTTACATAATGTCTGTCCTTATTGGTCATTTTTATTTGGCTGAGGGACTTATTGGTCAAAACCTCTTCTTTCTTCTACGTACTCATAATACTTACTTTTTAAACATTTTTTCTGAATCCCCGTACGCTCTTATTTAGTAGCAATAAGTATGGAACGGGGAGAGAGTATATTGAAATGGCAATTTGTTTGTACTTTTTATATGCTTCCATTTATGTGTCAGAATTAAGTGTACCATAGTAATTTGATTTAGACCAGCTTAGCCTAGGAATTGACATATCGGGCTTTATGGTCGGATAATGTCCAGTATGTTAAATTGAGCTACGATTTAATGGCCCAGTGGGTAGATTCGTCACTAGTAAGTTTAATTTTTCCAACTAAATGGACCACTCAAAACTCAAAAACTATACCAAAACGAAAGCACACTCAAAATAAAATACTCCCTCCGTTCCACACTTGAAACTTATTTTAATTTTGATCCGTCCCATTTCATTTGAGACTCTTTAAAATGATAATTTTTTTATAATTTTATATTCAATTTACCCCACCCACTCATTCTCTCTCTTCATTTTTCACCACTTAATTCATTCAACCAACCTACTATTAACCCCACTCATTCTCTCTCTTCATTTTCTACCACACATTTTCCATATTTTATTCTTTTTCTTAGTTATTGTGCTTACTTTTTAGGTTTCAAGTGAGGTGAGACGGAAGGAGTAAGTTACAATGCTAGTCAAAGGGGTTATTAATTGAGCAATCGTATACCTCTAAGAATATTAAATTCATTTCAGTCATCCATTTGGTATACTTAAATTTTCACCGGCAGAACTTACGGTTCCCTATCCGATACAAAATTATGAGAAAATGACTCAATTTACATCTCATGAAAAAATAAATAAATAAACAATATGACAACCGATAAAATATTACTTGGAAAAGAGTCCTCTTTTAACATAAATGTTACTGTACAAAAATGTTGATAAACTTTGGGAGGGGAAGACAATTTTCTCAGGCGCCAAGAAACCAAGACCATCGACAAGAAGCCAGAACATGAGTCAATGAACTCATAAAACTAGCATGTAGGTTTGAATCAAACAAGCCAAGGTCCTCTGCAAATTCCTTGATCAGATGCCCAGCCACATAAGAAACACCCGATACCAAAAATGCCAACGCGACATAGTACACTATAGTTTTGATGTACACAAACAACTCGGGTTTGTTCTGGACGCAAGCCTTGCCCATTGCTAGCAAAACCACGCTTAAAAAAGCAGCACCTGCAACTGCCACAATCTTCATGTCCTTATCATTGCTGATTCGGAACGAGAAGCCATATGTTAGAGGAGGGATGAACACGAATAGGAGGAATGATAGTATTGCAAAGGTCGCGTGAAGTGAGAAATTCTCCCTCCGTCCCAGAAGTTCTTGGTACTTATTCACTTGTTCATTTGATGCGTCGTTTTTTTGGTACAAAAGCTGTGAATAGACTATCTTGTTTAAAAAACATGATTTTATTTAGAGTACGTAAGTGCGAATAAACTAGGAAATGAGGTTGATTACTTACATTTCGACCGATGATAAAAAGCCCGCCAAACACATTTGCCATTCCCAAGGCTATAATGCTCACTGAAACAACTCGGAAATAAAGAAAAAGGAAATTGAGATTATGATGAAATTTTCTTAATTTGTTTGAAAAAAAAAAAAAAAAACGAATTGCAGATTAAGCACTTACCTGTGGTGGCATCAGAAGCAGCAGCGGAGGCTACAATGCTTAGGCTTGTAATTGACTCCATTAAACCTCCATACACTATGCTTTTCACAATCTCAATCAGCTTATAGTCTTGATCATTTGATGGGTCCCGCATTTTTTCACGATGAGGTCTAGTAATTTGTTGGTCAAGCAAGGGTCCTTCTCCATCCCGACTTCTGTAATATCCTTCTGGATATTTTACAAATTTCAATACAAATATAAATTAAACTTGCTCTGAAAAATATACGTGTGTAACTGTGTTTTGTAGACTTTGTGCATACCTTCTAATCTACTCTCTGCTTCATTTTGCTTCTCTTCAATCTCAATATCGTTCTTGGATAGAAGCTTTGCCTCTAGCACGTTTTCATCTGTAAGAATTCAAATGTGATATTAGTTTTACTTTTCAAAAATAAATGAAAGACAATTGTTATAGACCCTCCGTCCCTAAAAGATAGTCTCATTTGACTGTTGATGGTCGACATATGTGAACCTTGACCAAACATTAATGTTAACTGAATCATCCCAATTAAATTCTAGTAATAACTATTATTGATAACACATTACACTACCTGAATCATCTCGAACATCTAGCCTTACATTCTTTGGCTGTATAATTCCTTGTGGTGCATTTCGACCCCCAAAATGTTTTCCATGCTGGTGTAGCCAAGAATATGCATAATAAGCTGAGTTCCTCTTTTTTGCCACATCTTTTCCTTCTGAATTCTTCCCTTGATCTCCTTTTGCATGAGCTACACACACACACATAAATCAAACCCTCCTTAAAAGAAAAACATAAAGAAAAAGAAATTCACCAGGGAAAGTATAAGAACATGTACCTCGTTCAATCACATTATTGTCATTTACATGTGTAGGATCCATAGGGAAGTCATGCTTAACATCTACTCCAGATGTCTGCTGAGGTTTTCGCTCGCTATTATTCAGTTTGTTTAAGAAAATTCGTAATAAACCAAAACAATTTCCTGCTAAGTTACGAATACAAACTTTAAAAATCTCGTTGTTCATAACAAGACTATATAAAAGTAATTAGCAGAACAAAAAATTCAACCTTTTTCTTGAATCACCACATTGGCATTGTCTCTTGGGACAATAGCAGGGGAACTCCGTTGAGGGTTTTTATCATTTCCAAATATCCCAAACATAGTAAAACAATTTCCTGTTCAGCATGTACAAGAGGTTATCATAAATATATAGTGAAAAAGTACGGTAAAAAAGGCTTCGGGCACTTGAAATGTTATAGAAAAGCTTACCACTAGGAATGAACACACTGAGGCAGGGCAAGCATCCAAGAAGACTCAATGGCTTATGCTGTTTAGGGGTAAGCTTTCGTTTTCTGCGAAGAATGACCTTAGTAACCCGAGTATTACATTTCGGGCAGTGCATAGTATGGGTGTTGAGTTTCTTGATCGCCCTTTCAAACTCTAATTTTATTATTTCTTCTTTCTCGTCGTATTCTTCTGAAGAGTTAACCTCTTCATGTCCTTTTTCTTGACTGGTATTGGGGTGATCATGGGGTTGAATTTCGTCACCTTGAGCATTGATGAAAGAATTTAGAACCTCTCTAATGTCTGAATCAACTAGTTTGGCATCCAAATCATGGGTTTCTCCTCCTGGATTTTCCACAGAAACTGTCCATTCACCTTCCCCACCTGTGATCATGATCATTTGAAACATGAAAAACAGAAAAGGAAATCATATTGGATTCGACAAAGCGGAGTGCATTAAATACATATTACTCGTACCACTTTTTCTTCACCCTCATGAAATTCACCAGAAGTTTACAAGAAGGTAAAGGAAACTCGTTCTTTGCCTGGCACATTAAACTGATGGACCAACGCGTCAATTCATGAAGTCTAAGGGGTCTAACTGTAAATATTATGCATAAACCATTACACGAAAGGGTTACCGATAGATATTGAGCGTAAACAGAGGGAGAGAACTTGCGATCACAGTTGACGAAGACACATGAGCACGGCAGCCGTCTTCTCTCCGGCGGCCAGCAGTCACGGGACCTCATCACAGTAGACCTCTCCTCTCTTCTTTGTCTCCTTTCATTCACAATTTAACTTTTGATTTGGGATTGATTTTTTTTTTTTTTTTCGAAAAGAAGGTTCGAAATTTGGCTTCGGGTTCTAGGGTCCCTCACCCAGACAAAAAAACACATAAAAGCACACGGCATATTGAAAATTCTTTATAGACCCACGCTCCTACCAGACCATTCCTATACCTATCTATACCTATGGTATAACACTACAATTTTATTAACCAGTCCGCTTCTATATCGAAGGTATAAGATTAAAAACAAAATATAAAAACTACTAGAAAAAAAAAAAAAAATTGAAAAAATTATTAACCAGTCTCCTCCTATACTTAATATGTAGGTTTAATGCATGAGAATTTTCAGTCCACAAAAAATGATGATCTCGATTGCCACGAAATTTGGCATAGAATGCTAAACGTGCTCTAGATATCGAGGCAATGCGCCGCGGTGACTAGACCTGATTTAGCCATCTTGGGTTGTTTAAGGGGCGAAAACGTCATTTTATTGTTTTTAAGATCTTAATTTTGTAATTTAAGTTTTCTTTTATTTCTTTTATTTTTCCTAGTTAGTAGGTTAGTGGGGCAGTTAGTAGGCCATTGTAATATATGAATTGTAGGAGTAACGGGTAAAGTAGTTTTTTTGTGTTTATTGAATAAAATTTAGTTTCTCTCAAAAAATATCTCTCTTTTCTTGAATTGTCTCTTTTGGTTCGATCATTCTCAAAACATTTCGGCATCAAGGTTTTTATAGCTTTTTGGTTTGAGCAAAGAGGGCCTGATGAATTAAACTGTTTGAAATTATTTGCAAACCCTAACTCATAGTCCTAACTAAATAAAGGTCCCCTTAAAAAAATAAAAATAAATAAAGGTTCTTTCAAAATTTGCCAATATTTGAAATTTTAGTAGCAGTAAGTTTGGGATCGATTCAATGAATTTAAATAAACCGTTCATAAATTCTAATGTAGTTTTAAAAATTATTATTAATAAATCAGTTAGTGATTAATCAATATTTTTTAAAAACTTTAAATATATTAATTAAATTAACATTAATATTTGGTTAAAGTTTAGTTGTGTTGAGCAGTACACCCTCTGTTCTGGAATAAATGTATTACTTTCTATTTTCGTTTGTCCCAAAATAAATGTCGTCTTATTAAAAATAGCTATGAAATTTGGTGTCCTATACTACCAATTTTAATTAGCACAAGTATTGCAATGCCATAAGAGGTGTCCTACTACCCATACGAATAGATTGGGGCAATCAAAGAAACATAACTAAAAAATTAAAAACACTGACTTGTCAACTACTATCTTTGTCCTTAAATGAGTGTCCAAATTTCATTTCAAATAACTTTTTGTATAATTTGATGGCCAAATTCAGTATAATCTTGTAATTCTCTTTACGAACATTTAGTTTTTGCAACTATAAAGAGACCGGTAAAAAAATTCGAAAAAAAAAACATTGAGAGACAAAGTTATGATCAAAAGGGACGCTCATTTTGGGAAAAAAAAAAATCCTAATGAACACTCATTTAGAGACAAAGAGAGTATGATATTTATTCGGGTACAAATGGAGTAGAAAATAAATGTAGCAAAAAAGAAAGAGACTGATGAAGAGAAAGTAAAAAATACGGTCATACCTTCATGATTGTCCAAGTGAACACTGGTGGTTGCTCCATCATCAAAAATTTTACTAGCATCACTTGGCCGCATGTCACCGACGGTAATGGTGGTGGAAGAGTGGTGGTGACGAGCTTGAAAATTGGTTTCCAACCCCTCTTCCGGTGGCTGCACCGGTTGCCCCATCACTTCTTCTCTAATCTACAAACCGTTCTAAAAATTAACCTATTAGATAGATAGTGTACAATATATAGTGCGCAATATGCTCTCATCATTATTTCCTATAGTACCAAAGAAAAAAAAAAAAAAAAAAAAGAACCTCTCATCTTCTCTGAGCTATGGCTTTCTGGTTCTTATACCCGTCATTTTTGTGTCAAAAATAAAATAAATACTTCCTCCGTCCCAGAGTAAGAGTCCTACTTTCTATTTTGGTACATTTCAGAAAGTAAGTGTCTCATTCCTAAAATGGTAAGGAATCTCTACTATTCATCCCACTAATTCTCTCTCATACTTTACTTTTATACTCACAACACCAATCAACTTACTATTCTCTCCCACTCATTCTCTCTCTTACTTTACTTTTACACTCAAAACGCTTAAATCACTTCCATCATTTCTTAATCTCCGTGCATTTGAGAGGTAAGGCTCTTACTCTGAGACGGAGGTATTATTAATATTTTTTTCCCTATAGTTTTAAAGGAGGGCCTACTTTTCAAAATAAATACTAGCAGATAGACTAGTTATCGTTCACCAAAGAAACTACATACTCCCTCCGTCCCAAAACAGCTTTCACCCTTTTTGAAAAACACGGGAATTAATAAAATGTGTAAGAAAAATAGGTGGTGTAAGAGGGAAGGAGAGAGAAAGTGGGGTAGAGAATATTAAATTGATAGTTGTTGTGAGTGGAGAGGAGAGAGAAGTAGTGGGAATCTTTCCCATTTTGGGAAAGTAAGACTTACCAATGAGACACCCAAAAGGGAAATATGTGCAAGGTGTTTTGGGACGGAGAGAGTACTGTATTTAGGTAGATTATTACTCCCAATGTTCCGGAATGAATATCATAGTTGATAAGTCAATTTTTAATATTTTAATTGTGATTCTTTGATTGCCCCAATCTATTATATGGGTAGAGTGACATCTCTTATGATATTTCAATTTCAATGCTTGTGCCTATTAGAATGAGTGGTCTAAGAAGATTACCAAACTTTATATCCTATTTTTAGTAAGACGATATTTATTTTAGGAAAAACGAAAATGGAAACTAAGATATTTATTTTGGGACATAAGGAAGGAGTAGGGATGGCCAGTTCCGGTTCGGCATATAGGTGAACCTTAACCGGCCCTTGCTTACCCCGGATCCGGTTTCGGTTACCACAATCCGGTTCCGGTCAATAATGAATAAACAAGTTAAAATTTATTGGAAAAAAAGGGATTTCCGGTCCGGTTCGCCATTTATGTGAACCTTAACCGGCCCGGATGACTGGCGGTTCCGGTTACTCCGGTTCCGGTTTACTCGTCGGTTTGCTCTGGTTCCGGGCTTCTTCGGTACGGTTTTCCGGTTTCGGGCCGGTTTCGTCATCCCTAATAATATGGATGGCCAAAACCGGTTCAGGGCCCGATTCCGATTCGGCATATATGTGACCCTGAACCGGCCCGTGCTTACCCCGGTTCCGGTTGGCACAATCCGGTTCCGGTTAGGTTCCGGTTCCGGTCCCCCCCTTTAAAATTATTGAAAAACAAGGGATTTTCAGTCCGGTTCTGGTCCGGTTCGCCATTTATGTTAACCGTAACCAGTCCGGATGAATGGCGGTTCCGGTTACTCCGGTTTCGGGCTTTTCCGGTTCGGTTTTCCGGTTCCGGTTCCGTTTGGCCATCCCTACCTAATAAGGAGTATGTTCTAATGTAATTATTAGAGACAATTATCCCACATCGGGAAATAACTAGCCAAGCATTGACTATATAAAGATCATGGGCTACTTCTCCCATTGCCAATTGGTTTTGGGATGAAACCTCATACTATATCATGGTATCAGAGCTGGCCCGTTACACGTGCAGGCCCAACGGCCCACGATGTTGCTCTGCGTCACCCGTAACAAGTCTACGTTGTAAGCCTTGGCAAAGCCCGGCTACACGTGAGGGGCGTGTTAGAGACAATTATCCCACATCGGGAATTAAATAGCCAAGCATTGACTATATAAATATTCTGCGCTACTCCTCCCATTGCCAATTGGTTTTGGGATGGAACCTCAAACTTTATCAGTAATCTAAACCAAGCACTCATCCCCATAAAAACTTTGCACCAATTTTTAAGTGTTCTATTGATAAGTCTCATTTACTCGAGTGTTAATTTTTCCTTCTTATTTATTTATTTATCATCCTCCACTTCACCAAAGAGTTTTAGTTCAATTGGTATTCGATGTTAGTTTTTCATGCGGAGGTCATGTTACTTTTCCACTACTAATATTTTCAATATTCTCCCTCTGTCCCGAAAGATAGTCTCATTTTGACTTTTATGGTCAACAAAAATAAATTTTGACCAAACATTGGTGTCAATTTAATGATCACAATGAAACTTTAAAAATTGTTATTGATAAATAACTTAATGATTTATCAATCACAAATTTTAAAATTTCACTATAATGATTAGATCGTCACTAATGCTTGGTCAAAAGTTTATTTTTGTTGACCATAAAAAATCAAAATGAGGCTATCATTCTGGGACAGGGGGAGTATTAATTTCTTCTCACTTTTTCTATGGGAGCATGATGATGCAAGTTACTACGGGGATGGAGGTATTATTCCTTATTAATCATGCATGATCGATATTTATGGTGAGATTAGGAATATATGTGTATTTATAATTGGGTTAATTGCAATTTGGTTCATGATGTTTTTCGAAATTTGTAATGTTGATGCTGTCTTTTCAATTTCGCCAATTGGTATACTCACTTTGTCATTTGGTTGCAATCCGACTACAAAAGTAACTGGGTTTTAGTTTTCTAACAGATTTTATGTCATGTGACTAGCACATGACGTTTTAAGGCATGTTTTAGGAATTTTTTGGAGGTACACATATCCGATTGATATGATTATTTTTTAAAATTGAAGTTAATATTTTAATCTACAACATATATTTTTTTGGAAATTTTTTGGGTGACTTGATTATTTTTTATTAAATCTTAATTTTAAATATTAAAACACGTGAAATAATAATAATAAAATATATTATCCCCAAATATGTTTTATATGAAGTAAATACTATATGTGGATTATCAGTTCATAAAAATATATGATAAGAAAAAAAGGAAAAGGAAGAGGAAGAGGAGAATGAATTGGGGGAAGGGTGTAATTGGAAGGGGTGATGCGGGAAAGTGGCAGAGGGGTGGATGAAAGTAAATGTTAGGAAAGAAGGTATAACATGGTGGAAAGTAGTAATTTTCAAGTTTTTTTCCCCATTTCCTCTATTTTTAAAATATTTTCATTTATTTAAATTAAAAATTAATATAATATAAGTAGTTCGCTGAAAAAAATTGCTAAAAAATATATGTCGCTGATTTAAATATTAGTTTATGTTTAAAAAAAAAATCATAGCAATTGGATATGTATAGCTTCAAAAACATCTCAAAATGTCTCTTAAAACATCATGTGCTAGTCACATGACGTAAAATCTGTTACAAAACTACATCCAATTACTTTTGTAATTGAATTGCAACAAAATGACAAAGTGAGTATACTAATTGGTGAAATTAAAAAGACAGCATCAACATTGCAAATTTCAGAAAAAGTATTTTAAATCTATATTCTTGAATTAACCTTTAAATCACATACTCAATTACGAATGAATGACCGTTAGAGCTTGATCTTATTCACATACTCCCTCAGTTACATTACAATGGGTACAAACTTTCATTTTGGGCGTCCCATTACAATGGGCACATTACTAAAAATGGAAAGAATCTTTATTATTTATCCCACTCATTCTCTCTCATACTTTACTTTTACACTCACAACATTTACACTTTCTCTCTCCCACTCACTTTTCATACTCACAACATTTATACTTTTCTTAATTCCCGTGCGAGAGCCACTTTGTGCCCATTGAAATGGGACGGAGGGAGTATGTTGAAGAAAAAGAAAAAGAAAAAGAAAAAAAAAATATCAAGAAAAAGAAAAAGAAATGGAGTAGGAAGTTCTTTCTCTACTTCTTTCTTCTTTTCTTATTATATACTCCCTCTAACTCTAACTATGTGCACAAATTGCCATTTTGGGTGTCTCATTAATAAGTCTCACTTTCTTAAAATGGCAAAGAATCTTTACTATTCATCCTACTCATTCTCTCTCATACTTTACTCACAACACCAATTAACTTATTATTCCCTACCTCACTTTCTCTCTCCTACTTCACTTTTCACACTCCCAACAATTATCCACTACTATTCATCCTTTAATTCCCGTGTAAAACCTTCTTTTTTTTTTTTTATTCAACTCACACACCCACCCACACACACACACACACACACACACACACACACATGCACGCTCAGAAGCGCCTAGGAGATAAATCCTAGGGAGAGAAAGCCTTCCCTCTAACTTCTGGGGGGATCGAACATGACCTCCAGGTTAGTAATGAATTTATTTGGAAGCCGAAACCATATAATTAGACTGAAATAATTATGTCTATAAGATTAAAAGACATAAAAATCAATATCAGAAACCATGGAAATGGTATCGATTTTGACTTAATTTTTTTTTCTAATTCTTTAATATTATTTCATATCAATGGCAAGGACGTGAATGATTGTGTTTTTTATATATAATTTATACTCCCGCTGTCCTAGAGTATATGTCCACCCTTTCATTTGCACGTATATTAAAAAATTATGAAAGTGATGTAAGTGTTGTGAGTATAAAAGTAAAGTAGTAGAGAGAATGAGTGAGATGTAATAGTAAGTTGATTGGTGTTGTGAGTATAAAAGTAAAGTAAGAGAGAAAATGAGTGGGAGGAATCGTATTTTTTTTTTGCCATTTTAGGACATTGACATATTCTCTGGGACAGACCAAAAAAGAAAGATGAACATATACTCTGGGTCGGAGGGAGTATATGAATTTGGTTTACATGTGGGATAGACATTAAAAAAATGATCATCCATTTTTCAAGTTTGAGTATCACCAAAGTGATTTATGTTGAGCGTATACATGATCCCCTGAAATATGATTTGCTAAAGTTTATAAATATTTAATTATCAAACTAGATTTAAAAAAAAATATACAAAAAATTGTCAATAAAATTTATGAAATTTTTATGAGGGAGTTTTGTGTGAGACGGTCTCATACATGAGATGGGTCTCGATGAGAGAGGAAATAGGGCAAACCATTTACTCTCTCAACAAGACCCGTCTCATGTGTGAGACTGTCTCACACAAGTTTTTGTCAACTTTTATAATGATGAGTGGGTGAGAATATATTTTTGGAAAGAACAAGTATTAGCAGAGATGCATGACAATGCCCTAATTGCCATTAGTTAAGAGAAAAAAAAAATGCAGATAAATAACGATAGATTGAAATCTGAATGGACGCATAGTATATCAAATGCACATAACAATTTTCATTTTTTTGAAACCCACAAAAAAAAAAAAAAAAAAAAAAAGGAATTGAAGACTTTAAATGTACCCAAATAAAAGAGAGTTTAGATCTTCACCTCTAGAGTATGGATGGAAGATAAAAAGCTAGCAGCTTGATCTGGTTGTTCATCTTTTTCTTGAAGAAGTCCTCTTTTTCATTAATGTACGTATGGAGGTTTTGGGAAAGTGTTGTCTTCTTAGATGTGAGAGAAATATAATGGGGATGAAGAAAAAAACAAGGGTTTTAATTATTATTTTTAAGGAAATAAAAGAAACAAAAATGGGACAGATTCATGTTCAAATAAGAGCTAGTAATTCTTTAATTATTGTACGTGCATCACATTAGTTAACCATCAATGATCTTAAGTTCTAATTTTGTTAAGGATTAAGTTCTAATTTTGTTAAAGTTAACATCATCATGATAATGTCATGTTCCTTCTGAAAAAATTAATCACACTTGTCATTTTATTTATCCCATAAAAATAATTTTATTTCTATAATTGAGGGTTTAATATTATTAAACTTTCATAATTGTTTTTTTATAACTAAAGATGAGTGGTGATGCTACCAGAAAAAATGAGAATATCTGAGCAGCAACGGGACTTGAGTCTAGTGGATAGAATTCGGCCTTCTCTTTGATTTGGACCTGCACACATGAAATCAAACGTAAACTACGTCGGGGGCTCTCCGGCAAAAGCCCCTCCGGCGTGAGAATCAGCTTACGAGAGAAATCACCAAGTACAGAGAAAACTCTTAAGAAGGTGTACTGTGTGTGCGTACTTGAACATACCTCACAAATGAATGTCATCTGCCTTTTATACTTCTGAACCAGGTGCCAATCACGTGCTGGGCGCCATGTGCTTCGCACGCTTTTACCCCATGTGCTGCTCGTGAAGGTATTCCAGCTGTCCCAATGTGATAGGCTTTGCACGATTTCCAAAAGGGGGCGTTAACTCTGACATATTCTGTTATAATTGAAACAGATTTGGAGGGGACCACGTTCATACAAATTTGTTACGCAAGTAAATCTGGACTCCCCAACTTATGCAACATGCAAGCCGCCCGTGTATCATCATTCTTAAAGTCGTATTCTTATTGGGTCAAACCATTTCATGGCCCATGGGGCCTTTTTCCGCTGTTACTATATTTTATATATAAGGAGCCGGCCCGCTACTTATCAAAAGGGAACATTTTGGCTGGATCCAATAATCATCAGTTCCTTAAATATAAATGACTCTTGAATTTGGGGACATCAAGTGGTGAAAAAGAGAAAATGAGAGGGGAGGATGAAAGAGAAATGAAAATAAGAAAAAGAAAAGAATGAAAATGAAATTATGAGATGTTCACTTTTATGAACTTGATTATGATAACATTTTAATAGTGATTTTTTTAAGTACATAAACTATTGGAAGAATTGTATTTTATGTTTATTGAAGTAAATTATGTGTTCTTTTCTTAATGTTAATTTTGTCATAATATTATTTATGGGTTTGTGTTCTGCTCATAGAATACTAAAAACAATTTTTTATTTGTCTAAAATGGTTGTTGAATGAAAGAGATTTTAAAGTTAACATGAGTGGTTGGAAAAGGCAAAAAGAAGTGATCCCGCATTGAAAGCAAATTAAAGTTTTCCTTGCAAGGGATAAGTGACTTTCAAAGTTGGGCTTCCCACATGATAAGGAATGAAACTAAATTTGCCTACTTAGACAAACCCACTTTTTGTTATTATTTTAAATATTAATTAGTTACTGTCTTAATTGTGAATTAAGTGACAAATATGAAACAAGAAATTAATAAAGTTGGAGAATAAGGTGGATCGAGATCGAACCGGACCAAGTCAAAGATATACGAGATCGAGATCAAAGCAAACCGAAGATATGCACGAGATCAAGTTAAATGGAATAAGGAGATTGTGTATATCTCTAGTAAATATTATGAATATATTTTGTTAATAATGTTACCTTATTTAGTGGATGTGAATTAGAAATAGAGTATTGATCAAGTATTAGGGTTTAGGTTTGTGTATAAATAGATGACTTAGGCTATTATAAATCTTTGAGAGTGAATAAACACAGATATATTATCATGCTCCTCTCCACCGGTTTTGACAAGTAATGTCTTAATTTCGAATTAATGGGTAGATTTCAGTTATGATCTTTTGGCTTTGTTCCAGCTATAAAAGATTAAAAGGGAGAGAATAACAACAGCACACCAACAATACATAACAACAACCCTTTTCTCATATCTTCACTGCATATTGTCCTTTAATATTCTTTCGCTTTCTTGCATATTCAAGTAGCGGTGATACAGTCGAAGCAAGATCCGGGAAATTTAGGTGCCAAGTGCCACCGGTCCGCACGTTCTATCATG
Organism: Campanula takesimana; assembly: GCA_026119855.1. Lineage (NCBI taxonomy): Eukaryota > Viridiplantae > Streptophyta > Magnoliopsida > Asterales > Campanulaceae > Campanula > Campanula takesimana. The sequence goes on from JAOWBW010001069.1 coordinate 59,055, forward strand.
AGAGACTAGCGTTCCAAGAAAATTTAAGCCACTCGGTGAGGGGGACATATACGTTTTAAGTAGACAGTGACTACCATTGGGCTCGTGCAACAACTACTTAATTTCTTTATTTCCAATTTATATTTGCATTTAAATTATTTTGTAATTTGTTCTTTAAGTAATTTCATCTAACATAAATTTTATTGTTTATTCTAACAAGTTTTGTGAACTCTAATAGTGGTGTGTTAATGTTTTTTCTTTTTTGATTTTTTGACATCATTTTTTTAATTATTATTATGAGAAGGGAAAACGAACCTTGACATACGTGGTAAAAAGCACGAGTCAATATTGTAATATTGTGGTAGTTAAGACTACCATGGCCTCATGGGCCATAGGCCCATTGACATTTTTTTATTTTTCACTTCTAAAATTGCTCTTCTCAAAAGAACGCAATAAAATTTGAAAATTTTCTAATAAAAGATAATTTAAGATATTTATTTGGGAATAGAAGTAATATCCAACATTAGTTATCAATTTTAAGCAAAACGAGTAATAGTGACATTATTTAATACTCCCTCTTTTATTGGAAAAAAATGATTTCACTATTTTAATTTTTAAACTGAATAATCTATTGATCTATAACTAATAATTATGAATGATTAAATTATTTTAATAAAAATAGAAAATTTATTATTAAATATACACCATTACAATTAATAATATTTTCTATTTTTATTAAAATAGTTTAAATTATCGTTCAAATTTATTTATATTTATAAAAATGTGACTGTTTTTATGAAAATAAAGTACAAGCCCGGTAATTTATTTATTAATATTATTATTTTTTCAAAAAAGAGAGATTCAACCACGTACTCCCTCCATTTCATGTTACCTGAGACCAAAAATTTTGGCACGCAAATTAAGAAAAAGTAAGAGATAGAAATAGTGGGAGGAGGTGTTTGTGAGTATAAAAAATTAAATAGGGGAGAGAATAGTAAGTTGATTGGTGTTGTGAGTGTAAAAGTAAAGTTGGAGAGATAATGAGTGAGAGGAATAGTAAATATTATTTACCATTTTCAGCAATCTCAACCGATGTGAAACGGAAGAAAAAAAAATACTTCCCAAGCGACGTGAAACGGAGGGAGTACGTGTCTCATTTGAGAAAGTCAATCAAGTTGTTGGTAGCTGCAACTTACAACCAACTCTTTGGATCTTTAGACCAAACATGTAACTAATTTAGTAGAGTAACCAAAGCTCCAACCCTCCAACATCCCAAAATTCCGTGACAATTTGGTGGCCAGATTAATACGCATTAGACAAGCAATAAATAATAAAATGTGGCATACTAGTAATATTTAGACCAAACATGCTTGATATTAGAGGTATACTAAAGTTACGAAAAAGAAGTTTATAAAATCTTGATCACAAATATCCCCAAAAGAGTAGCCCAGTGGTAAAGCCAAGCCTCACCCTTAATGCCGTTGGCAATGAATGATTGAATACTGTGTTTGTAGACTCCATTGCTCACTAATTTAATAATCAATCATTTATTGTCAAATACATTTATAATTAAAATTTTATAAATTACTTTTCAACCTATAATTATTCTTATTCTTTATATTGTGACATAGTACTCCTTATTTCTGATTCAAGTTTTTTTTTTTTTTTATCTCCACTCTCTCTTTTGGGCCCTCATACGTATCTCCCTTAGATTTTATTACGAACTAATAGTGTTATTTCTCTCGTTTTGTTTTCTTAACTAGAAAGATAATTTATTTCGAAAAAAAAAAAAAAAAAAAACTAGAAAGATAATTTATACTCCATTCGTTTCATAACTGTGCGCAAAATAATTTGTGCACGGGAATTACATGATAAATAGTAGTGGATAATTGTTACGAGTGTAAAAAGTGAAGTATGAGAAAGAAAGTTGGGTAAGGAATAGTAAGTTGGTTGATGTTGTGAGTAGGGATGACAATTTTACCGAACCCGATCCGTATCCGAGACAATCCGACCGGGGATGGGTGGGTTTGGTAATAGATTTTCAAAATCCGGCGGGTTCGGATACGGGTTCGGAATCTGCTCGAGATCCGCCCGTATCCGCCCCGCATACAACCCGGATGAATTTATATTCGTATCCGACCAGTACCCGACCGCATCCGACCCGTATCCGACATGTACCCTATATTAAGCTATTTACTATTTTACCCTTATTTTCAATTATTATTACAACCCTACCCTTGTATATATACTGTGTGTGAGACGAGAGAGGTTCAGTAATCAGTACCTAGGTTTTTTTTTCAATTGTTCAAACCCGCCGTTAGGACTAAGAGAGAGAGAGGGCGACGCCGACGCCGACGATTGACAGACGACCGACCTCAGCGACCAGGCGACGCGACGATCCAGCTCCGGCCATCACTACGGATTCTGTTTGCATTTCAGGTGATGATCTCTTCTGTTTCGATTCTCATTTTCTAATCCCGATTTCGAATCAATTCAATTATTAACTAAATTAAATCTCTCAGTTTGAAGGGTTTTCTTTCAATTTCAAAGTTCAAACCCGCCGTTAAGATTAAGAGAGAGAGAGAGAGCAACGCCGACGATTGAACATACGACCGACCTCAGCGACTACGGATTCTGTTTGGATTTCAGGTGATGATCTCTTCTGTTTCGATTCTCATTTTCTAATCCCGATTTTGATTTCGATTTAATTTTGATTTTGATTTCGATTTCGATTTCACATTCATGCTTTATAAGTGGGGCTGTTCGCCTAGGGTACAGTTTGTTCTTGAAGGAATTGTTGATTTTTTCTTGTAAATTATGGCTTTGTCATGAACATCATTAAATGTATTTTCAGTAATCTGTTGCTATCATAAATCCTTTTCTCAGTACCTCGTTCCTTGTTTATTTTGCAAGTCAGTAGGTCCTCTAAGCTGTTTGTTGTTGGGTCTCTTAATAACTTTATCTCTAAAGGAATTTAGCCATTATGTTATGTGGATAGAACAAAAATCAATAATTTTCTGTATTTTGTTGATCTAGCATGATTTAAGAGGCAATAAATTGAGTAGTTTCTGATCTTACAAAAATAATGGACTGGGGACGATAGCAATAAAGTTGATGGAATTGGTCATGACTTATAATTGTGTTCTTTTGTAGCATGAAATTTATTTGGGCAGATCATCTTTTCAAATCCAACACTCCACGTGAACTTTCTCCTAATTTTCGAATTGCATCTGAATCTTTTGGGCAATCTGTACACATAGATATAAACTAAATTGACTTTTCTTTTCAATTTATTAGATGTCTAAAAGAAAGGCTCATGCGCTTGAGGCTAGTAATGATGATGATGATGTGCATGTATATGAGAAGGGGGATGAACCTATGCGAGATTCTAAAAGTGTTGCTGCTAGTAAAACACCGGTTGGTTCAAGCCCTTTTTTGAATGAGACTAAGTCTTCTTTGGAAGGTACTAGCCTTAAGAAGAGTTTTTCTGATGTGTGGAAAGAGATGATTATAATAGTTAAGAAGGACGGGTTGTTCAAACTATTTGTATGTATTGATTTATTTGTAATGGATTGATTTATTTATGTTGTTTGGTTTGTAACACTAAATTTGAAAGTGTTTGGATTTATTTATTTTTTTGGTTTGTAACACTAAACTTGAAAGTGTTTGTGTTTGTGTTTGGACAGTATGGTAGCTGCTCTGCTCCAGCTAGCATGTTTTTATGTCTTTTTTTGTCCTTTTTTTTTTTTTTTTTTTTTTGTGAACTGCTAGTCTGCTAGTATAAGTCAGTAGACAGTAACCATGTTTGTTTGTTATGTTTGTTTGTTGATTTATGCATAAATGGGCCTTCTTTTTCAAACCCAAGGCAATGAAAGATGGACCAGGCCCAAATTTTTTAAAAGAGATGGGTCAGGCCCAAAAAAAAAAAAAAAAAAAAGCTGGGCGGATCATAGGGCGGATACGGATTCGTCATAATCGGATACGGGCGGGTTCGGATACGGGGTCAACAACCTCGGGTCGGATACGGGTTTTGCGATATCCGGACCGTATCCGACCCGTTGCCATCCCTAGTCGTGAGCATAATAAAAGTAAAGTAAAAGAGATAATGAATGAGATGAATAGTAAAAATTATTTGCCATTTTAGAAAAGTGTTACTTATTAATGGGAAACTCAAAAAAGAAATTTGTGCACATAGTTATAGTTATGAGGAGTCTCATGTGCGGCGGTTGCACCGATGCGACGGCCGACCATCCTATTTTTATTTTATTTTTATGTTGAGATTTTTTTTTTGCCACCCCCAAACTTTTTTCTCCCAACAAAAGTAACATTTATTATAACGAAATGTAACATTTTTTCTTTTCAAATGTAACACTTTTTTTTTCAAAATGTACCACAATTTTGCTGCAATAGATTAAAGATAACATAAAGATTGACAACTAAACTAATGTCACACTTTTTATAAAGGAATGTAACACTCTTTTTTTCAAAATTAACATAAGATTAACAAACTAAACTAATTTTACATTTTATAAAAAAAAATGAATGTTACATTTTTTTCTCAATTGTAACAATTTATATTCTTAAAGGTAACATTATATCTGAAATATAATAATTTTTTATTGAGAAAGTAACAATCGAAATGCAAACTCAATTATATAGATTAGTTTTTACTCTTTTTTTAAAGAAGAAAAGTAACATTTACTAAATAAAAATGTTACATTCATCTATATAAAAAATTATAATCATATATTCACTTTGTTACACTTCAAGTATTACTTTTTTAACCACAAAAACTATCAAACAATTTAAATTTTCTTGTAAAATTGCTGTTACATTTGACTGTAAAAAGTGTTACTTTTTGAAAATGAAACTGTTACTTTTATCATAACAGAATGTTACATATTAGCTGATGAGCAGCTCAAACTTTTTATGTGTAAAAAAATATGTTGTTTTTTTTTCAAAAAAAAAATCAAACCATATCATGACCTATGTAGTTGTATTCGTCTCGTCGAGACGAATACAACGGTATTTTTTTCCCTGAGTTATAAATCTCAAGATATAAAATTTTAAAGTTATTGGGGTTTTTTTTAAAAGGAAGACACGTGTCGCGATTTGGGAAGTGGAAGGGCTGGATCAACGGTCGGATGTAGCGGAGCAGGAATGCGCGAGAAGCAGCGGAACAATTATGGGCTTGCTGCACCGTGCAACGGCCGCACCCAAGACTTTTTCTATAGTTATAGGATAGAGAGATTATTCAAAATTGTTAAGATAAATTTATTAAACTTTCAAAACTTAAGTGAAATAAAAAAAGAGTGAGTAATAAAATAATAACTAAATTTTATTATTAAAGAACTCAGTCAAGACAAAAAAGAGAAAAGTCCAATAAGCAGCACTGAGATACCAAAAAAAAAAAAAAAAAAAAAAACGTGAGTCGTACTTTACGCTTGGCGTTTTAAGTTGACTGGAGCCAGATCCAATCCGGCTTCCAGGTCAGGTTCAGTTCTGTTCTTCCGCATGAACTGTTCTAATTCATTTCCTATATTGCCCCTGTAAAACTCTTCTCCTTCAAAAATAGTCCTTTCAACCTCCAAAAAAAAAAAAAAAAAAAACTATAAATAAAATACAGGGATTAAGAATAGGGTAGGGGTGGACTACCACGTTCCCGCCATTTTTTATTTTTTTTTGCCTGCCCTTTTTTTACTCGCCAACAGAAGTAACACTTTTTATACCAGATATAACACTCTTTATAAGGAAATGTAACACTTTTTTCTCATACGTAACACTTTTTTTTTCAAAAAAAAACAAACTATTTATATTATTTTGCGAAATTGCTGTTACATCTTACAATAAAGTGTTACTTTTTTAAGACCAAACTGTTACTTTCTTCATAAGAAAGTGTTACATTTTAACCACAAAAACTATTTATATTATTTTGCGAAATTGCTGTTACATCTTACAATAAAGTGTTACTTTTTTAAGACCATACTGTTGCTTTCTTCATAAGAAAGTGTTACATTTTATTATGACGAGTAGCTCACGTGTTTTGTATTTAAAAAAAAAAAATTTAAAAAATAAACCATATCATGACCTATGTAATTTTATTCGTCTCGTCGAGACGAACACAACGGTATTTTTAATTTTTTTTTTTTGACTTCAAAATCTCAAGATATAGCATTTAAAAATTATTGGAGGTTTTTTTTTTTTAACACACACGTGGACTTTGAAAAAGAGGGGAAAAGGGGGGGCGGCCGTCTCACGCGCCCGTCTCACGACGTGAGACGGTCGCATAGAAGTTTTAGTCTTAAGAATATGTATTGAAAAAATAGGTATTCTAAGTGAGTAGGAAAGAGAAAAGAAGTTAGTGGATAGTTATCGTGAGTGGATAGAAGATAGAAAAGTGAACATTTTGAGTAAGCATCAATAAGTATAAGTTTATTGCAAAAGTGACATGCGTACTTTGTGTAATATATCAATTTGACTCGCGTACTTTGGAAACATCAAATGTGACATGCGTACTTATGATTGACAAGATTTTTAGATTAATTTTTAACCCACGTTAAAATTTTAACGGGACGGTCCATGTAAGCTCCTAGTAGGGCCCACCCTTTGCTGAATTGCTGCTGAATTGTATCATATAACAAATTAAAGGGGTGCAAATGTAAAATTTAAAATCCAAATTCATCTTTGCCTTAAAAAAAATAAAAAAAATCTAAATTCATCTCCTTATCCTAATTCCCCACCGTCTTCCCCAAGGTCACCACCACCAACAACCACCATCACCATCAATCTCCTTTTACACATGTCCCATTCCACCATAACCTCCACTATACCAGTCTCAACACCACCAATAATTGTCTCAATGCTATCATAAACCTCCATCTCCAAAATCCTCAACACTCAATCAAACCCAGACATCACCCAAATCTTCAAAATATGATGTTAAACTCGGATTCAAAATAACAAACGCACACAATCAAACTCATACACACACCATGAAATCAAACAAAAAAAATCTCTTCAGATCTGGAAAAAAACAAAAAAAAAATAGTACAAATTCGAAAAACTAATCTGCACTTCAATTTTTGAAGAAAATGGTGAGGGTGGTCGACGGATTTCAGTTCATAACTAGATCGGCAAAAAAAAAAGAGTGGCCGGCGGTGGTTTTGAGGGGGAAAGGCGAACGGAAAAGGAGCATGGAGTGGGAGATGGGTTTGGAGGAGAAACACGATCTCCTACAGAAGGTAATAATGGCGCCAGAGAGGGTGAAGTCGATGAGAGGTCGCCGGATTTGGGGGAGATGGTCGTCGGAGTAGGGGGATATGGTCGTCGGAGTAAGTGGAGGGGAGATGTAGCCGGAGATGGGAGGGTAGAGAAAGAGATGGTTTGCCGGGCGTCGGAGAGTGGTCGGAGGGATTCGCCGGACCTCGGAGAGGGATTCTCCGGAGGTGTGGAGGACGGTCGTCAGAGGTCGGATGAGAGAGAGATAGTGTGTGTGTGTGTGTGTGTGTGTGTGTGTGTGTGTGTGTGTGTGTGTGTTTTACTGTGTGTGTGTGTTGCGTGTGAGGAGGGAGGGAGGGGGGATTGGGTTTTGTTTAAAGTTGGGGGTAGTCTTGGCATTTTAAAAAGTTATAATCTCTTAAATTTTCCTTCTTACAATTTTACCCCTTATATGGAATGTCCCGTTATATTTTTAACGGGTGTTAAAAAAGTGGTATCAAAATTTTCAAAACATTAAGTACGCAACCCACATTTGATGTTTCCAAAGTACGCGAGTCAAATTGATATATTACGCATGTCAGTTTTGCAATAAACTCTAATAAGTATAGCACGCCCAAATTGAAAATAAGTAGCCATAAGTACGAGAGTATCTCAAAGTGGCAACATCGTTAATAAATCCAAACCCAGTGGTACACTCCTGACCCAAACAGACGACCGCCTCGTTCCCATCGAAACCCCAAATAATTGACACTTGGGGAAGACGGAGGAGTTGAATCCAAGCGACCCTCTCTCTCGATCCTTCCTTCTCCCATTAGTGTGTGTGAGAGAGAGAGAGAGAAAGAGACACAGTCTGCGTGAATTTCTGTGGTCTGCACTATTTCTAGAGAGAGACAGGGAAGTGAATTTTTGTTTCAAGAGAGAGAGAGATGATGATGCTGAGAGGGACGACATGCAATGCCGCGGTGGTGGCTACGACGACGGAGCATAGTAAAGCCCTAAAAATTGCGCAATGCCGATTCTTCAATCCGGCTTCGATTCGCGCCGGAGTTTCGTATTCTCCGAGAGTTGCTACGAATTCTGCGGTGGTTACGGCGCCGGGAGAGGCGAAAAAGGTGAGTGGTGAGGAGGAGAAGAGCCTGGCGGAGAGGTTGAGGATCGGGAGCTTGGAGCCTGATGGATTGTCGTATAAGGAGAAGTTTATTGTGAGGTGTTATGAGGTTGGGATCAATAAAACTGCTACCGTTGAAACCATTGCTAATCTCTTGCAGGTTTTACTCTCTTCCTCCCTCTGTTTCTCATTTCTTGTGTTTGTGTTGCAATAGTGCAAATTTATGGACAGTTAGCGATTCATTTGTTCATGCATGCTTCTCATTTACATGGAATGTGGCTTTGATTCATGCTATGTTTGATTCTTTGGTTAATTGTATGGATCTTGAGATTAAAAGAGAATGATGATGCGTAAAAGCTCAAATTTCTCTATTGATTGTGAATAGTTTTCAAGATCATACGGGAGAATTATGTGGAAGTTTTTTTCTATGTTTGGATCCTGTTCATAAATTTCAATGCCTCTAGGGTAGTTGTCTAGAAAAAATATGCTGTAAGTAGGTGCTTAAGATTCTCTTTGGCACATCTTCGCTTTCTCATCAAATTGCTTTTTGTTGTCAACCAATGTTTTGAGAGAGGCAAAGCATGTCAAGGAGATAAATGCTTACTCCCTCTGTCCCATAATGAAAGACCAAATATGTTCTTCAAGATCAAATTCGGTACTCCCTCTGTCCCTAAATGAATGTCCTAAAAAAATTCAAATTTGCTCTTGATCAATTTGAAACTTTTTTGGACATTCATTTAGGATAGAGGGAGTATTTCATTTTGTGACAGAGGTAGTAAAACTTAATTGGATTCGGTTTCATTACGTTAGAATTGCTATTGATATGAACATTAGGAACTTTTATTAAATGGATTAACCATTTATCTGTGTTGTTCGTTACAATAACCTTCTTGAATATTTTAAATGCAATGTAGGAGGTTGGAGGGAACCATGCTCAGAGTGTTGGATTTTCGACTGATGGGTTTGCCACAACCCCCACCATGCGAAAATTGCATCTTATATGGGTTACTGCGCGAATGCATATTGAAATTCTCAAATACCCTGCTTGGTGAAATCCTCAGTCCCTTCATTCAATTCACATTTTGCTTATATTATTATTATGCTGTTTCTTATTCCCCTGTTGGTATGTGGTATAGGAGTGATGTGGTTGAAATAGAGACATGGTGTCAGAGTGAAGGAAGGATTGGTATTAGACGTGACTGGATTCTCAAAGATTATGCCAGTGGGGAAGTCATTGGAAGGGCTACCAGGTATATTGCACTTTCATCCTTTTTGTTTTTCTCACGGTGAATTGAGCTAATGCTACATGTAACATATTGTTGAAAAGAAAAGTTACAGGGTTGTGCTTCATATGTTGCACAAATTAATTAATTCGGTGTAGGGCTCTGTTTTAGTTTTAGTGATAGCTGCATCAATGCAGGTTAGCATTTTGATAATGTTTAATTTAATCTTTTCTCACTTCATTTGTAGTAAGTGGCTGATGATGAACCAAGACACAAGGCGACTCCAGAAAGTTGACAATAATGTCCTAGCTGAAGTTTTAGATCATTGCCCAAAGACACCGCGGTAAGCCTCTCTTTTGGCTTGAAGTATCACGTGGCTGTTCTTCATCATGTTTTGTAGCTGTTCTTTATCGTATTTTCCAATACTCAGTAAACAATGTTACCTGAAAATAGGCTATAGTATATTCAGTAACCATTGAACTTTGCTTCTTCTGTCCATAAATGAGCCTCCAGTTCGGTTTATGGTCATGAATAACAATATAAGCGCCACTTTGGGTCAGTGGGTGTACTACTTTTGCATCTTAGTAAGGTCCGTTGTATGTTAAAACTTTAACAATCTCTGCATCTGGGGTAAGGCTTTATTAAGTACACCCTCTTGCATTGTTATTTGAGGTGAATGCATTGTGTGCTTCAAGGAAGAGGCGAGGTCATGCGAGGGTACTTCGCCTATTGAAGGTCTAGTGAGGTAATGTTGAAGTGAACCAAACCTCGGGACTAAGTTTTTTATTTGACTTTTTCTGTTGTTCCAGTTAAGGCTATGTTTTGCAACTCAATTTCATGCTATAGATTGCCATTAAAATTTAAAAGAGTATTTTCATTCTGCAGAACTTACTCTGTTCATCCTAGTCCAAATCCAAAGCTTTGAAACATTCCCCTATTTGAAAATGGTTTCCACCCATTGGTTTGAGTTTCTTGTTGAAGGTTGTGATTTTTGCGAACTTAATTCAAAATGATCTTCCCATTAGCCATTAAAAGAGTATCAACTTATTTTCTTCAATGGCTATTATGTAAACCTTTTTCTTGGCTGCCTCTCAGCCTTCAAATTATACCTTTTGACTTAGGCCTTCAATAGCTATGATGGAAATATCGCATATGCTAGTTAGTCCATTAATTCTGTTGAGTAGCCTGTATTTGCTGCTTAGTTTATACTCCCTCTGTCCCAAAATGATCTTCCCATTTGTCATTTTTCATTGTCCCAAAACGTTCTTCCAATTTAGACAAATTAGGCTTAAAAGTGTATAAACAAAACATGACTAGTGAAGCAAGCGTTCATGTCCTTAAAAAGTTTGATTAGTCAAATGGGAAGATCATTTTGGGACGGAGGGAGTATATCTTCTTGTCAATTCTAACTTTTCACTAAAATTCTTGCTGTTTACTTTTTATTTATTTACCTTAGGCTATCTTTCCCCGAAGAAAACAGCGGCAGCGTGAAGAAAATATTAAAACTGGAAGATCCAGCTAAATATTCCAGGCTAGGTCTTGTGGTAAGATCATATAGCCTCATAGACAACTGCTCAGCTTTTTCTCATGTACTAAAGCATACGCTTTTGGTATTTTCAGCCAAGAAGATCTGATCTTGATATGAACCAACATGTTAACAACGTTGCTTACATCGGATGGGTTCTTGAGGTCCGTAAAAAAAAAATGAAATTGCAGATTCATGTTCCAAAAGTGATATCAATCACTATGTTGGTCCTTTGTATATGAACTTATTTCATCTAACAATTTGGATATTTTTTATTTTATGACAGAGCATACCTCAAGAAATCATTGACACCCATGAGCTGCAAACTCTGACCTTAGATTATAGACGTGAATGCCAGCATAGTGATGTAGTTGATTCTCTCACCAGCCCGGAATTAGCAGATGACCCTTCTGTTTTAGAGCTCAAAGGAAGTAATGGTTCAGGCACTGCATCCAATGTTGGGCAAGACACTCGTCAATTTTTGCATTTACTAAGATTATCTAGTGACGGGCTTGAAATAAACCGTGGTCGCACTGAGTGGAGAAAGAAAGCAGAGAAGAAATGAATCAAATGAGCCATTCATTTATTTTGCAGCTATCTTCCCCCCACCCCACCTTTGGGTCTTTTTTCCAGTTGGAAAAAGTTTATATTTTGTCGCATTTTAGAGGTTTTCTAGTTTTTAGTGGTGTTGGTCTGCGAATTTTGAAAAATTACCAGTGGTTTTGGAGATAGCCTTAATGCTCTGTTGTGCATGTATGATGGTAATTTATAAAAGTGGATTTTACCTGACCAAATCTTGTGCCATGAAATATTTATTAATTGATTATATTATATTATATACAGCTTCTATTTTGAAGCAAAGCAACGGTTTGGTTTTAAGAATTCGTACAGTTTCGTTCATAGATTATCGTTTGATACTATCCTCACTATTTTACCCGCACTGTCCCCTAATGCGAGTATATATTGGACTATGATACTCCCACGTCTAATAATAAGTGTTGCATTTGTACGGGAAAAATAAAATGAATGTGACAATTGAGTTGAGATCTCCTGTACCACTTCACGTGTCACTCCAATGGTTTACATGCTTGGGTGATATTAACATGATTTTAAAAATATTGATTGCGAGCCGTTAGATCATTAGTGGTATAGAGAGAGACACATAAAATGGTAATGGTACAGAAGATCTGGACTCGTGACAATTATTAAGTTTCATTGAAACTTTTCAATACACTCCTGCTCAAGAGCTACATACTTTCATTTTCCTAATCTGCTTGCATGATCTCACCATCTTTCACATTTAGCTAAGCGTAACTGCAAGATCAAAGTACAGTGCGTAGATCGAAAAATACTTTGCCTACTAGCCTTGTACTACATAACTAAAGATGAGAAACTCAAAACTGCAGATTATCAATAAATTCATCTTAATTTGACAAACACTTTCCCAGATTTTTTAGGACTTTTAGACCCGTGTATGTCTTTCTTATAATTATTTCCAGAGAACCAATATTGTAACGTAATGTATTGAATTGAATATCATGTCATTTTCACTTAGCACATAGAGGACTGGATTGTATATATATGACACGAGCGGGTGAGAGTGAGAGAGAGAGAGAGAGAGAGATCCAGACTCAACAACTTATCTATTCATCGGGCAATTACTGCATTCTGATGTTTATTCAAATGTCAGGTTCAATCACCTTAACTCATAACATGGCCCTTTATTATTTTCCCAGAAAGATATACATCCCCCAAGAACATAGTTTCCAATAATTTCTATCATCAATTTCCATAGCAAGAAATTAAAATGCTCCGTTCCGTCAACCTTGCACTATAAATGAACCCCAAGAGAAGTCATAAACTCTTCAGTTAAAGCAAAAGAGTCAAGAGACAATGGAGAGGGCAGTTCCAATTCCAAAGGCAATGCTCATTCTTGCCATGTTCCTAATGGCTTTGCTGACAAAAACTCAAGGACGACGAGAAGGCCCGATGATGATGAAGGAAAAAGAAGGTCACGGTGTGGTTGATCGTATTTACAATCCTGAAGCCTATCATTATCATTACGGGTTTACGTGGCGCATCATCCCCTACCCTGTTATCTATGTTCCTTACGACCCAATTTATGGGATTGATACTGGTACTGATACTGATTTTGCAGTGCCTCCTACGAGTGTCAGTACTATAGCTGGCCAAATTCCTCAAGTTGCACCTGCTCCATGAATCCATGGGGTTTATATTTTTCATATACAAAGTACATAACATAAATAAAGGTGGTCTACTCAACCTTGCTGCAGGTTTAATTAATTAATAGAAAGTTTGTATTGTGTTTGTGTTTATGTTTTTACTGTCACCTTTGCTTTATGCTACTAATAATTACTCCTCTCACTCTCACACACACTGTGTTTGTTCAAAGTACACTTATACAATCAGAATCAGGTTTACAAGGCGAATTTTGAAGGCGGATGCATTTAGTGACAAAATCTTATGTTAAAGTCTTTAAAAAGAGTAAGTCGGTGTTAAAATATTAAAAGCCAAGTCTCATGATCGGTGAAATTTAAAATACCTTTTTTTTTTTGTTTTCTAGTCATAGTTAAATAAAATAAAAAATTGAATGGCTCCGTGTTGGAAGTCCAATGGGCCAGGCCAACCCATTTGAAGAGTGCCATATGTTTAATTAGTGGGCCGGGCTTTGATTGTCTTGGCTGGCCGCTGTCTTTAGTGGGCTTTTTGTTTAATTAGTGGGCCGGGCTTTTTAATGAAATTGCTAATGTAAAATTATTAGGGGCAATGCTAGGCTTATAAAAAAATAATATAAAATGAATGATACGTGATGGCGATATTTCTTGGCCTCATCGATTGATAGTAGGCCCGACACACTTCAGTTTAAAACACTAACACAATTATAACACATAACACATTTTGTAGCCATATTTTATAACATTATTATTTCTCAATTATTAGAGCATATTGGTATGGCTATTACCCTAACTTCAGGGCTTACATCTAACAATACAAGACAATAATTGAACTAATTAACAATATGTTTATATTTTAAGAAAGAACCATCCTGCCACTCATCACTGCCACCAACACCAACACTTCACTACTGGTACTTACCACCACCATCACCCACTCACCATCATTGCCTCTTACAACCATAACCACCAACACTAACACTAGCATTACCAGCATCCACCATTCTCCACCTATAGCTAACGCCACTAGTTCACCACAATCGCCGCCACTTACTACTATCACCACCACCACCCTCACTTAACTTACACTGCCATCATCACCACTTACTAGCACCACTAATACTAAAATTAACACATATTACTGTTCAATTTATTTCACCGACTTTGTCACCATCCCTCCACCACCACCACCATTGCCACCAATATCACCACCACCACCAATATCAAAACCCAGCTAATTTGGTAGTGGTAATGGTGGTGGTGAGTAGTGGTGGTGGCGGTGGAGTAACAGTAATAGTGATGGTGAATGTGGTGGTCGTCAGAGGCGGAGCCACGCCTATTGATAAGGGGGCAATTGCCTCCATTGACTTTTCATTTTGTACCAAATTAGCACTAGTAAATTTTTATATTTGTTATTTTTACTATGAAAATTTGTATTTTGCCCCCCTTTAGATCAAGAAAAAATAACTCTAAATCATATTTTTTCCGCCTTTCAAAATTAAATTTAGGTATTACATCACAATACTCTAAAATAAAAATAATCTTGCCCCCGTTGCAAGAAAATCTTGGCTCCGCCACTGGTGGTCGTAGTGGTAGTTGTGGTGGCAGTGAAGTAACAGTTACAATGGTGATTGTGGTGGTGGTAGAGGTAGTGGCTAGTAGCGATGATGGTTATAATTAATGAAGGTGATGGCGAGGTTGCTACTGGTAGTGAAGGCTATGTTTATGGTAGCGGTGAGAGACGGTGATGGCGGTATGTCGTGGCAATGGTTGTGCTGTGGTGGTGAATGGTGGTGTTGGTGAAAGGCGGTGATAGTGGTGGCGAGTGTGGATTTTAATATCTAAACACTTTGTTAATTTATTATACTATTATGTCTTTATAGCATGAGATCTATGCAAATATGCTTCTGTAATACTATATTAGCAATTTTATGTCTGCAATTTTTTTCCACGTGGACGAGTCAGTATTTTTATTAAGTTTTGGATTGAATGTTGACTTGGTTTTTATGAATTTACGGAAAATAATATTCCCTCATTTCCATAACAAATGACTCATTTTGAGTATCTCATGAAACTGTCTCATTTGAGACTTTCTTAAAATATTTTTTTTGTATAACTTGTTTATTAATACAACTCACTTAACGTACTCAAACTCAAAGCAAAGGTATGTGGAGACATAAATCTATATTTTTGGATCCCAAGTCATTACAGCATTGAACTTTAAGATTTCCTCACGAAAGAATTGTTAGGTTAAATTGTACTCCCTCCGTTTCATGTGAATTGAGACCAAAAGAAATGGCACAATAATTAAGAGAAAGTAGTGAATGTGTGGTGGAAAATGAAGAGAGAGAATGAGTGGGGTGAATAGTAGTGTTGGTTGGATAAAATGAGTGGTGGAAAATGAAGAGAGAGAATTAGTGGGGTTAAATGGGTGGGGTTGGGTGAATATAAAATATTAAAAAGTTTGACATTTTGGGCAGTCTCAATTGAGGTGAAACGGACGAAAAAGGAAATAAGTCTCAATTCACATGAAACGGAGGGAGTATATAACAATAGTAAAGGTTTTCTTGAACTTAACGATAATGACAAATATAAAATGAACCATAAAATAATTAACGGGGCAGAAATAGGATAAACTATAAATGCAGAATATTAAATCAAACCGGGCAATGAATGAAGTCGAGTCTTGTGTTGGACACAATCTCCGCAAGAAAATATTGCCCCGCACTGGTGCTAACGGTCTGCGGCAATCTTCTCTCAAGATGAAACGACTTTACAATCGTTAATAGAAGCACTTCAAATTAACGATTTCGGCGAACATAACAGTGTTTGACACTTCCAGACATTGAAGGAACTTATGCAACAAGATGATTCTATCTTCTAACAGATGCCTTGAGAATTCCTTTAAACTCTAACAAAATTCCATTGAATTCAGTTAAGTAATTAACCGAGTTTGTTAACTCCGTTAAATATGTGCTTCTCTACTTCTGATATGAAGAGAGAGTGATTTGAGTGCTATACAATTGTGATTGAATGACTTGGTGAGGAATGTCAATCCTGGTGGGGAGTATATATAGTTAATGAAGAGTTGGGGTGCCTTTTGGGAATAGACACAAATTGCACCTGGTGGAATCTCAGCCATTGGATCAGATCTTGGATGGAGGGATGTGATTATCTGGATCGACCCAGAACTCCCGACCCGCCTATTTGAACAGGCGCGGGTCGCCCAACCCCGAACCATCACGACCCATGGCCCTAATCCCAACCGATCCGCTCCAGACCAGATGGGCTTCGGCCGAGGCCCATCAGCCCAAGCCCACAAACCCAACGTTCTTGACCACGGACCACCATCGGGCCCATTTTTGCCAAAAATTTAAGCTCCACAGCTCCCAGCGACCGAAGTGCAAAGTGCGCCCTAAACCGCCCTTCGCGGATCATGGGTTGATTTTGAGCAAGCCCAAAATTGTCCCATGTACCCACTATGGTAGCATACTTGGCCCAATGAACCACTTAAGCTTGGAAGCCCAAGCCCACGAACCCAACGTTCTTGACCACGGACCACCATCGGGCCCATTTTTGCCAAAAATTTAAGCTCTACAGCTCCCAGCGACCGAAGTGCGCCCTAAACCGCCCTTCGCGGATCATGGGTTGATTTTGAGCAAGCCCAAAATTGTCCCATGTACCCACTATGGTAGCATACTTGGCCCAATGAACCACTTAAGCTTGGAAGCCCAAGTCCACACTTGATTGGAACCTTCTTAGATGAGCTATATTAAATACTCTCATCTTTTCCATTCTCCAACCAATGTAGGATAACCATTTCATATTCCCATAAACTCTTCATTTACCCACTTCAACTTGCATACTTTGGACATTAATTTCTCATTCACCCGGAATTGGTTTTGAGAAAATAAATATACCAAACTAATCTACTCCAAACGTAGATTACAATTATGCAATTAATTTTCATTTACACAAAATGGAACCTAATAGAATTATTGGTCAAAAGTCGGTCAAACCACACTTTTCCAAAACTAAATTCCAACAAGAATTTCCACTCCAAGTAGATTATTTGCTACAATTCAACATTCACTATAAATCTAATTTTTTTGTATAACTTCATTTTTTTCATCAGATAATCTGTTATATCAATATTTATCACAGTTGACATGTAGAATTATTCAAGAAATATGTCTTTTTTGTTTATACTCCCTCCGTCCTACCTTCCTTCCGTCTTACCTCACTTGAGACCTAAGAGGTGGTTACAATAACTAAAGAAAAAAAATAAAATAAAGAAAATGTGTAGTAGAAAATGAAGAGAGAGAATGAGTGAGGTTAATTGTGTGGTGGAAAATGAAGTAAGAATGAGTGGGTGGGTGGGGGTAGATTGAATTAAAATTATAAAAAAAAATTACTCCCTCTGTCCCTAAATGAGTGTCCATTTTCAAGAAATCTTTGTCCCTAAATGAGTGTCTTTTTTTAACATAACTTTCTCCCTAAACGTTTTTTTTTCGAAAAAAATTTCACCGGTTTCTTTATACGTGCAAAACTAAAGGTTTGGAAAGCAGATTATAAGATTATATATGAATCGTTGTTACCAAATTATTCAAAAAGTTGAGATTTTCAGTGTCCCTTAAAATGAAATTTGAACACTCATTTAGGGACAGAGGGAGTACCATTTTGAGCGAGTTTCAAGTGAAATGGGATGGACCAAAATGAAAATAAGTCTCAAAGTGAGGTGGGACGACGGAGGGAGTATATTGCTTATTTCATGGTAAAATTCTACAAACATTACTTTGAGACTGACAAAAAAAAAGACGTTATTTTTATATTATTATGAGACGGAGTATCTTGCAATAAAATCAACCAATAAAAAGAGGTAGATGAAACCATACTAGTCTGATATTGGTTATTAATATTAATATTCACATTTTTAAAGTATGATTGTTGCGTCTATCTAATCATTATTTATATAAACTACTTATCCTTTATTAATTTCCATAAGGGCAAGTTCCCACTTGCATAGACACACCATAATTAACCCTATTATCAGCAACAAATTGCACTATAAAAAGAGGAAGATCTTAAAACACATATTCTCATGCAAACATCTAGCAACACAACAATGACGAAATCAGTTCCAATGGTCCTCACTATCTGTCTCCTAGCCATTTTAGCTACTACTCCCACCACTGAGGGAGGTCGAGACGTCCCGTCATCAGCATCGAACAACGACGATCCCTATGCTCGAGAAAGTTTAACTACCCCACTCCCGCAAACTCAAGTCCGTCCCCAATATATGATGGCCAACGCACCAGAAAGTCCGTTCGAGAACGGTCAATTATCATTTCACCATCATTTTGGGTTCCCGTGGTGGTTTTGGGGTTTCCATCATGGGTTCCCCTTCCACCATTTCTGGTTCCCCCATGGTATTCACGGCCTCAAAGCTGAAGCGGGGTCCACAGATATGACTACCGGAAAGTACGAGGGTGGACAAGTACCTGCCGGAAAGGTGACTGGAAAAACTCCATGACAGGATTGGCGGTAGCTAGGCTGTTGTTCTAATATTGGCTACTTCTGTTATAATCTACAAGAATCTAGGGTTGTTCTTATAAGAGGACTTCCTGTAAAAATGTTATTCCCCATTTAAATAAAACGGTTCTAAATATTACTGCAAAACTGGGTCTTCTAGGTTTATGATATATACAACCTCCAAAATGTATCTATTGATCATTTCTGACATCTAAAAGGAACTCCACATCAGTAGATAACTCATTTTGACCCAAACTAATGCCTCGACTGAAATAATGTAAGAAAGAAAATTAACGCTCCCATCAGATCTTCAAACAACCAGGCTCGGATACAACCCAAGTGCCCTAAATTTGGGTGCCCTAATAGGTTTCTTTGGTGATGGATTCCTAATAGTTTCACCATCCACTGGTGCCAAAGATGAGGATATATTTTACCGCTGATGGACAAACTAGTTCCAGAGAAGTCCTTATGACAGACAAGGGGATAATTAGGGCAAACACCACCTATTTCATAAGGTCTATCATAATATATCAGATTTAACATCAACTAATAACGGTTGACATTAACTATGAACCTCATAAGGAAACAGAATTACGGACAAATCAATTCCCATTCAAAAAAGGGACCGTCTATAACCGATTTCTAACAAAAACTGATAAGGAAAGTTATTAAACTAACATACTGAAACGGAAAATTGTTCAAAAGAAATTGAAAAAAATGAACTTCACCAGAAGTTCAAAAGAGCTGTAGTTTATGAGTTTCACCGACAAGACAGACATTTCCCCACTTTCTTCCCAAACAACCACCAAATACCCGCTACTGATTTGCAATTAACAATAGAGCGCCTTAGCTACCTGCAGTAAATGTGTAAGTATCAGTAAATACAATGCTAGCGGAAATTATTAAACCAAAATGTGTAAATATCAGTAAATACACATTCTAGTGTTAAATCAAATCTCAAAAGATTCTTAACAAATATGGAGTTCAGGTGTGAAAACATTTATTGACCACATGGCTTAGTTTGAAACGGGATGCAAGAATTAAGAAAGCAAGTCTGTCAACCAGAAAACAGTGTAGAAAGTTCTACAACCATCACAAGTTGTGTTTTCTATTACTAAGATCTAACTATAAGTGCAGGATATGCAAAATAAAAGTAAAGCAACTGTAACATACTTGACAAATAAATTTTCCATGCATAAGCTACCAAAAAAAAAAAAAAAAAATCATGCAATAATTTTTGGTTTGGTCCCACTTTCCCTTTTGGTTTGGTCCCACTTTCCCTTTTGGTTTGGTCCAAAAGAAGTCTCATTTCGAAAAAAGGGCAATAATTTTTGGGTAATTTCAAGGTGGTAAAGGAAGTAAAGCATCATTTTCAAGAGTTTAACTTGTCAAATGGGAATTTTTTCGGATGGAGAGAGCATTAACTTTCAACCAAACTAAACGCAGAAAAACAATTTATTACTCTCTCTATTACTTGACTAGTCCCGCCTTTTATTTGATTCCACTCATAAAATCATATCGAAAAATTTAACTTATACAGTTATACGAGTTTTCTTATAGACTTGAATTAGAGAAACTATAATTAAATCATAAAATCTATAACACACCTTCACATAATTGGTTTTCACTCTTCCATTTTACATAATAGAGCAAATGAGGAAAGTTTGATAATTAACTTTCACATAAAGGAAGACATGCACCTTGCTTATCAGTTGGTGCTGGGAAGATAAACCCTGATAAGCTCTTTCAGGGTGACTTTCTTCCTGCACGTAGGGCACTTGTTCTGCACAGATAATGCTTCCTTGATGCATTGTCTGCAAAAGATGTGACCACATTTAGTAGTCACTTCTTCGACAAGCGGCCCCATGCACACTGGGCAGCTAAAGGTAGGCTCCGGCGGGGGTGGCGGCGGCGGTGCTGCAACTGTTGGTTGCGACTCTTTCTACAATCAGAATACAAAATTGAAAACATAAGAGTTTTATTGCCCAACTGACTATTAAGCTTATGAGATACTCCCTCCGTCCCAAAATGATCTTCCCATTTGACTATTCAAACTTTTTAAGGATGTGAACACTTGCTTCACTAGCCATGTTGTGGTTATGTGCATTTAAGCCCAAATTGTAGAAATGGGAAGAACTTTTTGGGACAATGAAAAATGGCAAATGAGAAGATCATTTCGGGACAGAGAGAGTACTAACAAGTGGGGGTAAGTAAGAACCAACGCCTAGACATATCCACCCCCTAGAAACTCAGAGATTCATTTCTTTAAAAGGAAGTGACTATGACAAGTCCACAATTCAAGATCCATGGTTCACATAAAAAAGGTTGTTAGGTACACCCTCCGTCCCCGAATGATAGTCCCACTTTTTCCTTGTTATTTTGAATGAATTTTGAGCAATACTTCAGGTTACTTTGATAATCCTAATGAAAATTTAAAACTTGTTATTGATACACCAATATAAATATTATCAATAGTAACTTTTATAATTTCATTAGGATAAGTAAAGATAACTTAAAGTATTGCTCAAACTTCATTCAAAGTAACAACCAAAAAGTGGGACTATCTTTCCAGGACAGAGGTAATATTTGATGAAAAAAGTTATGCAGTACAATGCGTCGAGGTAAACAGTAAGTTAAGAAAATGGAATGGCATGAATGCATAACTACAGACCACAGCAAGACTATCACAAATTCAACTTAAACCAACTAGGAATTCTGATATCTTGAATTGAAAAGCAATCTAAAATACTGGTATGTATATATCTATATATATAAGCCAATATTTTTATGCCGTTTAATTGAATTAATGTTCCATGTCAATGACTTCAGCAAATTTAGGAAGGTACAAACCAAAGAGATATCAGGCAAGTCTATCATTATTCAATATACATTTCTTAAAGGCAACAGGAAGATCAGAGTTTCACTCAACTCAACTATGATTTCTAACAAAGTTCTCAAGATGTTCTTACTTAGCTATTGAAAGGCAGAACGAGAATAAGAACCCTCAAATTTTACAATCCGAAAGTACGGAAGCATGAAAAAAATGATGAGACAAAAATCACCTTCTGTTTTGAAGATTAAAATTTCCAGTTGTTGAGCTTGTAAAATAAACTTCACCAAAATGTTTAATGAAAAAGGAAAAAACCTTCAAATGGCATCAATAAGAAAGGGGACAAAAGAGGGGATGAAGAAGGAATGGAATCAAAAAACACTCAAATGGCAAAAGATATATCCAGTATATAAATGCTATGCACACATCTAATGCTCGTAGACCCAGAAGGACACTTCCCAATTCATAGAGCACCACATCATTCTGAAACCACCACCCCCCCCCCCCCCAAAAAAAAAAAACACAGGAATTCATGATCATTTCAACAATGAATTATGATATTTGTACTCCAAACAGAACCACATGATTCATATGCTTCCATCAAAACTAAACTATTAGTAGATGGGATGTAACATTAAAACAAATCAGGCCTGTTTTATACCAGTTAAGGGGGGTTTAAAACCTAGCTTCTAGCTTTAGTGCTCATCATAATAGTCCTTAAATGTTACTCCCTCTGTCCCTAAATGAGTGTCCATTTTCAAGAAATCTTTGTCCCAAAATGAGTGTCTTTTCCAAACATAACTTTGTCCCTAAATGTTTTTTTTCGAAATTTTTTTCACCGGTTTCTTTATACGTGCAAAACTAAATGTTTGAAAAGGAGAT
Organism: Campanula takesimana; assembly: GCA_026119855.1. Classification (NCBI taxonomy): domain Eukaryota; kingdom Viridiplantae; phylum Streptophyta; class Magnoliopsida; order Asterales; family Campanulaceae; genus Campanula; species Campanula takesimana. The sequence goes on from JAOWBW010001069.1 coordinate 81,547, forward strand.
TACAAGATTATATATGAATATTTGCTACCAAATTGTACAAAAAGTTGAGATTTTCAGTGTCCCTTAAAATGAAATTTAGACACTCATTTAGGGACAGAGGTAGTAGTACAATTTTTTCTTTGTTGTTGCTGCTTCACTAAATTTCAATGCCCCTAGAATGAATACCAAAAATAAATAATATATATATATTCCCTCCGTCCCAGCACAAGTGAGACTTCTTTCCTTTTTGGGACGTCCCACTAAAAGTGAAACTGCCCAAAATGGAAATGTTTCAATCCCACTCATTCTCTCTCTTCATTTTCCACCATTCAATTTATTCAACCAACACTACTATTTACCCCACTCATTCTCTCTTCATTTTCCACCACTCAATTTATCCAACTAACACTACTATTACTCCACTCATTCTCTCTCTTCATTTTCTACCACACATTTACTAGTTTTTCTTAATTAGTGTGCAAACTCCTCTAGTCCTACTTGTGCTGGGACGGAGGGAGTATATAACAATAGGTGGTTGTTGGTTAATGTGTATTTTATGCCACCTATCAGTACTACTGTTTACCTGGACATCTAGTTTATCACATTGATGAGACTTTTCAAATTTTATATGCTTAAAAATCACACACGAGAGACGGTTATCATTATTCTTAAAAATTCTCATTTTCAGCTTCAGCGAGAAAGTTTTAACAATAGAAGAACATAAAAATTATAGCAATGGGCATAAAGTAAACTCTAAAAAGCATTTTACCACAGCATTCAGGAAAAACAATTTATCACACATGGAACTGATGAATAGTGTCGTGTCTTACCTGCGCGCATGAGTCACAGATTAAAATAGTAGTAGTCGGAATAAATCTGGCCTGCTGTTGCTGATTATCATCTGCCAAGAAATGAACAACTTAAAAAACATACACCACCATATAAAAATACAAATTGACAAAGAATGAGAAGGACGGGGAGGAGGAGGAGACATCTGAAGTAAGGAAGAGCATGAAATACCAATTTTTCTTCTTTTTTTTTTTAAAAAAAAAAAGACGAAGAAGAAGCAAACATAGATTAAGCCAGAGCGGGAATTTATGGATCCAAAGATCATAATCAAAAGGAAACCAAAACAAAGGACTGTTCCGGAGAGGTTTCAGCAAAAGGGAGTGCACCAAAACATATGGCCACCTCTATGTAAAACAAAAAAGAAGAAGAAGATATGATACAAGACTATCTCCACTCGACAAAAAAATTACCCTTTCTGAGTCAATTACACGAGGAAATCCACATACAATTAAATATTTTACTCCAACATTCTCTCGTCAATTAGATTACATGAATGGGCCAACTCTCAGTTTCTCTCTTTTTCCCCATTACCCAAATTTCTCATCACTAACAAGTTGACTCTCTTGTCTACCTAGATTAGATATAATATGTAATGACAAAATCAATTGGGGTATCACCAGGCATAGTTTTACAATTGTGGGGATAGATCAACTCCATACTATGGTAACACCTCAAGAGCAGCTTATGCTTCAGAGAGGGCACCATAAAAAAGGGATGCTACAAATACAACAACAGCAACAAATACTGCTTTAGAAAGAGAAAGAGAGAGAGAGAGTAAGCTGGATTCACCTGACTCTAGGTCGATGACCTGAGTCCTGCGCCGCGTTCTCCTTGCATTGCTCTTAGCCTGATAAAAGATAATTGATAGAGATATCAATAAACATGATAAAACAGATGTAATTTTTTTTCAGGTGTGTTCAGAAAGAGATTCAATATACCGCAGCAAACGCAGTAGGAGAGGATATAGCAATGTCATCATCTATGGTTTCTACATCAACAGCAGCTGGAGGCATGGACCCCCCTGACCGGCCAGCTTGAAAAAACTGCCCTGCTCTACTAACTGCAGATTCCTCATGATCTGCGCTTTCATATTGTGGCGGAATATTCACTGTTACTCCCATAATCTTTATTTGTCTAGAACCCCTCGCATTTCTAGCATGCCTTGGAGACGCCCTCAAATTATGAGAGCTCATGCTTGCTGCTCCTGCTAGGCTCAAATCCTCGATACACCTTGAGCAAGAGAAACTTGGCACAACCTAATCATACAACACCCATTTCACATTAAAAAAAATGCTTACATTTTTCTAGAAACTAATAGCATTGAAATGTATATTCCAAAGAAGAATCACATGCAATAATTGAAAAATTAACAATGAGTGAATTTTCAATTTCTACCTTTAAAACTTTAAGTCTCTATGACCCACCTCAAAAACCAAAAAAAAAAAAAAAAAAAAGTTTACCATAAACCAATTTCAAATCTCTCCAACAGTTTCTGATGTTCATATAACCAAGATCTAACAATATGTATAGAGAGCGAAAAGTTAAGCTTTCAGTGGAAAACTTTTTTTTTTTTTTTTGATAAGGTAGATGAATGCAGACTCATGCACTATCTATATACATTTTATTAGTACAGAATATAATCTTCAAAAAAATCATTTTCAAAATAATAATTACTAAACCTGGTGACTCAGCCGAAATTTCTAGCATCATTAGTGCTGGCTACATAAAACCAAAAACTAATGGTAGAATCAATCAAGTTCATACCAGAACACTTGTTCGATCATCGCCTTTAAATCACCAACACTCAAGACAAAAAACTCTCTTCAACACAGATTTATTTTTAATTCTTTTGAGTTGATCACATTTTCAACTGATGATCAACATTCATCAGAAAAACACACACACACACACACACACACACACACCATAAACTCAATCTAAAATCATATCAAGTACATTTCCAAGCATGCATGTTTCCGATCACTACATACAAAGTCATAACCATTGGAAAACCAAAATTCACACTTGACCAATAAAAAAAAATGAACAAAAACGGAGTGATAAGCATCAAAATTGAACAATCAGCGACGAAACAGAACAATTGAAGTGTAGATTGATTGAATTATACCTGAGTTGATGAAATGCCTGCCGATTTGAAGTTTCCCTCTTTTGAAAGAAGAAGGTCTAGGGTTTGTGAATAAGGTGACTATAAAGAGAGAGGAAGGGAGAGAAGACAAGAAGGGATCGGTGGAGAGGAGGTTCAAAACCAGGGCACGTCTCCCCCCCTTCGGGTCCGTTACACTCGCACGTACCAACTTTTTTAAACTTTCTGCCTTCGTTTTTGGGGTTTTCTGCGCCCCCACGGTCTTCACACCACCCTCGAAACCTGTTTCACCTAAGGTATTGAAGATGGGATAACCATTTCCGTTTCTTTCTTTTTTTTTTTTTTTTTTTTTTCCTTTTTTCTTTTGCTCTTTTTCTCTTTCTTTTTTATTTGGGTAATCTTTGTTGATTTTGTTGTAATTGTGTTGTGCATTTGTTTTGGGTATATAAAGTTGGTATCATGGGAGTGAAAATTTGTTGTTGTATGAAATTGAGATTTGAGTAATCTTTGTTGTATTTCAAAAGAAAAAAATAACTTTGTTGTATGAAGCTAGGTTTCAATGCCTATGCTTGAATGATTTCTTATTTTTTATATATATATAAATAATTATTTAGTAATTAAGTGATTATGTTGTCACTATCGGTTGATTTCATAGTCGTTCCTGTGGTGTGCGCTTGATATTTTTATTGTTAAACCCTAATCGAAAGTATTTATGTATTCTGGTACTTATTACGATAGAATGGTGTTTTTCGAAAAATATAATAAATGTCAAAAATCTATATATATATATATATATATACACATATATATGTGTATTATATTGTATTATAATATGATTTGTTTTGTTGATGTTAGAATTAGCAAAGTTTTCCCCCTTGATAGTTGTGTGTGCTAATATATGTCATCGTTCTGGCGAATAGAATCGTTTTCTTCTCAAGACCTTTTACTTTTTTTTTTCAGTTATCCGATAAAAAGACGTACTTGCCATATAACTGGTCAGATCTAGTATGGATCGTACATGGACGGCCAGCCGGATCGACCAAGAAATGATAGGCCAAAGAGTCAAGGAATTAATCGACTAGTTGGATAAAACCAAAACTTTCAAGCGTTTGTCCATGATTTACTCTTTCTTCCTCCCGAGCCGCAACCGAAGCCAGATAATATCAACAATCTATGTTCTTCAAATCTTAGAACAATTAATTTAAGATTTTAATGTGGTTTTTACATTTGGTGCCATGATTATGTCATTATTACTTGATCTCGTAGTCGTTGTCGTGGTGTGTCGTTAATACTTTTGTTGTTAAACCCTAATAGAAAATCTTCATGTATTTTGGTACTTGTTACGATAATTATAATATTATAACTTCGTTTACTGATGTTAGTATTAACAAAGCACTCTCGCTGATTGTTGTGTACACAAATATTTATGTTTGTCAAATCTAGGAACAAATAATTTAGATTCTAATGTAATTTTTATAATTGGGGCGATGATTCTTTGTTAACTTGTATCTATTAGTTCATTGAATAAATTGATTATATGTTTTCGATCACAATCACTTAATAGTTAAATTAAATATTTAGCCATAATAGCTACAACTGTAGTTAAGATTGCAATGAGGCGCCAAGCCGTCAACCTTTGCTGTCAAACCTTAATTGAGGATTTAAACGCAAATAACTTGAGCTTATTTGGACTAAAAAAGTTGCATTGCATGTCTGTTCACTTACCCTCCCTAACATGCATACACATTGGCGGATCTAAAACATTTGGGGAGGGGGAGAGTCAAGTTTTGAGATAGCGAAGGAGAAAAATTCACAATATTGGAGGTATAAATTTATTACAATGACCTATTTATTCATAGTAATGAGTGGGAAATTAGTCAGACTACCAATGGAAAACATATGATGTGATAAAATTCAACGTCGTCTCAGAGATAAATGACTAGAAAATAACATGATGAGATAAATTAACAACGTAACATATATAAATGACTGAAAAATTAATCAGGCGACCGATTATATGTCATAAAATGGGTGGTTTTTTTATTAGATATAGAGTTAGAAGTTGTCGAGCCTTATGATATCTTTAAAGCTAGTTTACGAAATTAGTTAAGTTTTTTTTTTTTTTCTGAAACTAACTAAATGAATGAATATTTTATAATTTTTAGGGATGAAATAATTACACTACTCTTCCGTCCAAAAATAAAAATTTACTTTTCATTTAAAATACAATCTACATTTGAGTTTGAGAAAATTTAGAATTTGTTATAAGAAATATGAAGAAAAAATGGTCATAAAAAAATAGGAACAAAGTATTTAAAAATTGACAAATATTATTAAGTAATTTCTTTTTTAAATAGTGGACATCTGTTTTGAGGTTGATGAAGTATAAAATATTAGTATACACTTTTGAGGGGTCATGTTGCACAATAAGTTTGAGGGGTTTATAGATTAAGGGGTATATATGTTTTTTTCTCAAAACCCTAAAAGGTATTGTTAAACCCTAATCGTATGTATTTGTTTATTATGGTAGTTCTTACGAGAGAATGGTGTCTTTCGAAAACAAATAATAAATGTGAGAAAATCTATTGATAGATGCACTGGCGGACCTACCCAAGGGGTTAAGGGGACCTACCCAAATTTATTTATTTTTTAGTAGTGCAATTTTTGTAAGTTTTAAATTAATTAGTGCAATAAATTAATATTTGCCCCCTTTCAATGAAGGAAAAAATACACTAAATTTTTTTTTTTGCCCTCTTACACTGATAAAAATAATTTTACCCCCTTTCAAAAAAATTCTTGGGTCCGCCACTGGATAGATGTATATATTATTACTTCGTTTTGTTGATGTTAGTATTAATAAAGCTTTCTTGTCGATAGTTGTGTATGCTATAGTATCAAAAAATTATGTCCAACTCTAGGAACAATCAATCTAGTGTTCTAGTGTCGTTTTTGCATGGTGTCATGATTCTTTGTTAGCTTGTATCTCACGTCCGCTCATCAAACAAAATTATATCTTTTGTGATCCCAGTCACTTAATAGTTTAATTAAATATTTTATGTTACCACTAGAGCGGTAACTGAGATTATCATTATTGTGTGCAATGAGTCGCCATCTTTTGTTGTCAAACCTATGTATTTGTTTATTATGGTAGTTCTTACGAGGGAATGGTGTCTTTCGAAAACAAGTAACAAATGTGAGAAAATCTATTGATAGATGTGTATATTATTACTTCGTTTTGTTGATGTTAGTATTATTAAAGCTTTCTTGTCGATAGTTGTGTATGCTAGCATCAACAATTTATGTACTTCAACTCTAGGAACAATCAACCTAGGGTTCTAGTGTCGTTTTTACATAGTGTCATGATCCTTTGTTAGCTTGTATCTCACGTCCGCTCATGGAACAAAATTATATCTTTTGTGATCCCAGTCACTTAATAGTTTGATTAAAAAAAATTATGTTACCACTAGAGCGGTAACTAAGATTATCATTATTGTGTGCAATCTCCATCTTTTGTTGTCAACCCATAAGGTATGTATTTGTTTATTATGGTAGTTCTATTGATAGATGTATATATTATTACTTTTTTATTGATGTTAGTATTAGTAAAGCTTTCTTGTCGATAGTTGTGTATGCTAGTATCAACAATTTATGTGTTGGAAATTTGGCTTGAAATGGTCAACTTTGAGTGGGTCCCATTGGTGGGTCCCGTTGACTTTAACCTTGGTCAATGTTTATACTTGTAGTATGTTATACCATGAACAATATTGGTGTTTTGGTGAAAGCCAAATGATGGATTAAATCCATAGTTCTAAGACTTCAAAGATGAGCTTTTGAAAGAGACTTTTTGGCTTCCAAGGATGAGATGGTGTGGTTGCCATCCCACATGGGAAAGGAAAGGCAAACCTTCCCTTTGCTTGGAAGTATAAAAGGCTTTTGGGCCATCCCACATGGAATTGGAATGGGTAGTTGATGTGCCATAAATTACTTGGCATATCATAGTCTCATGTTCAAGTTACATGTGAGGTGGGCTTGAATCATTCCCCACACGCGCGCTCGCTCGCTCGGCTCGGCCGGGCCGGGCTCGGGCTAAGGGCGAATGGTTCGGTTCGTGGGCGTATCTTTTTGGACAAAGTTTATTTGAAGTTTCCAATATTTGCAGAATGGTCCCTGACGAAACTGTTAGGTCAGTTAGTTTCCTAACTGGACTCTAACAGTGCAGTTTCTTTTCCTTCAGGAATAAGTCACTGTAAGTCGGGTAGGTTTTGGAGTCCTCCTAGAATACCTAAACCGACTATATACCAGTATAAATAAACGATCCCTGCATCAGTTTGATATACGCAATTAAAATTGCTGATAAACTGTTTTCTCTCTAAAGTTCGTAATCTGTGGTTGATCTGAGAAGTGAGATTCCGGCGAAGTGGGACAGCAGTCGCAAGTGGTTCGGTACCTGTTCGTGCGAAGATTTTCTGGTACGTTCCTGAGATCGTTTCATCCTCGGAGGAATTTGCTGCAACCCTCAGCCGCACCAGTAGGGGCAATAGTTTCTCTTAGGAGAGTCTGTTATAGGCGACTCGATCTAAACTGATAAGTGTTTCTAACTCTCTTTTGTTTCTGTCTTTCCTGGATCCTGTTCTTGTGGGTACGTTTCTGCTTTTGGCTTAATCTGATATTGTTATATGCTTACGTGATTGCCCCATTAATCTGATCGTTGCATATTAAATTCCATCAGTCTAAGAGAAACTAGTATTATTATTAATCATGTCTGCTGCTAACGCTCCATTCAAGTCCCTTGTTGACACTTCTGATCTGCCAGAGAAGTTCGGTGGTAAGAACTTCAAGCGCTGGCAGGAACGGATGAAAATCTGGTTGTCAATTAAGGGGATGACTGGTATGCTAACTGAAAAATGCCCTGCTATTGATGAGAAGGACCCTGCAACAGCGAAAGCTGCTGAGCAGTGGAGGCAGAGGGACGATGTTGTTCGTGGATGCATTCTTTCGGCTCTGTCGAATGTGCTCTTCGATGTTTACTGTTCTGCTCCCCTCACTGCTGCATCGCTGTGGGAAACGCTTAACACAAAGTATAACACTGACGATATTGGTGTTGAAAAGTACTGTGTGTCTAAGTTCCTTAAGTATCGTATGGCTGATGGGAAATCTGTTACTGATCAAGTGCATGAGTTCCAGATCATATTGCAATCACTCAAGGATGGGGCTATGGAACTTCCTGAGAAGTTCGTAGTTATGTCAATCATTGAGAAGTTCCCTCGGTCTTGGGAGGAATTTGGTATGACTCTCAAGCACCGTACAGGAAGCTTGACCCTCAATGATTTGATGAATGCAATATCGATCCAGGAAGTGCACCATAGTAACGGTGTTAGTGTGCCTGTGGAGGCCAAAGCCAATGTGATAACTGCAAATAAGAACAAAAGGAAATTCGAGAAAATTAGCTCTAAGGATAATAATAATGATAAGCTGAAACCTAAGAAGAACATCCAGAAAAAGCCAAAAGCAAACAAAACCTGCTGGAATTGTGGAACAGTTGGACACTTTTCTAGGGACTGTCCCAAGAAAGGAAAAGTGGCGCAAGGTTCTGCTGATCAAGCTCAGGCGAACGTGGTCATTGGACCATCTGATGATGATCCTGTTGATGATACACTTCAACCTGAAGTTGATGCTATTACCAGTGAGATTACCAAGTATGTAACTTCTAATCCTGAAATCTTTACTGTTTATGAACCCAACGAGTGGTTGGTAGACACTGGGGCAAATGTGCACGTTTGTGCTGATAAATTGCTATTTGTGTCTTACCAGCCTGAACGTGGTAGATCAGTGACGATGGGGAATTCGAGTGCTGTAAAGGTGCTTGGGACTGGACGCGTGGACCTGAAGTTTCCTAATGGGCGCATTCTGACCTTGCAACATGTGCATCACGTTCCTGACGTTCGTCGTAATATCATTAGTGGTTCGTGTTTAGTTAGAGAAGGATTTGAGTTTTCATTTAAGTGTAATAAGGTTATTATTTTGGATTCTGGTAGTTTTATAGGAAAAGGTTATGCTTCGGATGGTTTATTTAAAGTTAGAGTTGAGAGTAGTTTTGGTACTCGATTTATTAATGATAGTTTTATTGATTATCCTGTTTCTTACTCCATTGAATCTTCAAATATTTGGCATGGTCGTTTGGGACACATTAATTTTACATCTGTTAAAAAGATGATGAATTTGGATATTGTTCCTAAGCATGCTATTGATAAAAATTCTAAATGTCATGTTTGTGTTGAAGCTAAATCTGTTAAAAGGTCTTTTCATTCAGTTAATCGAGATTCTGAAATACTTGATTTAGTTCACACCGACATTTGCGAATTTAATGGCTTGTTGACCAAAGATAAGAAGAAATACTTTATTACTTTTATTGATGACTGTAGTAGATATTGTTATGTCTACTTGTTGAATGGAAAAGACGAAGCACTTGAAAAATTTATTATATTTAAAAATGAAGCTGAAAAACAAACTGGTAAGAAACTTAAACGGTTAAGATCAGATAGAGGTGGCGAATATGAGTCTAATCCGTTTATGCATTATTGCCAAGAAAATGGCATAGTACATGAAGAGACTCCCCCTTACACACCTCAATCTAATGGTGTTGCTGAACGTAAGAATAGAACCTTTAAAGATATGATTAACAGCCTACTTATAAGCTCTGGACTACCTAAGTATATGTGGGGAGAAGCTTTGAATACGGCTTGCCATATTCTGAATAGAGTTCCCCCTAAACATAGAAATGAAAGTCCGTTTGAACTTTGGAGAGGTAGAAAGACCAACTTGAAATACTTGAAAGTGTGGGGGTGCCTTGCAAAGGTACTTGTCCCTGAACACAAGAGAAAGAAGCTTGGTCCTAAAACTGTTGATGCTATCTTTATAGGATATTCTGAAACAAGTTATGCGTTGAGATTTCTGATTATCAAATCTGAAATTTCTGGCATAGATGTTAACACAATTGTTGAGTTACGTGATGCAACATTTTTTGAAGATGTGTTTCCCATGAAAACCGGACTCCCCAAAGAGTCAAATACCACATCTAATTCAATTCCATCTCAAGTGGAAGAGATGACAAACGTGGGGGCAGATCCAATTGGTTCTTTATCTGATGATGAGGATGAACCAAGAAGGAGTAAACGGGCTAGGATTACCAAGGATTTTGGAAGTGATTATATCACTTACAATATCGAGGGTGACCCTAATACCTTCAAAGAAGCAATGGCATCTCCTGATGCTAAGCAATGGAAGGATGCCGTTAAAAGTGAAATTGATTCTATTGTCTCAAATGGAACATGGGAATTAGTTGAGCTTCCTCCTGGTTGCAAAGCAATTGGATGCAAGTGGGTTTTTAAGAGGAAACTGAAACCTGATGGAACCGTTGATAAATTTAAGGCTAGATTAGTTGCTAAAGGGTTTAAGCAGATGGAAGGAATTGACTATTTCGATACCTATTCACCGGTTGCTAGGATGACTACAATTCGTATGCTTATAGCATTGGCTACTATATATGATCTCCATATCCATCAAATGGATGTGAAGACCGCCTTTCTTCATGGCGATCTTGAGGAGGAGATCTATATGGATCAGCCTGAAGGATTTATAGCATCTGGTAATGAAAGGAAGGTCTGCAAACTTGTTAAATCCCTTTACGGATTGAAACAAGCCCCAAAGCAATGGCATGAGAAGTTTGATAAAATCGTCTCATCGTTTGGCTTTATTACTAATGAATTTGACAAGTGTGTCTATTCTATGAGTAAAGGTGATAGTTGTATTGTCTTGTGCCTATATGTTGATGACATTCTGTTATTTGGAAATAATATGAGAATAATCGATGAAACTAAATCATTCTTGAAAAGTAAGTTTGAAATGAAGGATATGGGAGTAGCTGACGTGATTCTTGGCCTTAAATTGACTCGGTCAACTAAAGGCATAACCATCTCACAATCTCATTATACTCAGAGTGTAGTTGAGAAGTTTGGTTATAAGGATGGTAAAATCGTCAATACTCCATTTAGTCCTTCTTTGGCACTTGCTAAGAATGAGAATGGAGTACCTGTGGCTCAGTTGAAATATTCTCAGATAATTGGGAGCTTAATGTATCTTGCTAACTGTACTCGACCGGATATATCCTACGCAATTACGAGGTTGGCTAGATACACTAAGTGTCCGAATAGAACTCATTGGGAAGCTCTAGGTAGAGTACTTCGGTACTTGAAGGGAACCATTTCCCTTGGGCTACATTATGGGAGATTTCCTGCTGTACTCGAAGGATACAGTGATGCTAGCTGGATTGCCACTAACTCTGGGAGTTATGGCTGTACTGGGTATGTTTTTACCTTAGGCGGAGCTGCAGTTGCCTGGAGGTCTACAAAACAAACCCTGTTGTCTCGGTCTACCTTCGAAGCCGAGCTAGTTGCTCTTGACACTACTGGATTGGAGGCTGAATGGCTTCAAGGACTTATGTCTGAGTTGCCTGTAGTCAGCAAGCCTATTCCTGTGATCTCTGTACATTGTGACAATACTGCCACAATTGAGAAACTTAAAAGTGTCAAGTTCAACTGCAAAACTAGGAGACACATCCAAATAAGATTGAAATCTTTAAGGGATCTTGTGTCTCGAAAGGTGATAGCTGTAGATTATGTTGGTACCAAGGATAACACAGCTGATCCTTTAACTAAGGGACTCGATGTGGTCTTAGTTCAAAAATCTAGGTTGGGGATGGGACTGAACCCCGTCTGATTCACATGCGGTAGGAACCCAACCTATCTGAGTGGAGATCCCACAAAGAAGGTTCAATGTGGTAGTAACAAGCCGTAGGGTGGATTGGAACACCTAAAACAGATTGACATATTACATGTCTGTGTCTGTCCCCTGAATAGCCTAAAAGGTGTTCATTACTGCAAGTATAGTAAAAGCTTTAGGCTTTGAATGGGATCAAGTCGTTTAGACAAGATGGTAGCAGTACATCTTTGGAGATGCCCAACTAAATAAGTGTTATTGTTAGCCGCAATTAGAGGAAATGGGTTATTCCTCGAAAGCACTTATGATAGAGGATAAGGACGTATGGCTTATACGCGTCAAACATAATGATAGAGGCTGCTGTCATAGCCTTTGTCGTGTTGCTACCAACAAAGGCTCCTACACTCAAAGGAATCAGATTCAAGACACCCGTTCATCTGGTCCTGTGGGGGTTTGCGTTGACTAGCTTAGGTAGGGGTTCAAGTCGGGAGACACCATCTACTGAAAGCACGACGTGGATAATCTCTACTAGTCTTATCACCATGGATTTGTGGGGGATTGTTGGAAATTTGGCTTGAAATGGTCAACTTTGAGTGGGTCCCATTGGTGGGTCCCGTTGACTTTAACCTTGGTCAATGTTTATACTTGTAGTATGTTATACCATGAACAATATTGGTGTTTTGGTGAAAGCCAAATGATGGATTAAATCCATAGTTCTAAGACTTCAAAGATGAGCTTTTGAAAGAGACTTTTTGGCTTCCAAGGATGAGATGGGGTGGTTGCCATCCCACATGGGAAAGGAAAGGCAAACCTTCCCTTTGCTTGGAAGTATAAAAGGCTTTTGGGCCATCCCACATGGAATTGGAATGGGTAGTTGATGTGCCATAAATTACTTGGCATATCATAGTCTCATGTTCAAGTTACATGTGAGGTGGGCTTGAATCATTCCCCACACGCGCGCTCGCTCGCTCGGCTCGGCCGGGCCGGGCTCGGGCACGGGCACGGGCTAAGGGCGAATGGTTCGGTTCGTGGGCGTATCTTTTTGGACAAAGTTTATTTGAAGTTTCCAATATTTGCAGAATGGTCCCTGACGAAACTGTTAGGTCAGTTAGTTTCCTAACTGGACTCTAACAGTGCAGTTTCTTTTCCTTCAGGAATAAGTCACTGTAAGTCGGGTAGGTTTTGGAGTCCTCCTAGAATACCTAAACCGACTATATACCAGTATAAATAAACGATCCCTGCATCAGTTTGATATACGCAATTAAAATTGCTGATAAACTGTTTTCTCTCTAAAGTTCGTAATCTGTGGTTGATCTGAGAAGTGAGATTCCGGCGAAGTGGGACAGCAGTCGCAAGTGGTTCGGTACCTGTTCGTGCGAAGATTTTCTGGTACGTTCCTGAGATCGTTTCATCCTCGGAGGAATTTGCTGCAACCCTCAGCCGCACCAGTAGGGGGCAATAGTTTCTCTTAGGAGAGTCTGTTATAGGCGACTCGATCTAAACTGATAAGTGTTTCTAACTCTCTTTTGTTTCTGTCTTTCCTGGATCCTGTTCTTGTGGGTACGTTTCTGCTTTTGGCTTAATCTGATATTGTTATATGCTTACGTGATTGCCCCATTAATCTGATCGTTGCATATTAAATTCCATCATTATGTCCTTCAAATCCTGGAACAGTCAATCTAGGGTGTCGTTTTTATATTTGGTGTCATGATCTTTATTAGCTTGTATCTCACGTCAGCTCATCGAACAAAATTATAGCTTTTGTGATCCCAGTCACTTAATAGTTTAATTAAATATTTTTATGTAACCACTAGAGCAGTAACTAAGATTATCATAAATGTGTGCAATGAGTCGGCATCTTTTGTTGTCAAACCATAAGGGATGATTTTAAGCGTAAATAAGATGAGCTTATTCAAAATTATACAAAATTTCATTGCATGTTTCTTTGCTTACCCTCCCAACATACATACAATAATTTAGGCTCTTGTACACAAGCAAGTTATATATGCTCGTGTATATGCGAGCATGAGGTGACAGAAATTGACAATCTACGCATTTGTAAAAAAATATATTACAATTCGGGGCGGCTATTGTAAGCCATGTAGGATATGGGCCATACTATGGCTCCCAATGGTAGTATTGAGGCTTCACAAATTGTGAAGTTTTGGTTCGTTCCTTCTCACGCCTGTTAATGCAAAAAAAAAAAGAAAAGAAAAAAAAAGGATAGTTTTAGATCTTAATTGAAGTAGAACCTAAATATCGTGGGAACCGTGAGAACTTGGATACATTAGGTAAAAAACTAATGTATCCAATGGTTCAGTTGGATACATTACTTGACTTGGATACATCATTGGATACATTACTTTGATACATTAGGTAAAAACTAATGTATACAATGTGCACTTGGATACATCATTGGATACATTAAGTTCTCACGGTTCTCACGATATTTAGGTTCTCATTTGAGCGCGCACGCACACACACACACACACACACACACATACATATATATATATATATAGTCGTGTTCCTGTGAGAACCTAAATATCGTGAGAACCGTGAAAATTTGGATACATTAGGTTAAAAAAACTAATGTATCCAATGGTTCACTTAGATACATCATTGGATACATTACTTGACTTGGATACATCATTGGATACATTAGGTAAAAACTAATGTATCCAATGTGCACTTGGATACATTAAGTTCTCACGATTCTCACGATATTTAGGTTCTCATTTGAACACCTACATATATATATATATATATATATATATATATATATAAACAGTTTGGTGCTACAGTTAGAAATATATTCATAAAAAATGTATGATATTAATACACAAAATAATCTACGCCAAAAATAATATTCTCTCAGTTAAAAAATAAATGTCTAAATTTGTTTTTATCAAGAATAAAAGACCAAATTCTCTTCTTCTCTCTGCTATCAATTCTCTTCATTTCCTCCATAGTTGTTGTTAGATATTCTTTCTACTATTCAACAACACAATTTTTTGTAGTTTCAACTTGTTGAAACTACAAACAATTGTGTTGTTGCTATTTTTCCTTCCGTTAATCGTATAATAAATAAATTTCTCTCCTATATGTGAGAGCCGTTATTTTCTCTCCTCTGTGAGACCGTTGTTTCTCTCCTCTGTTGAGAGTCTATGGTTGTTTATTGTTTTGTTTGTTGTTTTTTTTATCTTGTAATTGCAACGATTTTCACATTTCCTCACAATAAAGTGGATACCATAGTTCTTACTGCACAAGGATGGTTATTGGATTTTGAGATTTATGGTGGGCGTTTTTTCGTCAACCTGGATTCTGTATATCAAGTGCTAAACGCAATATATTATCTGAAGGGGAATCTTTTAAATGCCGGATGGAGGCAGTGTCCAAGTTTTTCTTGAAGTGGAATCCGTTCGTCTCAAGATTCAAATTGGACTTGTCGTTGTTGTTGGTTAAGAGATGTAATTGTTACTATTATTCTGGATGAGCCTTCGGTGATTGTGGAGTGCCATCTTTTTTCTAATTGTGAATGAAATGGATTTGTCGTTTGCTCAAAAAAAAGAAAGAATAAAAGACCAAATTTGGACATCATTTTCGGGACAAGTGAACAATTAAAAACAGGGCAGTTGTACTTTGATTTATGTGCAGAGCTATCTATTACTCCATCCGTCTCAAAATACTACTAATTACTCTTTCCATCCCAAAATACTTATATTTTATAGAGTAGACCTAAAATACATGTTGTTTTGCTATTACCTAAGAATCTTTACCATACTTTTACCAACAATACTCTCATTTATGATTATTGAGATTATTTAATTATCATAAGTACTTGAAATGTTTCAAAGATAGCTTATTACTATATTAGACATGCATTGATTGCTTTTCTTAATTTGTGTGAAAATCCTAAAAGTACAAGTATTTTGGGACGGAGGAGTAATAAGCTAAAATAAAAAGAGTAATATATGAAGTTTAGATCTCCTGTATCACTCTGTGTGCCACTCCATGTGCCACAAATGATCCAACAACTCACATGTATGGATGACATCATTATAACATTAGTTTTAACAATTGTGAGTCATTGGATCACTTGTGGCACAGAGAGTGGCACACAGAGTGGTACAATACAGGAGATTTGGATTGGGTGGGGGTGGGGTGAATACAGAGAAATGTATGCCTAGTCCATTTGGTGCACCAGCCAGAGAATTAAAAAAAAAATCATTGATGAAGACCAACATAATGTAAATATGTACATGATGTTGTCTCTCTTGGCTCTTTCATTACCATGCCAGAAGGATGGAGGTTTCAAGTTCTCCCACTTCCCAAGAACAGCTTACTTCTGTTTTTTGGCATAAAATGGTTACAAAAAACAATGTTTTGATTCAACATCTTTTACTTGAACCATCATATATGTAGGCATGGTTTCTGCAAGTGCTAATAACCCAATATGCCTTCAATGAACAAAGATGCATATACTCCCTCCGTCAAAAAATGATAGTGTCATTTGATTTTTCAAACATTTTAAAGTTACATTACTATTAGTTTTGGAAATTTAGTGATTTTGAAGCCTTTATTTTGGAAATGTGACAACTTTATGGGACAAACAAAAAGTTGAAATGAGACTATCATTTTGGGACGGAGGAGTATAACAATTAGCAAACTATAGACTGAACAGTGAGATTAAGATCATGTGAGCCCGAACCTTGTTCCTTGGACGGCAGGACCCCACACATAATGAGAGTTCTTGTAGCAACCGAGCTGATATTTTCTTTAAGACTGAGCAGTGACATACATAGGTCATTTCACCAACATAAGCTTTCAAATCTTATGTTAGTGAAATGACCACATACAATGCAGTACTTCTCACTTGTCAGTTTGTCTTTGTTACTGGTGAACAATAGAAGTGGCAACAGAAGATAAGTTCAATTTATAAATACAAGAAATAACATGTTACAAATGATGTTAGAAATAAAATATCCTCCTTACATTTTACAGATCAACTATGATTACTCATTTATGAATTATCTTAGACAAGGTGTAACAAAGAAAAGACATTGCAATTAAGTAACTTCAGTACAAGAACACTACAATAAAACAAATAAAAAAGAGGCAAGACAAATTAAATTTAGAGAAGCTTTTCTGTTAACCTGATCATGAATGAGTTTACTGCGACTGCATCCAAAACAATCCACGATGATTCAAATAGCTCGTGAAAGAACTCAGCTCCAGTCTCTTCAGCTGCATTTCTAAATGCAATCCCAAAGGCATTTCCTTGAATTGCCCCGAGCCTTGGTTTACCACATACTCCAACAATCAACACTTTCTCTCTCTCTTGAGTATAGCAAACACATATCAAAGGCTTCATCTTTGCCCCTTTCTCCCTTAAAGCATCCATCAGAAAATATCCAAATTTCGTTAAAGCTTGTGGGTAACCCAATAGCTTTGCATCAGCAGAATCTTCGAGCTTCACCCACCTGAATTTACTCCCACTTCTTATTGAGCCCCTCCTAGTTATGGCTGTGCTTCCTTGTCTCAAGATTGCTCTTTGTATCTTGATAGCATGTCGCATACCAGATTCAAGCTTATCAAGCTTCCTTAAGGATAATGCATCATAAGCCTCCCCAAACTGCTTCGGAGCACATGATCCGTTTGATTCTAGAGATGACTCCAATAGAGCAGTAACTCCATACACCACATCTGCAGCAGAAACTTTTGAACTATAGCCATGTAATAACAAGAAACCTCGATAGTAAAATTCTGTCAGCCCGTACTCGGGTAAGAAATGCTCAAACATGTCCTTCATTTTTCGCTTGATGTCAACACTCATGTACTGAAACTTCTGTTTGCACTCCTCTAATGAAAACCCCATTTGAGCAAGAAGAAGCATAAGCTTTTTCATCCCATTATCACTCCAAGTCTTCAATTTAGTCGCCATGTAGGAAGAACACAGCATTGAATCAAACAAGTTCCATTCTTGTAACAGCATAAGTCTTGGCTCATCTTCATATGAAATTCTGGAAGAATCGGGGGCAGAAACTTTAGTTCCGTCCTTCAGAGTGACTGAAGTAACAGCATCCAAATTTCCTGAGCTGTTAATATGCTGCTCGAGTTCCATAACTCCAGCTTGGTACCTCTCATTTGTCAATCGCTCGTGAACAAACTGGTCTGTCAAAGCCACACAAGCCAACCAAAGTAATTCGTTAGTGTTCTTCCTCAAAGAATGAGAGAGTTCATACATCAAACACCCGGAGGGCTTCCCATGGAAAGTACCCATATAATAGTACTCTTTCTTTAACTTTCTGAAAAGCTTCACCGGATCCATCTCACTTTCATCTGAAACCCTCCTCTTTTTCCTTCTACCACCACCCTCCCCTTCCTCCTCCCCATCACTCTCATTCTCATCTTCGCTATCGGAGCCCTCCTCAATCTCATCTTCACTATTCAAATCGCTTGCACCAGCCAATTGGGAAACATCAAAATCATAAGCCAAATCAGCCTGATTCTCATCATCTTTAGTGTAAAGAACAACCACGCGGTCATTCTGATCACTGAGATTATGTAAATGAATTGGACGGTGACTATCTACAACAAATACCCGCGCTACAGCCCCAATTTCTAGAATCTTTCTTAGATCCCTATGGCACCCCCAATTAATCAACAGTATAGTAATGGGTTCATCAGATTCAGAACTCAAACTAGACCCAGCATATTTATGGATTTCTTTAAATGTCGAAACTGGGTAGCACGCGTACCTTACTGAATCAGATTCAAGAACATGGCCTATAATCTTCAACGCGCAAAGAGAATCAACATCCGAAGTAGAAGGAAATATCAGCAGTGGAGTGGAAGACGCAGAAGCCAAAGCCGATTGGCGCAATCTATTGTAAAACGACTCAATGCTTTGCTCTCTTACCATGATTTCTCAAATGGGATCTCGCGGAATTAAAAGAAGAAGGCCAAAAGAAAATCTAAAAGCCAATTCATGAAAATTTATCGAATCGAATTCAATGGAGGTTCTGAAAGGGGGCAAATTAAGATCTAAGACGAACCCATATTCGGATCCAGGCAAGAAGGGAGAGAATTGAAATGTGGGTTTACCTGAAATCAAAGACGAAAAGGATCCAGGGGGAAAAGAGCTGCTCGAGATTTGCTTCTTTCTACGTCAATTGGTTTGGTTGACTGAGAGAGGGAGAGAGGGATTTAGGGTTGTTTGATTAATTTGGTTTGAAAGTTTGAATAAGATTATCTGCTTGTCGTTTGTTTGGAAATTTTGAAATTTTAAATGAGCGCGATTTTTTGGCGCGGTATTCATTGTCAAATTAATCCGTTCAGCTTTTTGTAGATCTGGAATTGAAAAAGGAGGAATTTTACATATGACTCCCTTGAAATTTAGTGAAAAAGATATATGGCCCCTAATATTTTGTATTCATTGCAAATCAACCACTACTATTAGCTATTCGCTAAAAGACATTCAAAATGTTTTTCTTTCCATTAATCAAATAGTGTCGGTATAAATTTGTTTTTACCATATACAAGCAATGGACAAACAAATAAAATATTTTTCTTAAAATAAAAAATAACAACTCAACTGCAACCCTTATATAAAACAGAGTGGGTATTTAATACTTTACGTGACTCATAAATTATAAGATCAATGTTGGGAATCAAAACTTAATGAGTAAGTCTTCTGTAAAACGCGTTTTACACTATGCTTAGTGTAAAACGTGTTTTATTAATAACGGCAAGTAGGGTTTAAGAGACGCGGTGGCATAAGTGTAAATATTTGAAACTTATGAAATCTCAGGAGACATATTTTAAAACTGCAAGAGGCATATTATAAAACTGAAGGAGGCATATTTTTGAAACTCCACATCAGGCACTTTGTAAAACCATAACAGACATTTTTTTCAAAGAGGCACTTCTAAATTTTAAAGCATGCATTTTTATAAGTGCCTGTTGAGTTTTTTTTTTTTACTAAAAATCTCAAGAGGCATATTTTGAAACTGGAGGAGACATGTTTTAAAACTGGAGTTTGAAACTGGAGCAAGCATGTTTTAAAACTGGAGGAGGCACATTTTTAAACTAGAGCAGACATTTTTTTTCTTTAAAAAAGACAATGTTAAAAGTTCAAAAAAATCTCAGGAGGCATGTTTTGAAACTGGAGGAGTCATGTTTTGAAACTGCAGGAGACACATTTTTTAACTAGAGCAGGCACTTATTTTTTCTCAAAAAAGACACTGTTAAAAGTTCAAAAAAAGTGCCTCCTCTAGAGTTAAAACATGACTGCTCTAAAAAAGTGTCTCATCTAGAGTTAAAATATGCCTGCTGAGAAGTATTGAAAAATGTCTCCTCTTGTTTTAAAATGTGCATGCTGAGATTTTCATGAGTTCCACTTATTTCAAAATTGCCACAGCGTCTTTTAATCCCTCTTAAGCCGTTATTTGAAAAACACATTTTACACACAGTTAGTGTACAACACGTTTTTTACAAGATTTTGTGAAACTTAATTACTTAACATTGTCGTACGTATCCTTCAAAAAAAAAAAAACATTGTCGTACGTATAAATTATAAGTTGTTTAGTCTCTCTTTAACTTGTTTCACAGAATAAAGTGTCTCCTAGTGGTGATAACAAAATTGTTGTTCATGGTCTAATTTCCGTTTGTTATTTTTCTAGATTACTGATGAATGTTATATGAAGTCCTCCAATACAAACGAGATGCAAATTTACGATAAAAGAAGGGTGTTGTTATGCACACCCGTAAAATTAATGACTACACCGGTAAGTATGATTGGAATTTTAAATGGTACAACACTGTGATGCCTTTACGGGTGCGTATAACACCACCCTAATAGAATCTCCCCCCTGGTTTTCTTACAAGTTACAACCAGATACATGGCAAGTCAAGATTAAAAGGTTCAACACCATTCATGTCACCACTGAATAAAAATAAAAAATAATTAAGAGAAAATTGTTCCAACATCAAAACCTTGTACATAATCAACAACAAAAAAGAAAAAGAAAAAAAAAAGAAGAAAAAAGGAGCACACATGTAGAACATAAAGAATCCGTAATCTTGAAGCCAACTCTGCATATTCAGAGCCCTTAATGGTGATATTCACAGATCTCAAACAGCTTGTATCCTCCCCAAGTCACATTCCTCATTTACCAGAAAGACACGGGAGCCACCAGCAGCCCTGCAAACAAGATCATATCAGAATTATGCAAACCCATAAGCCGAAAATTTTCATTTTGAATCTTCTTATTTGAGGGCATGATCCGACTATCGAGCTTAAGACCACCCCTTTATATTTCAACACAAACAACATTTGCAGATAGAGTGCGGTCCCATACCTTGTTTTCATTGCCTCTTTGGTTCCGCGCAGTGTGGTAAGATGGCTTGGCATCCGGGCCCACCATTGGCGACCCTGTTGCTCTTTCCTCCCGCACTTTGTTGAAGATGTGAGTGTAGTTATCTGCTGATTGAGGGTTGTTCTCATCCCACTCCCCAAATCTTGGAACTTGAGCTCCTCTATCAGGCTGAAATTACATTCACCAATTATTATAGCATAGTTTAGAGGCTAAAATCTCTTATAGAAACTCACAAAATCAAGAATTGTGTGTGTGTGTGTGTAGATAGATAGATAGATACTCCTCCGTCCCAATTGAAACTACACACTTTGGGTTGGGCATGGGAATTAAGGGAAAATGTTAGCGGAGTGGGTGTTGTAAATATGAAAAGTGAGGTAGGAGAGAAAAAGTGGGATAGAAGTTGTTGTGAGTGTGAAAGTGGGTCCCACTGAATAAAGAAATATTGTAACTTTTCCATTTAGGAAGTGTGTAGTTTGTAATGGGACACTCAAAAGAGTAATATGTCTAGTTTTAATTGGGATAGAGGGACCTAAGACCTCTTGGCCCAATGGTATGTGTGAGTTGTGTAAAGGTCCTCCCTTAGGGGAGGTCCTAGGTTCGACTCCCCTCGGGGAGGTGTGGAGAACCATATCCTTGTACCCCATAGTGGTGCTTAGTTGTATCCCTGGTTTATGTAATAGGCTAGTTGTTTCGATAGACTAGGTTGTTTCATGTTCTCTAATAGATCCATAGGGTCTGTAGTAGGTAGGGAACTAGATCTGTAATAGACTCAGTAGGGTTTGTAACACGATGGCAATTTCCTTAAATGAAACCAACTTTCTAAAAAAAAAATTGGGGCGGAGGGGGGGGGGGGGGAGTATACACATATGAAGGGGAGGGAAAAAACTTACAGATTCTTCGCCTCGAGCTGGCCTCATTCTTGATCTTCCAGGAGTACCATGGCTACTATCATACGAGTTCTTCCCTTCCAAGGCAGGGGCGGCACCGCCTTTACTTTGGATCTTCGCATGGTAATTTGGATGAAGTGGTGACTTTTCCAAGCTGTAATCAGATCCAGCACTTGGCCTTGTGGGCCTACCCGAACTGGCCCCACCACGTTGATGGGCCGGCCCACCACCAGATCGACGGCTGACATTGTCGACGTGTCCTGGAGAGTCACTGAACTTAAGGTCACCCTCTTCCTTGCTTACCCTATGATCATGTGTTGGTCTAACTGCTCGCCGTCCGATAGGTTCTTCAGGTTCGGTGCGGGCCCTAGAGCGAGAAGGTGTGACCGGAGCAGGAGTTGGGGTAGCCACATCGGGAAACATGTCGGGATTTTCTTGAGGGTCGTTCGGATTTATCATCTTCCCGCCTCTACCCTTCCGTGCCTTGTCAAAGTAAACGGTGTAAGGAACGTTGTTATCATTATCCCACTGGCCAAACTTGGGTACACTCGGACGCTGCAGCAACAATTACCGCATTATAATTAGTTTGGGTAACAGTTTCAAATCCTTTGTGGGATAGTACTCTACAAAAGTATATCGAGATAAAATTAAAAGAAAAAGACGGGGGGAAACGATAACTTTAACGTATATAAAGACACTCGTACAATAAATGGTCCTACTGCAAAATGCATAACCAATAGATAACCTCACACTTAAAATGCATCCTCTTCCCAAACGTCTTACACCCTCTACTTCCCCCCCCCCCTTTCCCCAAAAAAGGATATACATCCTCTCTTAAAAGGCATCTTCTTTTCCTTTACCTCTAATCAGTGGCGGACCTACGCGCACTCGAGTGGCTGCAAGTGCACCCAACTATTCAAATAGTTTGTCTAGTTCACTAGGTAAAATGTTAAATTAGTAACCTTGTGGTTATCAGTCCGAGTCCCATAGCAAGCATATAACTTCACAATTACATTTTGAAGCTTAAGTGTATTGTAATTTGTGCACTCACTTAAAAAAGGTCTTAGGTCCGCCACTGCCACTAATCTGATCTATGTCAAACTTTTGTTCAATAAAATTACTCCGTACCATTTTTGGGTTGATCAAGTATCAACATTTTTGTTTTTTATCATCCTACGGAGCATCTCGACTGGTCTGTTCAACCAAATGTGGATTCTTGCTTCCTGAACCCATTTCTCATCAACAATACCAAGTCAAAGTGATACATGTAGGAAACCCCAAAACTGAAACACACTACTTAGATCCTCTATCAAATGAATAGAATATACAATAATGATCCCTATGTATTATAGAAAACTAAGTAAAGAGAAACAAAAATCCATCCAAACCCCTAGCAATATACAAAAGCACAATCAAGAATTGATTCGACAATCATTTAAAAAAAAAAAAAAAAAATCCAGATCATGGGGTTTTGTAATTGGAAGGCAATTTGAATTCTGTAAAACTATAATTTTGTTCTGCCAACTACAAATCCAAGGGTTGGAATTGAGTTGGCAAACATACCCTATGGTGAACATCAATATTATTGAATTCATGTTCAAATTTTATTCTGCCAACTACAAAAAAAATGAACAAAAATCAATTTTGAAAGATAAAAGAACAACCAATCAGCAATTAAATTAATCTAAATTGAGTGAAAAGAAATCATGTCAAACAAACAGAGTAAAATACTTACTGCCATTTCTCTTTCAAGTTGAAGCTTTTGATTATTGTGATGAAACCCCAGAATGAAATTGGCAATATAAATCAGAAAGGCTGGAGACAAAATTAAATAATTTGAGATTCAGCAACTCCCTCAAGTTGTTCTTCAATTTAACAACCCCCAGAAAGAAGAATCAACAACAGAGCAGAGAAGGAGAGAGAGAGAGAGAGAGAGAGAGAGAGAGAACAAGAACAAGAAAATGGAAGAAGAGGGGTTTATCAACCATTGACTGGCGCCACCGGTCATCTTTGACCATTCTCCCTCCCCATCTCTCTCTCTCGCTCTAGACCCTTTCTCTTTGTCCTCTGTAAAAGTCGTCTCTTTCATCTTGGTTTCGTGTTTCAACGCAGTTATATTTCTTCGAATTCTTTTCATGTATTGCCAGTTCGTCATTTTTTTCCCACTTTTTTTTTATTATTATTATACTAAACAGTGTTGTTGCTTATGAAGCGCTTAAGTCCCGCTTAAGATATTAGGGCAACTCCAATGGTAGGTATCAAATGCACATTTTGATACCTATAATAAAGTACTATCATCTCCAATGGTATTCTCAATGGTTACCAAAATTTGATGCGGTACTAAGCATGATAGCAAATTTGCTACCATGCTTAGTACCACACCAAATTTTTGATATCTATTGTTAGTGTTTTAAATAATTATTAAACATAGTGCAAAAATATTTATTATATTAATTAATTATCATGTTAAAAAAACTAATTTAAAATATAAATATTTTTTAAATATTTTTTTTGTTTTTATATAATTATTTAGAAAATTATTTTTATAATTTAAAACATAATTAATTAAAGTAATGATCATATATTGAAATCATTTATCATTTCAAAAATATTAATAATTTTTTTTTATGAAGGGAAAAAATATTAATAAAGTTAATAACCATTAAAAATTAATTTGGTACCAAAATTTTAATACCTATGATTGGAGATGATTTTTTTTATAGTTATGTCTCAATTTTCAGCCTCGCTTAGATCACGTCTAAATTAAGCCTAAGCGCTAAGCCCAGCTACCGCGCGTAACAACCGTCTACCGCTTTTTAGAACCTTGCTTCAAAATACAGAAACAAAATAAATAAAATCAATAAATTGCGAAATAGGGTTAAAAAAATAATAATAATAAAAAAAAAAGGCTGGGGGGAGGGTTTGGTTTGGTATAAATGAAGACTGGTTTGATGGTAGTTGTCGCGTCATCATCGTTGTGGGTCCTTGTATTACTTTGTTTGGAACAAATTGAATTGCATTGACTTTGACATTTCATTATACGTATACAGATAGATTAATATTTTCCTTTTTTATGTGCAAAATAAAAAAAATGAAACATGATATATACAGTATATTCTTCATTTTAGCAATAAACAGTTTACAGTATGATCTTTTGTTTGGTAGAAACTTTTACATTTTACGCATAAAAATTACTCTTCATTCCAGAGTAAGAATCACCTTACTTTTGTTTGATTATTAAGCAGAAAAAAATTAATAGATAAATATTTCAAGTAAGCTTAGGAAAATAATTATTTAAAATACTTTTTACAATTCAAGTGAGAAAAAAAAATGTTTATTAAAATATGATAAACAACGTGCTAAATTAAGAGTCACCTTGCTTGTCTGAAGAGAGAAAAATAAAATCTTGTCACAAAGAGGTGAACCAGTGTACAGCTGATCCTCAAGAGACCAATTAACTTACTCCATCCGTCACAGAGTAAGAGTCCTACTTTCTATTTTGGTACGTCCCAGAATAAGAGTCATATTCCTAAAATGGCAAAAAATCTTTACTATTCACCCACTCATTCTCTCTCCTATTTTACTTTTATACTCACAACACCAATCAATTCACTATTCTCTCCCACTCATTCTCTCTCCTACTTTACTTTTACACTCACAACATTTACATCAATTCCAATATTTATTAATAAGCGTGCAAATGAGGGGTAAGACTCTTACTCCGGGACGGAAGGAGTACTCCCTCCGTCCCATTTCAAATTGCAAATACTAGGTTGGCACGTGGATTAAGGGAAAAAATGAAAAAGGTGATGTGTTGTGAGTGTTGATAGTTGAGTGGGAGAGAGAAAGTGGGGTAGAAAATAGTTAGTGGGTTAATGGATGTGAGTGTGCAAGTGGCTTAAAACTTGCCATTTTTGGATTTTGTAATTTTAGTTGGGACAACTTTTTTGGCAAGTTTTGCAATTTGAAATGGGACGGAGGGAGTATTATTCTTCTCAATCATTCTGTCTCATACTTTACTTTTATACTCATAATATCAAACAACTTACAATTTCCTCACACTCATTCTCTCTTACATTTTACTTTTATACTCACAACATTTACATTATTTCCACCATTTTTTAATCTTCTTCCAAATGGAATAGTAGACTTATACTCTTAGACCGAAGGAGTACTAGTTAATTGTACAAGTGGTTCTTGTTAGAAATAATACACCAATATTGAATCAGAAACAGAATTGAAATACAGATTACAAAACAGAAATATAAACTGGAAAGAATTGTTGTTGAGTTTGTCCGAGTCGTGTAAACCAACACTGTCCTTAAGACAAATTCGTCCCCTCACCGGTGTTGTGCTTGAGGATACGTTGGACGCCTGTCTCCCAGGATACAACGGACGGACCGGACAACGGCTGTACACTAGTGTCTTCGGCGAACTTCAAAGTGCCCGGAAAAAGTCACCAAGAAAGAGCAAGAGGGCCAAGGAAACCGCTAAAGCAAGAGGGTGAAAGATTGTTGATCTGTGTGTGTTCGAAAATGGCTGAAGCAAACAGCATTTTATACTGCTCAAAAGATCCCATTTAATTATACAATTAAATCGGCAATCAATATAATTAATCACAAATTAATTCTGGCAATGAATGGCTTTAATACGGGACTGTTACAAATTTTCTTTGTTCCAAGGCAGTCGAATTCAAAAAAATTGGGGACGGAAAATAATCAAAAAGTGAGCTTGTCATGCCTAGGCCATTTTGGAGCTACATTCGTGTCCGCATGTCGCGCACACATGAGTCCAGTGGTCCGAGATAAATTTCCAACTAAATTTGCACCCCCTGCGCATCGCGAGAGAGAGCCTTTAGTCTACACAATCTTAACCCAATCAAATGGTCAATTGTATTTAAACTGACTCACATTTTTATTCTAAACCAATGTGGGACAAGTTCACTTGGCTTTACCCACAAATAGTCTTTGAACATTATTTCCCTCATTATCCCATTTGGGATACCTTTTTATAAGGAAGGATCATAGGGAATTTTCCCTTCCCTTCCCATGTGGGATACTAACCCACTTCCCAACTTACCCATTCATTTTTGAACATTTTAACTTCTACTTTTCATTTCATAAATTTGACACACCAATTTATTACTAACATGTAGAAATCATTATTTAATCAACAAATAATTTTTATTTAAGAAACACGCGTAATTTCTTAAATTTCCTTCACACATTTACACATTTTCCCACCAGTTCTGAACTCAGTATCTCCCTAATCTAAAATAACGAGCATATTTCCCAAAAAAATCAATTTTAAAATTTTTGGATTTACTTATTTAAAGCATAAATGGAACTATATACTGCCTTTTTGTTTGAGAGTTGAGAACTATTTTAAATGAGAACCGTGAGAACCAATCATAACCATTTGATTAAATACAAAATCAATGGTCCATATTATAGATACATTGGATACACTTGGATACAGTAGCTAATTTTCAAAAATACAATTGGATACATTAGTTTTTAACCTACTGTATCCAAGTGCAACACTTGGATACAGTACTTGTTTAGCTACTGTATCCAATTGCAATATCAAAATTTATATATTGTATCAAAGTGTATCCAATATATCCATAATCTGGACCTTTGATTTTGATTATAGTCTAATTGTTATGCTTAGTTCTCACGCAATTGTGGTTCTCATTTGAGCACATATCTCTCTCTCTCTCTCTCTCTCTATATATATATATATATATATATATATATATATATATATAATACTTAGTTGGGAACAGTCGTTTGTTTGTTTTGTTTTTGTCAAACAACGTGCCAAACAGTTGATTTGGTTTATAATTATTGAGACTTCAACTAATCGATAAAATAATGTTTCTTATTGTTGGCAAGTTTAATACTACTTCCGTCCTATCCAATTGATATTTATTTTTATTTCGAACCATTCCAGCTCACTTGAGACCTTCTAAAAGTAGTCAATTTTTAATAATTTTATATTAAATATATCCCACAACTCATTCTTTTTTTGTTTTTTTCATTTTTCACCACTTAATTTATTCAACCAACACTATTATTTACTCCACTCATTCTCTTTTTTCATATTCCACCACATATTGTCCTTATTTTCCTTATATACCGTGCCCACCTCTTAAATATCAAGTGATGTCAGACGGAGGGAGTATGTAGTTAAAAAAGCTATCAAAATAAATTAAGTTTTCTAAAATACGTCGCCAAAATACCTAGTACTTGGATATACATTTCTCTTCTCTGACTTCTTTGAGTCTTTCCCTTGCATTTCCCTCTACTTTCATATTTCATCCACATTTTCCATGATCATCATTTCAGAAACTTCTATTGATTATATATTTTCTTTACATATTTCATATTCATTTCTTCTTATCAAGCTTGAATTTTCTCAACCCTAAAACTTAACCACCCCACTCTATTTATTTCTTTTCCATTTCTACATTCCCAAGTTCTCTTTTTTTTTTTTTTTTTTTTATTATTTTATGCAAGTTGGATCGCAAGTTTAAAAACATCTTAAAGTCAAACACTTCTAGTTCTAGACATGACCCAACAAAATGCATAGCCCCAAGTGGCCAAGTGTGAACACTAAAATTTTTCCCCGTTGACATTATCCCCTGGTAGTTGAGTTGCTGAGTAAAATAAGGAGCAATATTATAATATACTCTCTCCGTTTTATAAATATATGCACAAATTTTCTTTTTTGCATTTCATTGGTAAGTCACATTTTCTTAAAATTACAAAGAATTTTTACTATTTCTTCCACTCATTCTTTCAAATACTTTACTTTTATAATCACAACACCAACAACTTACTATTCCCTACCCCGCTATATATTTTCTACTTCACTTTTCAAACTCACAACAACTACCCACTATTATTCTTCCCTTAATTCCCGCGCATAACTCATTGTGCACATAATTATGGGACGAACGGAGTATGTGTGTATACATACTCCTGGCCTACGTCCCACCTCAATTAATTGAGACTCAAGAGGTGGACACAAAGAAAATTTGATTTATGTGTAGTAGAAAATAAAAAGAGATAATGAGTGCGGTAAATAGTAGTGTTAGTTGAATAAAATGAGTGATGGAAAATAAAGAGAGAATGAGTGGTGTGGTAGATTGAATATATAATTATAAAAAATAGCCATTTTAGGGAGTCTCGAGTGAGCTGGGACGAACCAAAATGATTTTTTTTTTTTTTTTTTTGAGAAAGTGGGTAATATTAAGAAATTGAGATAGAGGCAATATTAAGAAATTGTGAAAGTGGTAATATTATTTACCTACAAAAAACATTCTCTTCATTCCATAACAATGCTCTTATTTAAGAGTAGGTTTTGGGAGAAAAAAATCCACTTTTTATATGTTTTATTCTTAAAATAGCGAGTTTAGACTTTAAAACAATGGGTTTAGGTCTTAAAATACCAGGAAAATAAAATATCAAGTTTGGGCAATTAAAACATTGAGTTTAAGCTTTAAAACACCAAGAAAATAAAATAGCAAGTTTGAGCTTTAAAACAATGAGTTTAAGTCTTAAAATACTATGTCCGAATATTTAAAACATGATTTTTTATAACTTATGGAAAAACCAGTTTCCCCTAAAAATTTCTACTTGTTTAAACATTGAAACATATTAACAATATATTATAATTTTAATTGTCAATAATTCATACATGTATTTATAAATATTCAAACTAACGCTTATAAACATTTATTTTTTTTTTGACAATTTTGATTCCATTAATAAGTGTTCATGTGTTTTAAAAAGTGTGAATGATATATAGTGTGAAAAGATTACTAGTGATGATATTCAAGAACTTCAATGTATGAAATATTGACACTTTTGACTCTAGTACTAAAAGAGTATCAGCGATAATGCTAAAGAAAATTAGTGATAGTGTTAAAACATAATACATATTGTGTTAATAAATTTAGTTATTTCCCAAAACGCCATGTGACTTTTGAAAAAGCTCTTTATTCCTCAAGTTTTTGACGGAAAAAATGAGTTGCTTTAAGACACAAAAAAAAAAAAAAAAAGAAAGGAAAATATGGAGGCGTTTTGAAAGGGGTCGGGAAGAATGAAGATGAACTATTTGACCGTGTGCCTGTTGACGATGAGAGAGGGTCGGGTCAACAAGTAGAAGAGAGAGACCCAGCAACATTTTCTTGGGTCAAACAGTTCAAACAATGACCTGGACTGGACTACGGTCCACCATTGGTTTGGTTAATTCGTTAATCTACTCTTCCACGGAGATTTAAAAATATAATTTGATCTCGCATAAAAAATATACTACATTTGTCCCAATTCACTTGACACCCAAAAAATTGACACAATAACTAAGGAAAAAATAAAAGAAAATAAAATAAGGAAAATATGTACTCCCTCCGTCCCAGAGTAAGAGTCCTACTTTCCATTTTGGTACGTCCCATAGTAAGAGTCCTATTCCTAAAATGGCAAAGAATATGTTGGAATTTGTTTTGGAAAAGTGAGGTTTGACCGACTTTTGACCAAGAATTCCATTAGGTTCCATTTTGTGTAAATGGAAATTAATTGCATATTTATAATCTACGTTTGGAGTAGATTAGTGTGGTATATTTATTTCTCAAAACCAATTCCGGTTGAATGAAAAATTAATGTCCAAAGTATGCAAGTTGAAGTGGGTAAATGAAAAGTTTTATGGGAATATGAAATGGTTATCCCACATTGGTTGGAAAATGAAAAAGATGAGAGTATTTAATATGGCTCATCTAAGAAGGTTTCAATCAAGTGTGGACTTGGGCTTCCAAGCTAAGTGGGCCTTTGGGCTAACCATGCATATTAATGGGTAAATAAATAATTTTGGGCTTGCCCAAAATAGACCTATGACCCGTGAAGGGCGGTTTAGGGCGCACTTTGCACTTCGCATCGGTCGCTGGGATGTGGAGCTTAAATTTTTGGCAAAGATGGGCTCGATGGTGGTCCGTCCCATGGCATGGTTCGAGTCAAGGCGGCTCAGGTCCAGAACGTTGGGTTCGTGGTCTTGGGCTGATGGGCCTCGGCCGAAGCCCATCTGGTCTGGAGCGGATCGGTTGGGATTAGGGCCGTGGGTCGTGATGGTTCGGGGTTGGGCGACCCGCGCCTGTTCAATGGCTGAGATTCCACCCGGTGCAATTTGTGTCTATTCCCAAAAGGCACCCCAACTCTTCATTAACTATATATACTCCCCACCAGGATTAACATTCCTGACCAAGTCATTCAATCACAATTGAATAGCACTCAAATCACTCTCTCTTCATATCAGAAGTAGAGAAGCACATATTTAACTGAATTAACGAACTCGGTTAAATTCTTAACTGAATTCGATGGAATTCTGTTAGGATTCAAAGGAATTCTCAAGGCATCTGTTAGAAGATAGAATCATCTTGTTGCATAAGTTCCTTCAATGTCTGGAAGTGTCAAACACTGTTATGTTCGCCGAAATCGTTAATTTGAAGTGCTTCTATTAACGATTGTAAAGTCGTTTCATCTTGAGAGAAAATTGCCGCAGACCGTTAGCACCAGTGCAGGGTAATATCTTCTTGCGGAGATTGTGTCCAACACAAGACTCGACTTTATTTATTGCCCGGTTTGATTTAATATTCTGCATTTATAGTTTATCCTTATTTCTGTCCCGTTAATTATTTTATGGTTCATTTTATATTTGTCATTATCGTTAAGTTCAAGGAAACCTTTACTATTGTTATATACTCCCTCTGTCCCAGCTCACTTGAGACTTTTTGACCAAAACTGGTCAACTTAAGGTCGGTTTGACGAACACTTAATAGAAATATTTATGATCCAAATAAAAATAAAAAAAATGTAAAATGATCACCATTGAAAATCCTCTCAATAACAATTTTTTAAAAAAAAATTGGAACATAAATATTTCTATAAAGTGTTGGTCAAACCGACCTTAAGTTGACCAGTTTTGGTCAAAAAGTCTCAAATGAGCTGGGACGGAGGGAGTACATTTTACCTAACAGAATATTTACTATTCACCCCACTCATTCTCTCTCTTATTTTACTTTTATACTGACAACACCAATCAATTCACTAATTTCTCCCACTCATTATTTCTCATACTTTACTTTTACACTCACAACATTTACATCACTTCCAATATTTATTAATAAGCGTGCAAATGAGGGGTATGACTCTTAATCCGGGACGGAGGGAGTAGTAAAAAATGAAGAGAGATAATGAGTGGGTAAATAATAGTGTTGGTTGAATAAATTGAGTGGTGAAAAATAAAGAGAAAAAGAATGAGTGGTAGGGTAGAATGGATATAAAATTATAAAAGTAAGCTATTTCGAGAAGTGTCAAGTGAGATGAGACGGACCAAAACAGAAATAAGTATTGGGACGGAGGGAGTATACTGTATATAATTTGATCTTAAGTTGATTTGATTTTTTTTCACTTTGATATTTGACATAATTTTATTTTATTTTTTTGGGGAAATATTTGACATGTTCTTACGTTTGTCTCATGGCATATCGATTTAAATTTCACTCGATGGTGGACAGCTTAGAGTATTTTTGAAAATAAAAATAAAAAATCAGTCTCTTTGTACATTACACGCCCTTTGTCACATTTTCTCACTTGCTCATTCATTCAGCGTTAGGGGCGGATCTATAACATTTTATAAGTAAATGCATAAATATAATGTGAAAAAATGAAAATACTTGGTATGAGCTAGAATAAAGTTAATAAGCCAACATCTTAACAACCAAACTGCGCTCACTATTTGAGTAAGTGAGTTCACTTCCAATGTTTTACGCTCGTGTCTACCACTACTGATGAGCATCATTTCATTTTCATTTGTACTAACATAAAAAAAATACAAAAAAATGCAACAATTATTTTAAAATACAGAGAGTATGTTAATTCTAACGGGTTAATTTCACTGCCTACCCCTGAGGTTTGAGTAAGTCTCAGAGCCCCCTTGAGGTTTGAATTCGTCTCACTGAGCACCCTTTTGACAATAATTTGACTATTTTACCCCCACTTTAGTTTAATTAGTGCTTTTATTTATCATTAAATAAATTCATTGAATAAATTAAATTACTACAAAATCTAATATAATGTGAAAAATATTTTTTTGTTATGCTCACTTAGCCTCTATATAAGTAAATAAATTAACAAATAAATACTTATCAATCAACTCTTTCTCAAATATAAATGTTTTTAAGTTTACTCCACAAAATAATTATAGTTTTTGAAAAAATAACTATATAAACAACTTAGAAAAATATAAATTCAAATAACAATTTTATGCTTTAAAAGATTAAAATCTTATACTCCCTATGTTACGAAATAAATATTAATTATTATTTTTAATATTTGATAACCATAAAGCTAACTCAATAAAGTATAAATTCAAATAACCACATAGTTTGTAAAGAAAATAAAAAATTATTTGGAATAAAAAATTTTAAAATGCTTTTTATTATTTAGTGAAATAGAGACTATAAAATATTAAAATTTAGAGCATAGTAATATTATTATTTCATCATGATAAATATTAAAATTAATTTTCCTTTAAACTATTGTTTAAATTACTGAAAAAATGTTATTTGAGTTTATACTTTATTGAGTTGGTTATATGATTAATTATAGAATTATAATAATTTTTTAGGAGTTAATTTACAAAAGATAATATGCGAGGAATAGTTGATTGGTAATTAATAATTTATTGATTTATATACTTAATGAACATTGAGCTTAAATATAATATTTATTTTTAAATTGCTAAAAAATTAAAATGTTATTTGAATTTATAATTCAATTAGTAATTTGATTTATTTAATGAGAGATAAAGACTATCTTTATATAAAAGTGAGGGTAAAATAGTTAATTTATTGCCAAAAGGGTGGTCAGTGAGACGAATTCAAACCTCAAGGGGGGCACTGAGACTTACCCAAACCTCAAGGGTGGCAATGAAATTAACCCTAATTCTAACCGGCTCGTTACTTATAGAGTTAACTAAACTGCGCTCACTATTTCGAATGGGTGGAGCGGTTCCATTTGATACAAGCTTTTCTACACTGTAAAGCCAAAAAAAAAAAAAAAAGGAAAAAAAGGAGCTGCAGTGAACCCAACCCATCGGCTAAATCCCCCAAATTCACACTTCACTAGAACACGTGAACAAGTACTTCCATACTTGCCACTGAAAGCGCTTAAACCCTCATCTTTTAGCAAAACAAGAACTGGGTTTTCATTTACTCTTACTTGAAAATCATACCCATTCCCCCAAATTAAAAATCCTTTTCAATTATCTTTCTTTTCCAATTAGGGTTTATCAATTGCAATTTGTATCCCCACAAACGGTGAAGAAATGTGGTGTTATGTATATAAGTCTATTTCTATAAAATCATGTCTAAACCTAGAAAACTCGATAATCACATCTTGATTATGTGAGAAAGATTCAGTCTTGAAGTGGGTTTTAGTTCATTTCCATGAAATTGAAGAAGACCCATTTTAGAAAAGATTAGGGATTTCTCAGAGCTGCAGCAAGTTGGAATCAGTTTTTTTTGTGCAAGGGAGAAATATGATTCAGTTACTGTTCTTGGTTCTTTTCGCTGAAGGGGTGGTGGCATTTTTGCTAATGGTGAAGATTGGGCCACTGAGAGAGCTGGTGATGAATGGATTGGATCAGATTAAGATGAGAAAGGGCCCAGTTTTGACTATTGCTGGGACTATGTCTGTGATTCTGTTTTCAAACTGGGTTAGCATTGTTAAAATTCAGAACAAGGGTGCTAAGGTTGGTACCATGACACCCATGGATCAGGTTCTCTGGAGGACTCACTTGCTGGAAGCTTCTCTAATGGGTAAGATGCTTTGATTTTATGTTTAAAACTGGTATTGTTATAGTATCATTTGTAGCTGCATGATTGATTATGTCTTCATAATGGTTAGTTTGGTATGTTCTTGAATTTATGGCTCGTTTGATAATTAGACTAATTACTGATATGTAGAGAAATTAACAAGGTCATTCTTGCAGTTTGAAGGATCGAAATGCTTCTTTGTATTTTTATTTGATTGATTTGATTTGCCATTTTGAGTACATACAACGATAATATGTGTCTCTTTCATATATTAAGTGGCAGGTTGCTGTTGCCCTCAAATAATTAAGGGAAGCAGGTGTTTTTGGTTATCTAGGACTGTCAAGTTGTCAATGATCTATTATGAAACAATGTTGCAATAATGATTTGATTAGTAAGGTTAGAAGAAAGCATTGTCAAATTACGACCTAGGGGGAACGGCCTTCTAATCAAAAGAAAGTTAATTTTCCTGTGCAATTTGGAAAAGGAAATGTGTATAAAAATAAGTAAAAAAATAAAATATACTTGCAATATAATGTGTTGGCCATAAAGTTTCCCATTTTACCAAATCCATTTGCTTTGTTATTTAAATGTGCTAAGTACTTGGGAGGACCCAAATCTTTGTATCAAGCTTATGAATTGTCATTAGTTGTTTGGCACTAGAGGTGAAGCATAGTGATATCCAACCATCACATGCTTCAGTTCAGGATTCAAGCTTGGGATTTTTGTGGGATCATTTACATTACCTTTCAAAAAACTATGAGATCCATCAGCAGTTTATGACACGTGATGTTAACCATATAAACATCAGTAAGTTTTGTAGAAGTACAAATTTGTAGATTGTTCATCATAATTAATGTGAGTTTTCTTCCATTTCCTTGTCAATGCTCTTTCCTAAAATTGAAACAAGGAGTAAAAGTTTTGTTATCCGTGAAAGTATTTTTGGAAGTATGAGCGTCGTTTTCTTAATCGTCTGAATGCTTTATTTTCTCTTTCATGGTTTTATTGTTTCGTGGTGTTGTTGTTGCATGGAAACTTCGAGTCTGTATTTTCACTTTCCAGTATCATAATTGGAGATTTATTGTCCTGGGAGAGTGAGCTTGGCTTTCTTCTCAATGGTACCACTACAATAATACTCAGATATGCACAAGTAAGGAAAAGATAACCATTTTGTGTTTCTTTCTGGGTTGATAAGAGGCAAAAAGATGACAACAATCGTGGGTCTATGTTGCTGTTCCAAAGTCGGCTCTTTGCGTGTTTGGCCGGGTTTTTTTTTTTTTTTGCTTAATAGTTTGGTAGAAAGCATTAGACGAGGAACACACAGTTTTTTTTTTTTCTCTCTTGCTGTTTAAGTTTGCGAAATGTTCATTTAGTACTTCGGTTCATTACTAGGAAACTATAGGTAATAACCACATCGTTTGATCGAGCCGTGTTAAGCATTCTTCTGTTTAAATCATTAATATAAAATGATTACCATTGTTTTTTATTGGAGGGTGGCATTGACGCTAAATTCCATTTATCTGCATTATCCACGAACAAATTTATCCTAGTCATTTCCAGAAGAAGTTTCTGTTGGTCTTCGTTTTTAAGTAGTTAAGGAGGTGTATTTACTTGTCATGATAAGCCGATTTTGAAAGAATTCAATAAGGGTACAAATTCAATGACACTAGTGCACATAGAAAGTAATACTGCATCAGGTTGTTGATTAGACAAGAAATTGTTGGCTTAACTCGTAATAACACATCTTTATCTGTTTCTTGTTGTTTTATAGGCCGTTCATATTTTCACCTTTTCTTCTCCATTCTTTTTCTCAAATCGTTTACTGACTCAACATTAAACAAGAAATAGAGTTTCATAGAGGCCTTGAACCTCCTTGATAATTGGTCCAAGGCACTTTCCGAAGATGAATTGCACCTGCGGATTCTTGGATAATCATGCACAGTTGCACCTGAACAATAACTGGAATTGTCTCTCATATGTTTAGCCTTTCCGCTATGGTTTATGTTCCGGCTTATTATCCATTTCTGGTGTCATTTTTTTGTTCCTTCTTTTGCTTACTTTAGTTCAGCTGTGGTTCTGCTGCACATTTGCTTTGTCTTTCTTTTGCTTTCTAATAATGCTTGCAAAACATGTGTGCATTCTTCAAAAATAATTTTTGCCCCCGAAATGAGTGTTCATTTTTGTATGAAGTTAATTCAGCTTGAGCAGTTTTGATATCCAATGTGCAGGTGTAGTACCACAATATGGACACTTGTAACACCATAATGTGGATACTAAGGGTAATTATTCATGCATGCTATAAAAATGACATGAAAGTTAACTTCTGTATTTTACTTGAAACTTCAAAAGAGATGCTCAGTTCTGGACTAGGCTTATTTTATTTCATTTTTAAATTAAAGGGTGCTCCTGAAAGTCGATACCTTTGAGCTCAGACTGATGTTATGAAACAATTTGTTTATGTGCGAGTCAATATGATAAATATGTAGAATAGAGAAAAAATATATACAAGCAGAATACCCGGCATATGCATCCTTTTTTTTTTTTTTTTTTTTTAAGCAAATACACAAGTTAGAAAGATTAAAGTTGAGAAAGCTATTGAGCTCAATTTTAAGCTTTTCAATATGTATGTTTGTCTTCCTTGATAACTGCATAAAATGGTTCTGTATTAACTTATTGAATAACTCAAGCTCACTTAAATGAATACTTGACTTAAAATTGGTTAAGGTTCTCTTGGCACGGGATTGATAGAGGTCGGGATCCTAGTGTCAAACTTGCATATACTATGAGACAGGCGCAAGCAAGGCCAATGCCCAGCTTATACCTGGTCCTTTATTTCTCATAGTGGGGTTGCCTTCTAGTCTCATGAGTGTTCTTCAGTAGGCTAGGTAAGGCTAATGAAACAACTTAAATACCGAGTGTTCTCTGGCAGTTTATTCTTTATTGTGAGTTCAGTACGAAAATCTAATAGTGAACCTTTGAGCTATTATGATTACCATTTTACCCTTACGTCTAATTCAGGTAAAGCTTATGACCCCTAATGCCTACTATTTATCATACAGGGTTCTCTCTGTTTCTTGGTTTCCTGATTGATCGGATGCACCATCACCTTCGGAAGTTAATAAATATAAGAAGCACCGTGGGTGCCTCCAAAAAGGAAGTTGAAAGGCTCGAAAAGGAGAAAATGCAGCTCAAAGAAAAGGAAGAGAAAGCCATGGAAGAAATAAAGGTCTTGCAGAAAGAAATAAAGAAAATTAAGTTAGAGTCCCAAGAAAAGGACAAAAAGGTTGAAACAGCAGAGGCTCATGTCGCTGCCCTCCAGAAACAATCTGCTGATTTACTTCTCGAGTATGACCGATTATTAGAAGACAACCAAAATCTTCAGGGGTATAGGAGTTGAGTGAAATTGACAGTGGCAAAGATCTTATTTTTGGACTAGTTTTGCCTTATTGCTTGAAATGTTTGGCCAGTTGTTTCTTGTGGGAGGACCAAGACAGGAGAAGACGGGTTTCATTTGCCCATTCATGTTGTTGATAGTTTTGTTCTCGTCCTCTAGAGTTGAAAGATTTGACCTTTCTTGCTTCTTTTTAACCGGGATTTTTTTTTTTTGGGGGCTTGTTGTACTTCCTTCAGTAAGGTGGTTTTGTGGAGTGAAAACTCTGATTTTGTATACAGATGGATATTCTGGGTATATGTTGTTGCTATTGATCTTAATGAAGTAAAGTTGTATGGTCTGGTTTTAAGTTTTCTTGAGGGAGAGAGAAAGAGCTTCATTTTCATGGCCGTGCATACCATAACATGAAATCATTGTAACATGGTATTTGAATGCTGGAATTCCATCAAAAAATCAAATAGGGCTTGGCTCGACTTCAAAGTTCAAACATCTTCCCCCATTTCCAAATTCATCATGCTCGTGCAGGGCATGAGTGCCACTGTAAAAGTGGAGCTATCGGGTCTAACACCTTCTATTTCCATCCCCGATAAAGGTTAATAACTTACTGGGCACGACCTTTTTGTGAACATTTGCGAGCATTGATCTTTCTTTCAGAACATTTATCAAACACCTCACCAGCAAAAAGAGGAAGATCTTTCTTTCAGAACCTTTATCAAACACCTCACCAGCAAAAAAAAAAAAAGAAGGGAAGAATGAGCAGCACGCCGACCGTGGGACTCGAACCCACGACCACATGGTTAAAAGCCATGCGCTCTACCAACTGAGCTAGGTCGGCGCTGAGTGACGTCCTTGTGAATTTTAATTAAGACCGTACATTTTCTGAGCTCCGATCAATAATTTCCGACGCCGACAACTGAAAGAAAGAATTTCATGAGCTAAGGAAAAAGCTAGCCGTAAGGATTCAACTATGGCGGAAATCTCTGCGCTGCCGACTAATGACGTCGCTTCTCAAACTGAGCAGCAGAAGGACAGCTCTGAAGCATCGAAATTCGATCCCAAAACCATGCGGAAGTCAAAGCCTGGACTAAAGCGCTTCGCACTCACCCTAACTCTTCTTTTCTCCTTCCTCTTAGGTATTTGTGTGTGTGTGTGTGTTTCTGCCATTTTAATTATTCGTTTGGGTGAAGATATTGCTGTTAATTTATAATTTTATTTAACAGGTCTGCCATTTTTACTCAAATCCATAGAGATCTACCGCTCACCGCTTCCATTTCACGACATTGATATACTGTCAAAAGATATCGAAGCGACTCCATTGTTGTTTCCCTGTAATTTCCACGTAGTTTTTTTTGTAAACTTTGATTCCACCACTTGCATCAAGTCAAATGCAGATAAATTAGGTTTATCTATTTACAACCATATGCAAACATTTGGTACTAGTAATTCAGTTTGTGGCACTTGTGGGAACAATTACACTGTCTCAGTAACCTTAGATTCTACTGCTGATTGTGTGTACAACCAAATTGGGGACGTAACAGGGTCATGGCGTTGTGGGGCAATACGTGAATATAAATTTGGTGAGAATTTAAGTGATGATGTTGATTTTGATGAGTTTTTGGAATCTGTGTTTCGAAGAAGTGGGAAGGTACATTCGGTTGTGGTTGTGAATACGGGTGAAGAGGGTTAAAGCAGTAGTAGGACATAGGCATGCTTGGATTGTAGGTACGATTTCAGAGATGTATATGGTTGTGGAGAGGGTAGCGGAGATATTTGTTAAGGTTTTTGTGAATGGTGGGAAAGAAGAAGGGTCGATTCGTGATGAGTATATGCCTGTGGGTGCTGATGGGAAGATTGTGCTTTCTTTCAATTTGTTGAATGCTGATCCTAGTGATTGGATTTACGACTGGTATGTAGCTTTGTCCTCCCTTCCTTGTAAAATTATAGAAACTTTATACTTACCATTTCTTATTTAATGTTACTTGTATTAACACGTTAAGTTTGTATTTTTTATTGAATTTTTACTTAATATAGTAATGAATCTGATTTGCTTTTCTTTGACTTGATATTCTGATTGCGTTGATGCTTTAGAGAAGAGGAGAAGGAAACTATCTTTCAAACTGGCTTCATTTTTCTAGTTCTCATCTCCAGAATTGCCTCAGGTTTAACATTCCTTTATCTCTGTAGGGATTTTCAAGCAATAGATAATAACCTCCTTGCTCCTGTTATCGAGACTTTGACTCCCTTAGCAAATATAACCTTGGAAAGTCAGGTAGTATGTCATTATGCAACTAGATAAGCTGGTTGGAAGTTTATTGAAGTACTGAAGCTGCTTTAGAACTGAGGTCCTGAAACATTTTCTTTTTGATGATCTCTAACTTGATAAATTACACGTTCAGGTTCTATACCATACCCCCAAGTCCTCATTTTCTTATTGGGACGCTGAGCAGGAGAGTTTCATAATTAGCACCAAAGATCTGCCGTTCTTTGTAAGTATATTTCAAGTTCCTATTGACCGAGTATCCGCAACTAATGCAGTATGACAAGGAAAAAGATTACTTCACATGTTAGCCAACCAGCTAGTCTTAAAATATGTTTGTGTTATTACATTTACAAATACTCTATTATATACTCCCTCTGTCCCAGCACAAGTAGGACTAGAGGAGTGGGCACAACAATTAAGAGAAAAGTAGTGTATGTGTGGTTGAAAACAAAGAGAGAGAGAGAATGAGTGGAGTAAATAGTAGTGTTCGTTGAATAAATTGAGTGGTGGAAAATGAAGAGAGAGAATGAGTGGGGTTAAATGGTGGGGTTGGTTGAATATAAATATATTAAAACATTTCCATTTTGGGTAGTATCAATTGTTTTAGGACGGCCTAAAAGGGAAAGAAGTCCTACTTGTGCTGGGACAGAGGGAGTATTATGTAGCGCTTTTATAATTTATCTTTTTTTTTTTTTTTTTTTTTTTTTTTAATGCTGTAGATGTATCATTTTTCCTCCGTTTTCTCAAATTATGTTATACTCCATGTTAATGCTTTATAACCACACATAAATTTAGCCACCCTATAGATACGATCATTAGTTTCTAGTGTTGGTAGTTCACATCTTAAATATTTAGAATCACCAAAGAAGACGTCCCTTTATGAAGGACCTAAGGTACCAGAACAGGGACCACTAACAATCGGTAATACAAGGGGAGAACATAGTAGCAAACATTTTGATTATGTTATCAGAAAGATATGTTCTTCGATGATAACTCCACATTGGCGATAACCTTTAAATTTGATCATTATTATAGAGAAGCTTAGTCCGATGAAAAAATATGTTTTCATGTATAAAATATGTCTTCATGTATGTGATAGAACCTTTTTCATTGATCTGTTGTTCAAGTTTTGTAGGTCAATTCGAATGAGTGGCACTTGGATACTTCAGTGCAGCCGGTGGACGGTCAAAGATTTTGCAATTTGTGGTGTATATTCTTTAACCTCGAATCACTTTGTACATCTTTCTTTCTGTAAGAGAAGAGCGAAGACTGGAAAAAGAATTTGATATTGCTTATATTAAACACCGGATAGGGATATCATTCCCTGCCAGGTGACATTTGAGAAATAAACGTAATAAGAGAGAGAGAGAGAGAGAGAGAGAGAGAGAGAGATCCAAATGCGTTAATAGGAATGTGGTTATTTTTGGGCTAACTTCATCATTGGCCCCTGCTTCTTTGACTTCTGCCATTGGTCGCTATATTTTGTAATTGCAGGCCACAGACCAAAGCACACAGAAGTAGGACCAATGGCAGAATTTTTAAAAAGCAGGGACTAATGGTGAAGTTAGCCCTATTGTTTTCATATGTTTGATAAAGTAGAAATAGATCTACATCCATAGCCGAAAAAGGCCAAAACTCACCAGAGGAGAAAAATGAAACATGTATAAATTCAGAGGACAGCGTCTATAGTCCAAAACTAAGAGTATTTCTCTAATTTGTAGTAACATCTTAGATGTGATTGGAGGAAGATATTTCTGAAAATCTTTGCCTTTTAGCAATCTTCCTATACTATTTTTCAGTTGTGTGTGTTTCTATAAAATTATGGTTCACTGCTAGCTTGTATATCTGAACCACACCTTTGTATGTTGCAATGTATGCTTCTATCTTAATTCTGCCAGATATGTCCCGGCTGCGAAGGAATGCCCTCTCCTGCTACAGCTTCCAAATGGAGAGACTTCCACGACAAATGGTTTCATATATCCGGTGAGCTTGTTTCCTTATCTCATTATTCCTTCTCATGATTTTTCTCGTGTTATAAATACGTGTGTCTTTGTAATATCTTACAGATGTGGGGAGGTGTTGTCGTTTGGAACCCAGCCAGCTGCGTAGGAAATTCTGATGGCATGAGCAGGCATAAAATTTCCCCTCAGGTTAGCACCCAATGTATAGCTTTATGAACCTCAAAACAAGTGCATAACAAAACTTTGAGATCCTAATTTGCTCTTACTTTTACATTACTTGCTCAACTAAGCATTATATGCTTTTTAAGTTACTATGACAAGTTACTTCACTTTCTTTTCTAAAACTATATCATGGTAGCTTGATAACGGTGACATGCTTATCTAATACAAGTAATATGTACACTTTCGAGGAGTGAGCTGTACAACTTGTCATTTTTTGTTCTTCAGCATTCATGCTCCCGTTGTTTTTGCCATAAAACTTAGTTTCAGTGTCAAAACCTGTCCATGGGGACAGCCATATCTTCTTTTCTACACTGTATAATTCTATATCAGCAATATATACATCTGCAAGAGGTGTCATTTTCGTCCGAGGGTGTATTTTTTTTTTTTTACCTAAGCACTCTGTATCATGCATATTTATGCTCATATATTTGTCTCTATATCCAAGCTTATGTTTTCAGCTTGTGGCATGCAGAGGTTTACAGCTGAATTTATTAGGTCTGTTTTGACATGCATAGATAGATATTGTCTAGAAAAAGATGACTTACTTCAGTTATCTAGTGTCAACTTCAAGTAACTCAATAATCAAGTCACAGATGTATTTGTGTTATCTGGCATTGGCGACATCGCACTGGCATCCAACATGGGATATCTGTGAGACATGTGACCCAGACTTTTGGGCTGATGCCCATGAATCACAATCTGGGCCAAACTCGAGTGTTGAGACCTTCTAGTTGTCTTGTGTAGGCTTGTCTGATTTGGTTGTCCGCATTTAAGAATTCTTGGTTAGCCAGTTCATACCATTGTCGTTGGTACTCTGGAGAAACAAATCCTAATTGAACCTAAATTTGCAAAATGGCTACAATCTGCTCAAGGTATAACTTCTTAGGGGTTTGATCGTTGTATTTTATCTTTAATGAGGGGCCAGGTCTTTGATGCTTCCCAGAGTTACAGTAGGGTGAAAGGTTAAAACCCTAGAAAGTCAGCGATCAGCATTGTTCTCTTTTATATATGCCGACACTCAAAAGGAGAAAAAGAAATGAGTTTGAGAAAACAAAAGAAAACTTGAGAAGTCACTAGGACAAAAAGAAAGAAAGTAGCTTAGACAACTCGTCGATAACATTATACTCCCACCGACACCAGCAATTTTCTTTTTTGGTAAACTTTAAAATGGCATTTTTAGCAAACGGCCTATGTATAGTAAACCATGTTCTGGCCACCTGGCACTGTCCAGGACATTTTATGGATAAAGGTGCATAGCAGTTGTTACTATCTTTGATGTAGACCCTTAATGATGGGAGGTGGTGTATTAGGCTAGCCCAACCACTTTGGACCAGGTGAAAAGTCCTTGATAAGTACCATGTTCCGTGAAGAGACTTGCTCGTGGAGGCATTTGATAGTGTCAGTGGGCAGCCAAAGAAACCCAAGTGTTTCCCTTTGATTAATGCACTTGGTCTGGGCCTCCTTCTGGAGATCTCCAGTGGGACTGATGCATCCATGTTAACTAGGTCTCC
The DNA here is from genome assembly GCA_026119855.1 of Campanula takesimana. Lineage (NCBI taxonomy): Eukaryota > Viridiplantae > Streptophyta > Magnoliopsida > Asterales > Campanulaceae > Campanula > Campanula takesimana. The sequence goes on from JAOWBW010001069.1 coordinate 125,737, forward strand.
CTCCAAGGAGAAGTTGGGTAATTACCTTTGCGTTCATGTCTTAATTTCATTACTGCAGGTTTCGTTCTGAAACCCATGGATCTTGAGCGCATTTTTCTCTAATAAAATTACTTCCTATTAGGCTCTACAGTTGCTCATGTATTCTATTTCAGTTTCTGGATTAATGCGTGCACATTATGAAACAGGAACTTGAGAAGATTTTTGAAGTTTTAGTCGGGCAAATTCGGCAGTTATTTGGTTTGAAATCCGACAGTCTTCATAGGGGTGCATCAGGCTCATCCATCCTTCTAGCAAGTGAAAGAGGGTTTACAGAATGGTAAGACAAGAAAATCAGTGGTTGTATTCTTGTCAACCTTGGTTTGCCTATTTAGCTCCCCTCTGCACTGCCCGTATTATTACAACGTACTTTATAATTTCAAATATTGACATTCCCATTAAAAAAAAAAAAAAAAGTCTCTTTTGCCTATTTTGGTCAAGCTTGGAATATTTATTTATTTTTTTAATCATGTTTTGGAAGATTTGTAAGTTTTTAGTAGCACCAGTTAATTTGTTGGGTGGATTCACTTTGCAACCAAATACATACAGTAATTGAGATTCAAAAACCGAGGCCCATTCACTACTCTCTCTCTCTCTCTCTCTCTCTCTCTCTCTCACTGTTGTTTTAATGCAAGAATTTTGGTTATCTTGGTGTCCTACGCAGGGAAGTAGATGTCTTGTCACGGCAGCACACTTGTTTTAATCTTCTTCAGTGTGGTACAACACTTGGATCGCTTTCTCGATTGGTATGCTATCAGTTTACACTTCCTCTATACTATACTCAAGGATTTTTGGTTATCTTGGTGTCCCTGTCAATTTTTTTCCTCATATGAAACAGAAAATTGATAAAAGAAAGTCATTTTCTTTGTGGCAGTAACTAAATAGATGAGATCAATTAGATTTACATTGGGTGTTTGAGGTTGTCCACCATTTTGACCTTATTCACAAGGTTCCACGCAGCCATGTTTCGTTTTCTGTTCAGTTATCGTTAGGTACACTTATATGGCTCCGTTTGTTTCGAGTAAAACGACTTCCAGAAAATGACTTCCCCGAAAATGTTTTCCAAAAAATGAAAATGTTTTCCGGAAAATGACAAACATATTTTCGGTTGTTTGGTAAATGTAAGGAAAATGTTTTCCGAAAAATATTTTCATATGAGGAAAAAAATTGATGGGGACGGAGGAGGGGGAGGGGGTAGGTTCAACGTGTGGTGGGGGGGATAGGATGGGGGAGGAGTTAATTTTTTTTTTTTTTTTTTTTTTTTTTTTTGGGGGGGGGGGGGTGTTGGGTTGTGGGGGTAGGGAGCGGGGGTGGGGGAGTTGTTAAAAAATAATTTTAATAAGAGTACAAAAATTGAGGGGTGGGTGGGGGGAGGTAGGGGAGAGGGTGGATGAGATGTTGAAGGATAATTTTAATATGAGTGAAGAAAGATTTTTTTAGGGGGGTGGGTGGGTGGTGGGGGAGGGGGAGGTGGGAGGGAAGGTAAGGTTGTTGGAGGGTGGGGATGGGATGGGATGGATGGAGTGGGTAGCGTGGGGTTGTATGGGGAGTTGGGTTTGTGAGTGAGGGAGTTAACATTTTCCGGAAAATGACTTACGGTGGAGAAATCCGCAAGTCATTTTACTTAGAAAAGTGGGATAATCATTTTCCGGAAAACATTTTCCCTATTTCCCGGTGCTTAACAAACACCGGAAAATGGGGAAAATGTTTTCCGGAAAATGTTTTCCTCCAAACAAACGGAGAGTGAAACGGTTTTGTAGTCACCTTCAAGTAGTTGCGCAAACTTTTCTTAGCTGAGTTGGTTTGTATCCCAATCGAGGAGGCAGGTGGCATCTCTTTCTCTTTGTAGTCATCATTTTGTATTGATTGTTGAAAGTGATGGAAATATTGCCATAGTTTTGAGACTTCTCTTTATTTTTACTCCTCCTTACTTCTTCTCTTTCTCTTTTTTTTTTTAATAGCTAATACAGAGTATTACATTTCAAAGCTTCTCCATCTGTGTTTTATCGCTTTTTACATAATGTTCATTCTCTTGGCAGGTTAAGTTTTCTCTTGAAGCTGCAGATTTGGCTCAAAGTAATGCCTCGCAAGGAATATTTGATGCCTCAGCTGGTATGTTCAATGAAACTTGACGGCTATGGCAAGGGAATCATGTTTAGATATCGGTTAGCATTAAAATGGTAAGGATTTTTTAAATTTTATTTTACTCTCATTCCTTGTCAGTTTCTTCAAGGCAAGCTAGATCCTTGGCTGAGGCTGCGTTCTTCCACCCGTCTATCATGTCCATCAGCTACTACTCATTTGAGCACTGCTTTGCTGTTTACTCGGTTAGTATCCTGAGATGCTCCTGTGTTGTTTATGAGTTATAAAATACATCTTGTAGTAGTCAGGGAAATGTCAAGAGTCTCATGACCAATTGGTGATAACCAATATAGGCCAAACCTTCTCACACATCCGTGTCGAGCTCATAAAACTTTGAGTGATTGAGGAATAATTAGTTTATGAAGTGCTATGAGAAGGGTCCTCCCGCGTAGAATACTAGTTTTGCTCATAGCACACCCACAACCCTCCTTTATCTTGATGAGGAACTGCAGGAGAGGTTCCATAAAGTTTCAGTTGCTCTTGCGATATTGTAACCCTTCACTAAATGAGCTTGGGAGTATTTATAGGTGTTGTGGATGGGGTCAAGTGCAAGTCACATGCCATTTACGTCGGTGTTGTCGCAACACCATTGGCTCATTTAAGTTAATGAAAATGTGACACGTGTCCCCTTGTGGGGACCACCCATAATTATATCTCTTGTGATAACTAGGCCATGCGGTAGGGCCGCATGACTAAGGTTGACATTTTCCCAGTGATACCAAAGCGTTTGAACCTTGACCAAGTCCTTTCATGGTCACAGTTGAAATGACAAGGCTCCCACTGAGTAAATATGTGGATAAAAGAGTACAGCGTAACTACCTAGGATTTTTTTTTTTTTTTTTTTTTTTGACGAGAACTACCTAGGAGTTTAGGAGCAAGATCCTCTGCTAACATCTATGAAAAGCGTTTCTTGCTTCGTCATTGTATCTGCCCTGCCCTGTATGCTATGAGGTATCGTTGTGAGATATTAGGATAAAAGAGGTAGAGTTGCTTTCATTTGAGGCATACCATCATAATGTCACATCTAATTGTTCCGGTTGTTATTTTGGAACTTCAGGCTGTATTATTTGACATTGCAACTTGGTTACCAGGAAGTTTTTTATCCTAACCATTTCCTCTTCAATCTTGACAGCCATTCTTTTTGCCAGTATCGTTGCACGTGATTCTTGCAGTTGTCAGGGAGTGGAAAAGGTACAGACAAGAAGTTAGAAAATACAACACATGGAAAGCCAACGATAGGTAGCATGCCATCATCTAGCCCGTGTCACCATGACAGACATGGAAGAGATCTCATGGTTTGAATCATTGTGAGATACACTGTCAAAGGAGATGTAGGGAGGAAACCTTAGATAGACCTGCGTGCTCAGGATTTGTGCTTATTTCTTTAAAACTCGTTTAGGCATGAAGCATGTTTGCCTAGTTTCACTCGTGTACAAGGTCTCCAAATTTGTTTCTTTGACCACCCATGTTACTCGTTATCTACTTCCAATTTCGAGTAGATTTGATATTAGTAACTAATAGCACAATTTTTTTGACAGTCTCTACTTCCAAACAGAGTTGCATATTCAATTTTCTGTTAGTCGATCACACTTTTCCTCTGATATGCATCTCACTGGCATACAAGTATTCTGAGCCTTACTCTTTTGGCTTGGTTCACAGTAAAACAATAACTCAAGTTCTCAACGCGTAAAATAAAACATTAAAATAAAGTAATAAACCATACTTGTGCTGTAATTTGCCAACCAGTCAGTAAATCGTGTACACAGTCCTTGATTGACCCAAACGCTACATCTGCCTCATGAACAGGTTGCATTTTCTTCCCAATAGTTTTAAGCTTTTTCCATCTTGAAGGCCACACATGGAACCAAACTAAAATGGCAAATCTCAGATAACAGAGAAAATAGCTACATATAGTAAAGCAGCGAATTCATAAAACTTAATTCTAACCCAACTTATCAATCTACTCATAATTTGGTACTAATGATGAGCTCACAGTAGCCAGCTGCTTCACGAATACAACTGAAAAATCAACTTAGGAGATGTTACATGCAGACCCGTACCACTTGAAATATGGGGACTGCTTATCAGATTTGGTGGACAAAAAAACATGAACTTTCAAGAAAACTGTGTGAGAGTCTGCTTTATATCAAGTTTTTGACTCCAATGCAAGAAGTATCTTCTTTCTTGGGCCCTGCAACATTAATTAAGTCACTTATAATAAAAAAAACAGACGAGGTTAATTACATTGAGGTGATGAAAGAAACACTTAATGCTCAAGCTGCAACCTAGGGAAAACAGTATTCCTTTTATTGTTACATAAAGCATTTAGAACACTCCCTCCGTCCCAAAATGATCCTCATTTGTCATTTCTCATTGCCCCAAAATGTTTTTCACATTTCTACATTTTAGGCTTAAACAAAGCATGGCTAGTGAAGCAAGTGTTCATATCCTTAAAAAGTTTGAATAGTCAAACGCGAAGATCATTTTGGGACAGAGAGAGTATATATATTGTTCTATTCTCAACATCAAAGACAAATGTGTATGCAGCACAACTCAGGCTCTCCACTCCAAACTTAGTCTCTCTCTCTCTCTACAAAAGGTACATAGATCTCACATACTAAATACAAACACAAAAGAGGATCCCAGTGATTTAATCTTTCATTCAGATGCTAGTTATTCTCATTAGTTAGTGTGTTCTCATTTGAAGTATACTCCACATAATCTCTTTATCGACCAAAGAACTAACTCTTAGGGCTCGTTAGATAGCTTGATAGGATTAGCCCGTATTAATAGTCGAAAGATTATTAATCGGGGGATTAATTACACCACCCTTTTTTATGGGTAAATATGAAGGGGGTTAGAGGGGATAAGAAGCTTATTTGAGTTGTACCTAGGATTAATAAACGGAGTGCATTTAGTCTACCAAACACCAAGATTATGGGCTAATAATCATATCCAGCTCTAATCAGGCTACTAAACGAGCCCTTAATGTTTAATTTATCCCTCTAAAATTCAGTCAGTGTTAATAGCTATCACTTGGAGTATCCTTATTCATATTATAAGCATTTGACTACTTCGAGATCTGCCTATCTATGAGCAAGGCATCTGAATACTTGGCTTAAAGTAACCATCTCTAAAGCATCACGCTCACAATGGTATAGAGGTGACAGATATTATTAACTTAGTACTAGACAAAGAGCAGGTGGCTTACCATTGGTATTCCCATAGCCTTCAAATCCTCATCAGTCATGTGTAAAAGGGCAGTCATGTCGACCTGACAAAAGAACAAAAAAAGGTCATTTAAAAATGGGTTAATTGCAATTTAGACCCTGAAGTATGTTACCACCCTTCCAATGTAGCCCTGACTGTCTTTTTTCATCAATTTCAACCTTGGGGTAATTCATTTTCGCCAGTTAGGGCCTTTTTGACGGAATCTGTTAAAAATCTTGTTAAATCAACATGTGCCAAGCACGTGATTAACAGATTGACTAATTTGAATTGCGATTAAGTTTGAAGGGGTTATAAATGACATCTTATTGCGATTAAGTTTGAAGGGGTTATAAATGACATCTTCAAAAAACAAGGGATGGAAAAAAAAAAAAAAAAAAAAAAAAAAACAAACTATATCCCACCTTCTTCCTCCTCCGTCTCACACACACACACAATGACTTCTTCTCTCCACGTCCTACTCTTCCCCTTCATGTCCAAAGGCCACACAATCCCCCTCCTAGACCTCGCCCGCCTCCTCCTCCACCGCAACACCGCCGTCACAATCTTCACCACACCATCCAACCGCCCCTTCATCTCCGCCACCCTCTCCGACGTAGCCGTCACCATAATCGACCTCCCTTTCCCTCAAAACATCGCCGGAATTCCCCCCACCGTCGAGAGCACCGACAAGCTCCCGTCCATGTCCCTCTTCCCCACATTCGCTAACGCCACCAAGCTAATCCAACCCCACTTCGAAGCCGCCATTCAGATCACAAGCCGAAGTCTCGCCGGAGCAATTCGAAGAAATCAAAACTGGGTTAGAGAAATCGGAGTCCAATTGGGCCGTTCTGTCAAGCCCAACCACCAAAAGCCCAGCCCAATGCAACCCAGAAACCGCCATGGATGCTCTGGCTAGACGAGAAGCAAGAACAAGGAACCCCTGTTTTGTACGTCGCATTCGGATCACAAGCCAAGTCTCGCCGGAGCAATTCGAAGAAATCAAAATTGGGTTAGAGAAATCAGAGTCCAATTTCTTGTGGGTAGTCCGAAAAATTGAAAATGGATTCGCCGACAGATATGAAGAGAGGGTCAAAGGGAGGGGAATGATGGTTCTGGAATGCGTGTGTGTGTGCGAGTGTGTGTGTGTGTGTGATGGAGGAGGAAGAAGATGGGATATAGTTTTTTTTTCTTTTCCATCCCTTGTTTTTTGAAGATGTCATTTATAACCCCTTCAAACTTAATCGCAATTCAAATTAGTCAATCTGTTAATCACGTGCTTGGCACATGTTGATTTAACAAGATTTTTAACAGATTCCGTAAAAAAGACCCTAACTGGCGAAAATGAATTACCCCAAGGTTGAAATTGATGAAAAAAGACAGTTTGGGCTCGAATGGAAGGGTGGTAACATACTTCAGGGTCTAAATTGCAATTAGCCCTTTAAAAATCCACACTTTTTTTTTTTGTGATTATTGACATCATTTGCATGTACATAAACACCAAAACACCTATATCAAGTATGCATACCTCCTCTGCCTGGAATGTTATTGAGTATTTTTCAAGACCAATGGCCTGCAAGAAGGTATCCACCGTTTCAGCCTGCACCAAAACCCTATTACTTAGAAGTAAGAACTATCATGATATAGCTTCCAATTTTTAAGTTGTAAGGAAGTACTAAAATGAATAATGATAAGAAAACAATTTCTTTCGGACTTCATATGTAAAGCAGTATTCACGATTCATGGTGTGTCCACCTCCACAACCCCGCCCCCTAACAGTCCAACCCAAATTTTTGAAATAAGCTACACAAATGATACGTAAGAGAAACACAATTACAAATACACATTTTACTTTAATATTACTAAGTGTGTGCATTGAAAATTGGCCACAGGGGAGAACCTTCACGAAAGGAGCAAAAGGCTTTTTACACTATGGACAGAGGCAAAGAGCTAAAGAGGAAGAAAAAAAAAAAATTAGGTACCCAACCATCTCCCACCCAAAAATCCACAAAAGGGACACCAACAAATACGTACATGAATCACATGATACAGCACTTGAGAATACCGACACTTCCACGTTCAGTAAAACAGAAGTATGCTTGAGAATAACAATAGATGTATCATGTATGCCCCTTAGCACAATTTATTTCGTACTCCCGCCGTCAGGTAATGTGTCATAGTTGACTTGTCAAACTTTAGAGAGTATGATTTACTTGTTTGAAGTAGCATGATAAAATTTCACTATGACTATTTACATATTTAGAAACGTGGCTTATTTTGAACACACCAAAAATGAAATGTGTCACTTATTGTGGGATGGACGGAGTATAAGATTTGGACCTTGATCGGTTGTCTAAAATGGAACCGAACAAGACTTCACCCAGTTGAATAAAAGAAGTGCTGAAACATTCTGACATAGTATAGTACCTTTTGCTGAGTCTTTTTTTTAGAAACTGAGCCAGCAATTCTTTTAGTCTCTGGTACAGGGGCGTCAGCTATGACAGTCTTCCTAGCAGGCTTGCTAACTGGTTTAGGCTTTGGTGGAGCTTCCACTTGCTGTGAAAACGTTGTACCAGAAAGCTTTTCCCGCAGATCCCTAACACCTGTTGATAAAGATCCCTTTGAGCTTTGAGTCGCTTGTTGGTTATTCTTTTTCTGGAGCTTCAAACGAAGATCTCTGACACCAACTTTGGGATCTTTATATCACAAAAAAATGTAAGTTAAAACCTACTGGTAGAGAAACTAACTAACTTGATGGTATCAAATTGTATGCGAAAAAGTAGCAGTGCTTATTTCAAAGCAATTGCATTTCATCATACACGTACTTGACACTTGGGGATCTTGCTGTTTGTATAGATCATGTTCCCATTTGTCATCTTCCTGCCTCGGCCTGCAGAAGGATGGCACAGGTTCAACGAAAATATTTTATTTTATAATGCAAGGCTTTTACAATATACTATACCCACTGATTAGATTAAGGACGCGATATTCGTACAGTGGTTCTAACACGACAGAGTTACTAGTGCTACAACTCAGGCCATATAATCAACGGCGCCAAGCAAAAAAAATTATGCACATTTAGAAAAACAAAAATGTATTAAAGCTAACATTCACTTGACCTTCTGCCATAACTATGGGAGACAATTAATGAAAGTAGTGAATAGTATCTAGACTTTGAATGGTAAATAAACCCTAACTATCCAAAAAGTGAAAAACATACCTTCTAAGAGCATCCACAATGGTTGAGTTGAGCTCTATAAGTAACTTTTTTTGTGATTTCAATATGCCACATCCTTTCCATGTCAACAAATAAAAACCCAAAGCATTTTCTACAATGGTAGAGCTTTTTCTTTGTGGCCCCCACATTCAACACTAAAGTTTTATCTAGTATTTTCAATAGTATTTTTCAATGACCAACATGGGGACATGGTGAAAATTAATGTAAAGAGCTCTCAAGAGCTCTTCGTAGAAGGAGTTGCTCTTTAGGAAGGAGCTTTCTAACTTTCTCCACAATGAGAAAAAGCTCTAAGAAGCTTTTTCATAAAAATAAAAAGTTCTCAAAAACCTCCCATTATGGATGCTCTAACTCGAGCCACATAAAAACCAAAGTTTTCAAACAAAAATAACATGTGTGGATTTAATATATTGTTTGAGGCTCTTGTCAACCGTCTAAACTCTCATCTAATTTAAAACATTAGCAAAATAGACTGTTTCTGTCTACAGCAGTAATGGAGGAATGCAGCATGCCAGAGTTTAGATTAAATATTAAACACTTCTTGTCATATTCGTATATACTATTGAATTGATTAGGCCGCGACTTAGGCTACAATTAGAAAAGTAGTTGTCTCTAAGCAGTAAGCACCCTCCTGAATGAGAGGACTGCATGTCCAACGAATATTAACATGTGATCCCTCCGTCCCAACCAAAATTGGATTCTTGGTCCCAACGCGGGGATTAAGGAATACTAATATTTTATTGGAGAAGTGGTTTAAAAAGTAAGTGTTGTATGAAGGAGAGAGAAAGTGGGTAGGGAATAGTAAGTGAAAAGTTGTTGTGAGTATGACAAGTGGGTCCCATTAATAAAAAAGTAATAAAAGCTTTCCAATTTGGGATGTCTTATTTCGGGTGGGACACCCAAAATGGCAAAACGTCCTATTTCGAGTGGCACGGAAAGAGTATACACTCTGCAGATCAAACACGTGTATCTCTTTTTCCTTGGAGAAAGAATTTTAAGAATCCAATTCTAAGTTAAGCTGTTTAATACTAATAATAATACTCCCTCCGTCCCGGAGTAAGAGTCCCACCCCTCATTTGCACGCTTATTAATAAATATTGGATGTGATGTAAATGTTGTGAGTGCAAAAGTAAAGTATGAGAGAGAATGAGTGGGAGAGAATAGTGAATTGATTGGTGTTGTGAGTATAAAAGTAAAATAGGAGAGAGAATGAGTGGGGTGAATAGTAAAGATTCTTTGCCATTTTAGGAATGGGACTCTTACTCTGGGACGGACCAAAAAGGAAAATGGGACTCTTACTCTGGGACGGAGGGAGTAATAATATAATTGGCTTGCTAAATATGACATTCAGAAATGGAATCTCTAACAAAAAAGATGATCAATAGTGTTCTACAACTCTACATGAGATGGTGAAAGCAGCATGATGAGACACATTTCCAAGGAAAAAGAGAAACAGCTTCAGCAGAAAAAGACTACCATTTCAGACCACTTTAAATAAAGCACCTAAAACAGACAAATTTTTTTCTGAATTTACATAAAGGAAAATTAAAATGTTCTCCGTTTGCTCTACCTTCTATTTTAAGAAGGGAGTAAGAACTAAGACCACTTGAAGGAGCAACTCTAGCAGTCTAGCCAAATAAAAATAAAATACAACTGGACATCAAACGTAGGTTTGTGTTTATATACTAAAGTGTTGTGGTACATAACAGTATGAGCCATAGTTACTTACGCAATTTTAGGAATTGAAATTTATATGTTTGGGCGTAACTGTACTTAAAACATGGTCCCCCTCCCAATCCACACTCGAGAAAACAAAAACAACGAAAGGAAATATAGAGATACTCCTTCCATGTCAAAAATCCCAGAAGATCCACTAAGATACCGATTTGGGTAGTATTCAGATAAAAATGAATTACAAAACTTACTGCGATGGATTTAATGTGAGCTCAGAAGGAGGAAACTAGCAACAATAACGGTTAGCATATTCCAGAGTAACCTACATTGTCCTTCCATCTCTTAAGACCCTCTCACTGGAGCAGGATTTACTTTGAAATTTATTTATCTTTATTTGTGCCTTAACTTCTCAAACTGACTAATTGTGCTTTTAAACTCACAATAACAGTAAAATCATTTTTCTGCTGTCCACAGAGGTCAAAACTTGAGCAGATGATGTTAAACCCCCTCTCACTCACAGCCATAGAACACACAAAAAAGTCTACAAGTGGCAATTGCCTGTCAAGTGAACGCTGTTTTAGAAGTCTGCATCAGATTTCTTCTTTATTTCATAAGCATGTTGAGGCTCTGACTCTCACATCGCAAATATAAAATGGTGATGGTGCAGATGCTGGTGCTCTGGGGCATGGTTTTAGTCCCCTGAGATCGATGTCAAGGGAAGATGTGCGTGTATAAGCATAAGTAAGAACAAAAAAAACAGCACCGGGAGGACATAAAGAGGAAAATATTCTTTGAGGATGCACATAGAGATAGTTGGATAGAGATTAGAATAACTGAATAGGATATCCAGTCAGGATTGGCGCCTCAGGGCCAATTACAAAAATACTTGATAAATGGTGATTCCTCAATCCTTACTAGAACCAAACACAAGAACATGCAGATTCGCCAAGTCCAGCATCAGAACCCATGTTCACTCTGAAATTGTTGACCAGATTCAAAGTTTCAATTACCAGCAGGGTATACAATCAAATTCAGATTGAACTAGCATAGATATACATTTTTCCTGATTAACTCATGCCCAAGCCTTCCCACCCAACCCCTATCGTCTCCTATTCCTTCCCCAACAAAATTACACAATCACACTCCCCAACCTAAAATGGTGGAAAAGAGTTCAACCTTCAGACAACAACACTAAGCAAATTCACATTCATCACACCCCACTTTATATACAGAATATAAAGACAACGAAATCAAATTAGGTTAAAAAAAATCAGACGAGCCAACACAAATTCTAAAGAAAAGAGAACGAATTGGAACCTCTTCCCGGTGATTTGTCTCCGGCGACCAGAACTATCAGTGGCTCCTCCGTTAAGACGGTCTTTTATCGAACTCCTTCCTCCAGTTTCCACACGATCAGCGTACATTCTCTATCCTCGAACTTATTAATTACACAATCGAGCCTTTACTACACGCCTTTTTGCAGTTGAACCCTAACCCTAAACCCAATCCAAACCCTTACACCTATAAAACCCTAACCCTAATCTTACTGCGTTGGAAATGTCTTTCCGTACTGAACGTTGTTCGTGGATAGAGAAGATCGTTGCAATCAGCTTCCCGACGACGAATTACGAATCCGGAAAGGTAGAGCTAAGATTTTACTTGGTTCTTCTTACTACCTTTTGACGGGTAGGGGTAATTATCTTCATATTCATGGGCCTTGGCCCAAAACCTAGGCTAGGATAAAGGCCTCATTTGAATGGGAGTATCATGCTTGCTATTTTAGGCCGATATAATATAACTTACCTATTAATATTGAAATTCACTCTCTCACTCTCCGTTCCATTACAACTTGCATTATTTTGCTTCGACATATAAATTCTGGAGACATGGACATATTAAGAAAGGAGGCTTAAATATGGGACACTCAAAAAATAAAATGGTTGTGGGTACAGAGGGAGTAATAGGTATTATTATAAAATATAACTCAAGTGCTATTATTATTACAAATAACTCATGTGCTATTGAAATCAGATTTATGTGGATTTTGACTGCACGAGCCATGAATCAAGATGGTGGCGAAGATAAGGCCAAGCCATAGTGGTTCAGGCCGAACCATAATAAAACAGTGTTCATGTAACAACTTGAGCTTGCTAACTCGCTCCACTACATAAATACCCCGCACTGGTCCACTGAGCAACACCTAGACTACCACTAAAGCTCCGTTTGTTTGGCGGAAAACAACTTCCGGAAAATGGGGAAAATGTTTTCCAAGGAAGTGGTTTTCCTCCATTCCTAAGGAAAACGTTTTCCTTACCCCCACCTAAGGAAAACGTTTTCCGGAAAATGCTAACACTTCAATTGTTGTTTTAACTCCAATTTTTGTTTTACGAAAATTATTTTTTAAATATACCCAGTTAATTAAAAAATATCTAAAAATATTTTATTTTTATGAATATTTTGCAATATGTTAAATTATTAACTTTAGTCCATTATAATTACAAAACTACATTTCCATTTTACTTTATAATTGAAATTGGAGATAATGACTAATTTATTGATTATTTCTTTTAATATATACTCTAGGTGATCAAAATTAATGTATCTAATAACTCATCGAAAAGTTCATAAATTACGTTGGCTCAACATGATAGTATATGGTGCAGTTAAATAACACACTAAACTCGCACACCTAGCCATCTCCTGATACCTAAATTACATGAGAAAGGAAGGCTCAACATATGCCTGCAGATCAATTGAAGGAATTCCAAACATTGACGATGGGTGAATAAACGCTTATGTATTTCTCAATTCATCTTTGGCTTTTACATTGTACACGTTACATGCGAATAAGTGAACGTTTAAACTTTCAAACACGAGCAATTTCTAGTTATTCGCATGTTCATCTCTGGCTAAAGTTTGACACAACCCGAAGAACTGAGCCCCTGACACTCGAAGAATATCTCATGTTCTTTTACTTTGATAGAAGTCCAAAGAAGGGATTTGTTATAGCAGACTGCAGCTCTGTTCCAGCTGATCTAAATACTGTAAGATCAATCTTCTCTTTTTCAAGATACAAATACTTGTCGCCTTCGGCTCTTTCAAATCCACAGAGCTCAAGAAACTCTATGCCCTCTTCAAATTCCCCAATTCTATCCTGTTATCAGGAACACAGATTACTAATCAATTCAAATTCGTGGGCCCACGGGATTCACATTCATTTCTTTGTGCCAAAAAATGGTCAAGTGATTACCTGGAAAACTGGATTACTGAGCCGAATCTTCCTATATTTTTCCTCGTCTGGATATCTTGCGACATTCCCTACGATAATTAAGAGAGTATGGAAGGCCCTTTTCACTTTAGTATCATCTTCCTGGAATTAAGATACAAATGATGAGATGCTCCATTTAAAAAGGGAAAAAAAATCCAACAGAAATTTTCATAAGAGAAAACGAGAAAGAACAAAAAATTAGTTCTCAATGACACATACCCTGTGATTGCGTCTGAGAGATCTGAGACAGTCCCTCATGAGCTCTGCCTTTGCAGCGGACTTACCAGGCAGTATAGCAGATTTAGCAGACATGTCCTGCAATTCAAATAAATGGCGTTATATAAGCTGAAAGCCTGTCCTGATATTTCAAATAAGAAAATATGATTTCGAGGAAACCTTTTTCTCTTGCTTCATGAGTGTGGTAGGCTCGAACACAGGGTCCCCAGGGGGCAGTCCAAGCCTCCACCTTCTTTCCAACTGTTGAAAACGTACAATCACTTCTACTTTCAGTCAGTCTTTAAAAAATGAAACAATGAGGTTCCTTACTGTAAATAGAAGTTGAAGAACGAAAATATGGGCAGTTGCAGAAAAATAAATATGGCGAAATTTTTCTATCAAAAAACCTTGTCATGTTGTAGTTTCTGACAAATTCTGTCCCGTGCTCTAGTTTCTTCCTCTTTCTCTGATTTTCTCAAGGCTATAAAACTAAGATACCAAAGTGGTAGGGTATGTAAGAATGCTGACAAAGAAACAGAAAAAGAAGACACTGCAGGCTACATATTTAAGAAGAAAGCCATAAATCCATTCCAGACCGTTTTCTTTCATTTTCTTCCCCAAGCCGCTTTGCCTCCAGCAGTTCCTTCCCTGATCGAATCCTCTTCTGAACGATATAAACATAGGAACACACTCTGTTAAGTTCTCCGTGTGGGTGACAATCTTGGGCCTTGTTCTTTATTCATTTTTCGTTTTCTAGTTTGTGCTTGTTTTTCGGACTTTCATTCCCTCACTCACTTTTTCATGTAATCATATCAAAATCACAATAAACGATACAAAAAATGACCGTGAATAAAAACAGGAACTTTTTTATGTTGTCACAGAAAGATTTACAGGATGAGTAAGAGTAAAAAATCTACTCGTGATATAAACTGAAGTAACTAGATCATTAAAACTATATGTACTTATTTCTATAAATATGAAATATATCATGTTTGTCAAGAAGAAAGTGAATAAAACACAATGCGACCTTCTCTCTTTCTCTTTCCAATTTCTGTTCTTCCCCCTCTTTCTTTCTTCGTGCTCTGTCCCTGGAATGCATGGAAGACATAGAAGCAAGCAACTCAATTACAAAGAGCCAAGAAACAGTTTCAGTATAGATGAACTAGTTACTACTCCCTCCGTCAATGAATGTCTAAAAAAATTCAAAATTGCTCTATATCAAGAGTAATTTTGAATATTTTTTGGACATTCATTTTGGGACGGAGGTAGTACGTTTTACTGGTAAAACCAATCAATCTAATATATAAAGCTGAAACATAATTAGAGGCTAGAACTAGAAAGAAGCACCAAATGGAAAATGATATGGATGGAAGGCGAGGGTACACCTTAATTCTTGTGCTTTTAACTTTATTACTTCTGTAATATAAGAAGGTTTTGAATCCTCAATTTCAACGGTCATAGGAACCTGGGAAAACATGAATAAGCAACACAATAAATCCTCACTAACGATTGCAAAATGTACAATAATCTTAAAATCTACTAACAACACGCTATAACAGACTGGCTGAAGTTGACGCATCATACAGAAACCCACAAATTAGAAGATTCACTTAACACAACCTCATCAGTTTTGCATTTCATATTTCTTAAAAGCAGAGATCTTTTCTGGTTGTGTACTAGTCTGCTCAAGAAATCTTCGTATACGGCTCTTTTCGCTCACTTTTGTTGAAGATAAATACTCTTCTTGATTGTGGTAATATTTTAAAAAAAATCATCTTAATTCCTTGTTTGCCATGCCTTAACAGATTTGATATGACAGTTATTTATAGCATGGCTTGGTATCCTTATGCATATCTCTGTGTAACTGATCAATGCTTTTATATACCGGACATGTGCAATCTTCTTATGGTCATATTATTGTTCAATCTTGCTCGATGGATGTGGCAACTGACCACATTAGGTAAGTAGCTGACTTACCAGGTGACAAAAATCAATATCGATAGCCATAATGCATCACAAAGGAAGTTTATATAACATGAAATAGACAAACGTACAAGATGTTGAGGAAGATCAAAACTAACATGGATGAATATCATTAAGAAGGATGGAAGTGAATATAGCTCGGCTAATCATGTTGCATTGGGCAAGTCTTAGGGCCTGTTTGTTTGGGTTGAATGAGGCCCTTGAATGGCATAAATGTTGTCTTTTGGGCCATTCAGAGGCCTCATTCAGCCTAAACAAACAGGCCCTCACTCTTTGAGCTAATAGCTAGATCCCAAAATAAAACCTATTTCCACTCCCCCCCCCCCCCCGGGCCTCCCTCCATGTCATGTTGTTTAAAGGACTACGGGAATAAACTTACATAACATGTGAACCTGTGTATTAAGACCAACATGAAGTGTGAAATAACAAAATTTTACCAAGGGCATCTGATCAATATCAGGGTCATCCTCATGATCGACAACCCAGCCTATGGCAGCCTCCAAGCTTGAATTACCTATACAGATGAGAAGTTCACATTCAAACAGAGAGAAAACACTGGCAAACCAGAACATTTAAGATGAAATTGACGTAGAAATTCCATTACGGTAAAATGGTCTCTCTTTTTTTCCTTCATAAATGGGAAATAATAATAACAATCATAATAAGAATAATAATAATATAATAATATTATTATTAATATAGTTTGAATCTCAGAGTTCATCAAATCTAAGATCATCGCACTCCCGCTGACAGCCTAGCTATACATGGCCTATGAGGTGACAAGTCATACCAATAAGGCATTAACATAGACAAGGACTTCCATCTAGGCCACCAAAGCTACAACTTCCTGAAGTTCCCGAGGACATGCGAGAAAGTACTGATCTGGCGTGCACTATATATAGCTCAAGTATGGTTGGTCAAGCTCCTTAAGAAACATGATCAAGTTATAAGTTATTATTGGAGGCGAAGAGATAAAATAGTGGACAATGAGTGCTTTAAAAAATACACCCACATTTTCCATCCGAACAGAAAGTTGCTTCTTCTCCAGGGCACCAGCACTTATACTGGTACAGTTGCTGTTTTGCCAAACCACATTAAAAATCTGAATTTCGACTCAGTTCGCCTGTGTTTGTTTCCACTCAATCCCACCAGTTAAGAACATTTAATGCAAACGGCTAACGTACTTGATAATTGATAAATGCAGAAATCGAATTAAAGTTCTATTCACGTGATTGTCTCCAGAACGGATCATCCCAAAGAGCTTATGTAATACCATACACAAAGGGCAATGCCCCTTACCATCATTTTCGATTTCTGTTTTTTTCCAAACAATAAAATTTCTATATTCCCAAAATCCCCTCCACTCGTCCTTCATTAGTGGGAAATTAGCCTTCTCCCGTGTATACATTAACACATCTACGTACACATGTATATAAATAACTGTTCAATTGAACTAACCTGAATAATGAAGTGCCCTTGTCGCTTGGGCAAGTGGAAATCCCATTGCTTCAAGTTCACCGAGCCACTTCATGTTTACTTCTGGAACCGCCATTTCTAAATGCTGACTCGCATAAGAAATCAGTAATGTAAAACAAAAAGGGAAAAGAAGAAGAACAGCCATTTGTAAATGATGAATTACATCAGATATCCAGAATTCCGGATAAACCAAATGAAACACTACATGAGCAAATGTTACTGAGGCCAGTATAGCCAAAATCTTGCAGGGTTATACTCGAGTGATGTACTTACTACTCGGTGGTTAATCCGTTTGGAAATTTATGATGCTTTTAACTATTAATGATGCTCAAAGATTAAAAACTACAAATGGATAACCTCAAATAAACCCGATTTCCCAGCTGTGTATAAGAATTCCGAAAGACAAATCCCATAACTGGTAAGACCAAAAAATATGTGTTTTTTGCTCATACACATCCATCAAGGGTATAAAGTAAGTGAACAAATTGATGTCTCGCTATTCTCTTGCATTACCACTATAAATTTTCACTATACATTATACATATCATATCATATCATTACCACTATAAATTTATCTATCTTTAATGGAAAAAAAACCCAATTTAAAAGAAAAAAAAAACAATTATTATTACGGTTTAAATGTAGAAACAACAATGAAATAAATAGATTAAGAAGGCAAAGCCATAACTCAGTCATAAAATAGATTACAACTCAATTAAAAAACCTCAATCATTTTGAACCAAATCAAAATATAAAAACACAACACCTTTTTCGAAAGTTGGAGGCTCTGGCGAAGGATTCAGGGTGGGAAGGAGATGAAAATGAGAGGAATAAATTGTGTTGTTGATGATGATATTGTAGCAAATGGAGGTTGCATATGCGAAGAGAAAACCGCCATTGGAGTTTACTTGATGCTCTGGTATTCTTTACTTTTCCATCCTAACCTAACTCAACAGTTTTGATTCTTTCTTGTATTTATATACTCACTGCCCGTCTTCTAACACGCAAATTACCCCTACCCATCGGTCACATGCTCTCTCCGTCCCATAATAATGTGTACAAATTATCATTTTGAGTGTTCCACTACTAATAAGTCACATTTTTCTTAAAATGGCAAAGAATCTTTACTATTCATCTCACTCATTTTCTCTTTTACTTTACTTTTACACTCACAACACCAATCAACCTACTATTCCCTACCCCACTTTCTCTCTCTTACTTCACTTTTCACACTCACAACAATTACCCACTATTATTCATTCCTTAGTTCTCGTGCAAAACTTATTTTGTGCAGATTGTTATGGGGCGGATGGAGTAATCTATAGTAAGGATCAGAAATAAGGTTTGGAAAAGACAGATTTTTTACAAAGGAAAAGACTTGATTTTTACAAAGGAAAACACTTTTGTATGGAAATCGAACACAATACTTCCAATAAATGACACCCTTTTATACACGTCCCGATACCACTAGCCCAAGAAGAAGCCTAATTTTAAGTTCATTAATGCAATTGAGTATTCTATTTTATGGATACACTATAACAATATAGTCATCTTTTCTCATAGTAATAACATAAGGGTTGTCAAAATTGATGTGCGGGAATCAAATACAAGTAAATATTAATATTGATAGTTAAATAGGTATTGTGAGTATTAAAGAAAAAAAAAAGATGTGTGGAGAATATTAAGTGAATTGTTGTTGTAAGTGGGCAAGCGATCTCATTAAATAAAAAACAAAAATATATTTTCAAGTATCCCTTTTGGGGTAGTAACATTTGTATGACAGAGAAAAGGAACTTTTATTACGATTCGGGGTGAGTATATCTTAAGAAAAAATGTAAGAAAAACGGATTTTTCAAAAAGCGTTCGTCTGTTTCGTAACTACTACGGTGTTAGCAATACAAACCGTAAATATTTCTATTGGTACTTGTAAAAAATTGTCACCAATTAACACTCCTACTGAAACTTTTAGGACTTGTTAATAGGTGCCAACAGTGTTCTAAAAGTCGCTCGCCTAGGCGCTAGGCGTTCATGAAACGCTTTGGTCCCGCCTAGGATATTATAACTATGTTTGAATTATCGGCCCCGTCTAGATCCCGTCCAGGCACTAGACCCAACTGCGGCGCCTAGCGACCGCCAAGCGCTTTTTAGAACATTGGGTGTCAGTATTAATGCTTAGAAGTGGTGGCACGTGTGTTGATAAGTGCAAGTAGTTGTGTTTACAAAAGGCATATTTTTAGTTATATGTGTGAGTATTTGTGTCCAAAAGTGTCAATATTAGTTTTAGTAATTGTCGGTATTAGTATTTATATACGTCAGTTTGTGTGTTGATAAGTGTTAGATTTAATGTTTAGAAGTGGCGAAGCTATACTTGGATAAACATTTGGGCATTCGGAAGTCATTGCCGCCCCGGATTCTTTAATGTGGCATTTTTCTCGAAGCCATATATTTTTTGTGTGAAATTTTTCGAATATCGGATTTAGGCAATGTTCAAGTATACTTATACAAGCATTTGAGCATCCAATTGTTTGTAGGGAAGTTCGGTAGAGATCTGGTTCTGGAGATATCATTAGCAAAATGTGGTTCGAGTGATATTCAAAGTTAATAGTTCACTTGCTTTGTCGAGAATTAAATGTCTATATAGCAATCTTCGAATCCCAGATTTATGATACTACCACCGTGAGGTTTAAAGTTATTTAAGATATTATCACGACGCATTTTCTAACGTAAAAACAATGTGTAGTATTATGATTTTGGACGTTGCACGAACCTTATGCATTAGTAGGTTTAAGTAAAAGTTATAGTGGGGGAAACTAGTTCCCCCATAAGTTATAAAAAGTCCACTTTTTAACTCTTAAACCTTAAACACTAAACCCTAGATTATAAACCTTAAACCTTAACCCCTATAAAAACAGGACTTTTTATAACTTATGGAGAAACTAGTTTCCCCTAAAAAAAATTCAAAGTTATATTAGTAACTAGAATTATATTAGAATTGTAGAATTACAGAATTATTGAATAGTTTTTTTTCGAAATCAAACTACCATTATCATTAGATTATGGGTAAAAGCACAAAAATCTGAGTAGGCTCTCTGTAAATTTCAGAGGCTTAACCCAAGTATTATCATCCGTTACAATGGCAGTTATAAATACATAAAAAATGTAAGAAAAAAGATGACGAAAGTGGATGTTGGTGCATGCTGTACTAGAATTATTGAATAGTTTTAGTTAATATGTTTAACTAGAATTTATACTTGTTTAAACCTAAGCTATAAGAAAACAGAAAACCCTATTAATCAAGTAGAAAACCATAAATGGAGATTCATCACTTCTAATCAAATAAGGAATCCCAAACAACTTTTATGGACTCAAATTCATCTCAATTTTAAAATGAAATTCAAAGCATAACTTTCGGGGATTAATTAGTGAAAGACGACATGGTGGAGATTGAGAAGCCCGTCTTCCGTTCCAAAGCCGAGCGGCATCAATTCCCGCGCCAACCCAACCGCCACCATGACCAGTGTCCATCCCTTAACAACTGCCCCTCCTACGCCGCCTCCCGTGATCATGCTCGCGCCAGGAAGCGCAATCGAGAGAAGGAAATCGAAGCCATCAAAGAACAATATTTCGGATCCACGAAGCCCAAAAAACAGGTCCCAAAAGCCACCGCCAAATCACGATTCTCCCCCAACTGGGACAACGCGGAGGACACTTCACGTGATTTGAACACCCTCTATCAAAACCCTCATATTTCACAACCCCTTTTTGGCCGAGGTCTTTCCGCCGGGATAGACAGGCCGCTACAAAAGAGGCTAAAGGACGAACGGCACTGGTCGAAGAAGGTGCTCGATGAAATGACTGAAAGAGATTGGAGGATATTTAAGAAAGATTTTGGCATTTCTTATAAGGGTTCAAAGATTCCGTGCCCTATGAGGACTTGGGGGGGAAAGTAAATTGACTTCCCAACTACTGAAGACTGTGGAGAAAGCAGGCTATGAAACCCCGACGCCTATTCAAAGTGCTGCAATTCCTCTTGGGATTCAACAAAGAGATGTGATTGGTATTACTGAGACTAGGTCTGGCAAGACTGCTGCTTTTGTTCTCCCTATGCTGAATTATATATCTAAACTACTACCTATTAGGGAAACCGGTGAGTGTGATGGTCCTTATGCAGTTGTGTTGGCCCCAAGTCGGGAACTCGCGTTGTAAATTAAGAGAGAGACTGATAAATTTGCGCGCTATATGGGTATTAATGTGACTTTAATTACTGGTGGGAGGTCATATGAGGAGCAGGGGTTTAAGATCAGCCAAGGGTGTGAGATTGTAGTGGCCACTCCTGGGCGTTTACTTGATTGCTTGGAGAAGCGTTATGCTGTTCTGAACCAGTGTAATTATGTTGTTCTTGATGAGGCTGATAGAATGATTGACGAGGGGTTGGAGCAGCAAGTTGTTAAGGTGTTGGATGCAATGCCTTCTAGTAACTTGAAACCTGAAAATGAGGATGAGGAGCTAGATGCAAGAAAGGTTTATCGAACGACTTATATGTTTAGTGCAACTATGCGGCCTGCTGTACAACGACTTGCAAGGAAGTATTTGAGAAATCCAGTTGCGGTGACAATTGGTGCGGCAGGAAAGGCAACTGATCTCATTACACAGGAAGTGATTATGATGCAAGATTCGAGAAAATGCATAGGTTGCAGAAATTGATAAGTTGAATTGGAGGTGAGAAGAAGGTAATCGTGTTTGTGAACACGAGAGAATCTGTTGATAAGCTTGCTAAGAATTTGGATATGACTGGTTATCGCGTGATCACATTGCATGGTGGGAAATCTCAGGAGCAGAGAGATCTTAGCCTTGAAGGTTTTAGGAGCAATAAGTATAACATAATGGTAGCCACCGATGTTGTTGGGCGTGGAATTGATATTCCTGATGTGAGTCATGTCATTAATTATGATATGCCTGGGGATATTGAAAAGTACACTCATCGTATTGGACGAACAGGTCGTGCAGGGAAGACGGGTTTATCAACAACGTTCTTGACTAAGCATGATACCAGTGTCTTCTACGATTTGAGACAGTTACTTATTCAGTGCAGCAGTAATGTGCCCTCAGAACTGGCTCGACACGAGGCCTCAAAATTTAAGCCAGGAACAGTACTTGAGAACCCACCTAGATGCAGTGACACAGGTTTTCCGCGTTGAGGCAGCTGGATTATCACGCAGCTGCACATGGCATGGCTTCTGACTGTTGAAGAGGGTAATAATGTTTTATCATATTTTTTTTTGGGAGTGTGCAGTCTATGTATTACTAAATCTTAGCTGGTGAATGTGGTAATTATTTTTCTTAAGGAGCTATTTGATGGCATGTGTCTAATACTTTGTCCATTTCTTCATTCCTACATTACTTTCTGGTCGGTCCAGTACTGTCAACTTAAATCATGTTTGATTTCATAAATTTTGTGTTGATGTTAAGTATTGCACGTGTTTTGCTTTCTTATTTATTCTTTGTTCTTGTATTAGAAGGGCTTATGATTCACTTTGATGCCTATTAATTTGTGATTTAAAGCATGGAAAATAAGATCAATGCAATATAAGGGGGATGATTATATTCACGGAAGATTCTTCTTTAGGAAGTGCTCGAGTAGATAGGTATGTTTATGAAGCATGTGCATATTTGATTTGTGGAATCAGTATCTGAAATGGTTCCAAAAGAGTGGAGAACTTTTATACTGGAGTAGTTGTTCTTTTTCTTTCTTGTTGTGTGATTTGTAAGCTGGAAACTTTACCCGAGTCCTTGTCTTGGACATATGCAATTGTTGTCATATTCAGTGGAAAGACATAGTAAGAACCAACTGATTATTGCTTGAGCATGCCACTTTTTTGTGCTACTCATTCGTAAATGTGTTGAATACTTGAAATACTTTTCATGCTCAAGAGACTGATGTTTTATTTCTCAATGGTGTAACGATCCAGCTAAACTCTAAAAGCGTCCCCGGCATAATCTGGCTAGTGAGTGCCTATGGTCAATAGAAAATTGCAACTTCAAGTGATCAACTAGCTTAAAAAGAAATAATTTGCGGATCAGGTAACATATCCATATGCAGCTATTACTTTGATTTCTGTCAGTATCTGATACTGTATAAATCATTTTTATAAAGTAGTCCCCTCGTTTTGAGCTTCTTAGAGAACGTTATGTTTAAGAACATGTCTTTATACTACTGCTATTAAAAAGCGGGAGGGCATGAATTTAAGCCATGTCAAGCTTTACACTCTCCCAAAGTTACCCTCATCCTTATATGCTTATTGCACGCTTATTACCTTATCAGCTAAGCACAAGGATTAAAAGATTGAACACAAGTATATTCTTCTCCTTCTGATCAGCCCAACAAAAATGAGAATGCAAATGAATTTCCCCTCTACCATTCCCAACCACCTACCTCCGGTGCCACCAATTCATACTGCATCTATTCTCTCAGCTAATGTCCACCCGACTGTTAGTATCTGACTCTTCTATTCAAATTATTATGTTTTCTGAATATGTGATTATGTCCACCATGAGTTTTGTTGATTCTGTTCTACCAAATGTTTGCTACAGTACATGTCAATAAGTCAATTGTTTGATTAAATGTTACTTCCTTTGTTCAGGTTTAAAGTTCTGAGTTTGATTTTGGACCTTTATCAAGGAACTAATGAAAAACCAATGAAAAATGGGTCAACAAAAGTAGGGAGACAAGGATTTAATTGTCCAAAACATAATTCATAAAACAAGCTGGTGAAAAGTAAGTTAGGTAAATAACGATTTTTTTAGTAATTAAATGAACTTTATGAGATGAGGACAAGATTGTCCAAAATATTGTTCATACTTTGTCTTTTATAGAATAAAGGCCGAATTACATTTTACCCCCCAAAGTATCCACCGATTCCCACTTTGCACCCCCGTTTGAAAAGTCGGTCTGTTTGGTACCTAAACTTTCAAATTTTCCCACTTTGCACCCCAGCACTAACGAATGTTAGAAAATTTAACAAAATAGGTAACGAATGGACTATTTTGTAATGCTTATTAGTTTTTAAGGGTTAAAATGCAAAGTTTTAAATATTAAGTACTAAAAATTATTTTTTTTTCCAAATATTTAACATTATCTTAAATCTTAAATAATTAATACTTCTTGAAAATAATACTAATTTTTGAAAATAATACTAATTTTATGCTTTTTTTTAAAAAAAAAATATGAAATTATTTTTTCTAAAAAATTGAAATTTATTTTTTTAATAAAACTAAAAATTATGTTTTTTTATTTTTTAAATACAAATATTTAAAAAATAAAGATTTTTTCAAAAAAAAACATTGTAAAGTTTTATTTATATTTTAAAAAAATATAAAATAAAAATTCTAAATTGTAATTTTTGTAAGAATTTTATTTTTTTAAAAAATTAAAACATTATAGCGTTTTTTTTTATTTTAGAAAAATATTATTATTTTTTTATTTTTGAAAAAAGTACAATATTCTTTTAAACAAAGACATACCAAAAAGGAAAGTAAGAACCTTAAACTGGAACGGAGGGAGTAATTTTAAAAAAAAAAAACGCAATAATGTTTTATTTTTTTAAAAAAAATAAAATTCTTACAAAAATTACAATTTAAAAGATTTATATTATATTGTAAGAAATATAAATAAGACATTACAATGTTTTTTTTAGAAAAAAAAAATCTTATTTTTTAAATTTTTTTATACAAAAAAAAAAACAAAAAACCGTAATAATTTTATTTATTTTTTAAAAAAAATATTTTAGCATAAAAAATTATTTAAGATTTAAGATAATGTTAAATATTTGGAAAAAGAAATAATTTTTTAGTACTTAATATTTAAAAGTTTGCGTTTTGACCCATAAAAACTAATAAACATTACAAAATAGTCCATTCGTTACCTATTCTGTTAAATTTTCTAACATTCGTTAGTGCTAGGGTGCAAAGTGGGAAAACATGGAAGTTTAGGTACCAAACAGACCGACTTTTCAAAGGGGGGTGGAAAGTGGGAATCGGTGGATACTTTGGGGGGTAAAATGTAATTTGGCCTAGAATAAAGTAGCTAAGAAACTTAAACTGGAACAGACCAAAAAGGAAATTAATAACCTTAAACTGAGACGGGGGAGTAGCGTATATACTACTCCCAGTTCGTTTAGCAAGTAGTTATTCAGGTCAATAACATTAATCTCCCTTTATTTCTACATTGGGGTGGAGTAGAATAGCTTTTAAGTTTTACACTTAGTTCTTCATTCTTTCTTGGTGACTGGAGTCGGGAAAGTAAGAGAACAGGACAAGTAGTAATGAGCTCAGGAAGTAACATTTCAAGTTGAATATTTATGTTCTGTGCTCTTCTTCTCAATATTTGTAATTGTCTTTTAAGCTGTTAGGGGCACAAAATTATTAACCTCCAACATTTTACGCGACAAAATCCTTTTTCCAAATTGTTATTGTAGTAACCTCAGACAAAGTCTTTGTACCACTTTTGTGTATCAGATTGTGTGCTGCAAGGAGGCCCGTCTCAACAATTATAGGGACCCTGTGATAAATGTGAAAATTGGGGCCCTTAGTAATTAAAAAAATTACACAACAAAATGATTGCAATACTGTTGAGGTAATAAGCAAATACTCCCTCTGTCGCTAAATGAGTGTCAATTTTCAGAAAATTTTTGTCCCAAAATGAGTGTCCATTTTGATCATAACTTTGTCCCTAAATGTTTTTTTTTTTTCGAATTTTTTTTCACCGGATTCTTACAAAAAGTTATGTCCCTTAAAATGAAATTTAGACACTCATTTAGGGACAGAGGTAGTAATTCATTAAAATTAAAATATGTTATTTAAAAAAAACAAAACTTTCGAATTAAGGTTTTGAAAAAAAAAATGAAAGAAAGTCTAAATTAGAAAAGAAGGCGAGGGAAGCCCAAAATGAAAATCAGTGAAAAACCCAAGTAAGAGAAACGAAGCCTAAAATTGAAATAAGATAAGAAATAAGAAAAAAAGACAATAATTTGCTACTATCCTTGGATTCGAACCTGCACTGCCTAGTTTCCTTGTAAGGGACTTACCAGCCAGGCAACTTACACAAGTGCTTAGTTACCCGTTATCTATTATATATACAGTATATATATAAATTTGGGGCCCCCAATTTTTTGGGCCCTGTGCAATTGGGCTGGTTGCACAGGCCCAAAACCGGGCCTGGCTGCAAGTGATTAAACGGTTATGAATTACCGAGTTCTATTAAAACTTGCGCATGACGATGTTATAAAGAGTAGCACAAAAATAGTTGCACATACAGTGGATGGATGGATGGAGGATTAGATATCAACATTTTGCACGCTTATTCTTATACAAAATTAGAATTTACGTCTTTGCCCTCCTCATGTTTGGGGATTGTTCAAGGATGCTAAACTAAGAACATTGATGTATCTTATAGCATGCCCCAAATTCGTTATTCCTCCATTAAAGGGAAATTCCAATAAAATAAAAAAAAATTGAAGAGTAGTGTAAAATGAAAATATGAATGATCAATTTTAAGAGACACTTTGAAAATGTGATTTTTAATTGTAAATTTATTAAATGGCCATGCTATCCACTTTTAACATGTTAGTTTTGTAAATAAGTGGAATTTCGCATTGTGTCATGGTAGTGTTTAAGAGTGTTATTGAGTGGCAGTAGGGGTGTTATAAGAGTGTAAGTGGTAGTGTTGAAGATTGTCATTTGTAGTGAGTGCTAGTTGTAGTATTTAAGAGTACCACTTCATGTATTATTGAGTGTTAGTGCATGTGTTTAAAGAGTGTCAGTGATAGAGTTTAAGAGTGTCAACTGTAGTGTTTAAGAGTATCAGTCGTAGTTTTTAAAAGTGTCAACACATGTGTTATTGAGTGTCGTCAGTTCATGAGTGTCATTGCATGTGTTTAAGAGTGTCAGTTCGTGTGTTAAGAGTGTCATTGCATGTTACAGTCTTTTACAAAAATGTTACAGTCTGTTTAAAAGAAGAGTATGTTATTTACAAAAGTATCATTGCGCGTTTTGAGAAAAAATGCTACTCCCTCCCTCCCAAAATACCTACAATTTTAGGACTTTTCACACATAAAAATCAATACTCGTGACCTCCACATGGGAAGTTAACACCGGATGCCACTTTGACTCTTTGGTAATGGAATAGTTATTTATAAAAATGCCATCAACAATTTTGAAACAAGTTTCCTTTACTTAAAAAAAGGTCTCGCGCATTTAAAAACTCATTTTTCTATACCCCATCCGTTCCACTATAAAGTTCCTACTTTGACTTTGCATGGGGATTAAGAAAAAGTAAATATTGTGAGTGTGAAAAGTAAAGTAAGAGAGAGAAAGTGGGTAGGGAGTTTTTGTTGTGAGAATGACAAGTGAGTTCCATTTTCCATTTTAGGTAATAAAATAAGTAAGAACCTTAAATTTGGACAAACCAAAAAGGAAATAAAGAACCTTAAATCAGGACAGAAGGAGTACTATTGTTAAAAGAAACTGAGTTATCACATTTTGTGAAATACTCTCTCCATCTCACTCGAATTAGAACAAATTTTTACTTTTTGTGTCTCATTCAAAATAAGACAACTTCAAAATAAAAATGTTTTTACACTCACAACTTTTCACTTATTACTTTTTACTCAATTTTTTCTCTTTTATTTTATTAATATTTTTTTAATCCCCGTACCGCTATCAATCTTATTTTGAGTGGGTCGTGTATTTTTTTTTTTCATTGAGTTACAAAAATTTATTTGAGTTTTTCACGTCAAACTGAAAACATTGACCTCAGCATAAATAGTAGGGGTGGAAATGGTTCGGTTTAGCTCGGTTTGGGGTAATTTAGAAGCCAAACCGCTATACATCGGTTTGGAGAAATCCCAAACCGAGCTGAACCACAAAATAGTCCAAGCCGAGCTGAGCTAAACCATCACGGTTCGGCTCGGCTCGGTTTGAACCACGGCTTGATTTTACGGTTTAAACTGTGGCTTAAACCGCGGTTTGAACCACAATTATACGACTTAGCACTAGCAAGGACTGTAATCTTAAGTTACAGTGCAAATAAAATTACAAGAAGAAGCATAAGGGATGAAACTTACCTTTAATCGCCGGAAAATTGAAAGGTCGAGCTAGGGTTTCAATTAGCAGATGTCTTTATTCTCTTGAATAGGGAGGCCTGCGTAGGAGTGAGATGGAGGAAGGACGTTGGCCAGAGGAATGGCGTCGACGGGTAGAAGGATGATGGCGAAAGCTAGGTCGTGGCCCGTGGGTGAACTGAAGAAGATGAGAGAATGGAGACGATTTCTGCGGAGAGATTTGTCGATTTGGTGAAAATGAATACTCAGCCGACGATAGGGTATCTCATTTAGGGTTTCCTAAAAAATCTAACGGTTCATATTAAATCACTAAATTTAATCAATGGTCCATATAAGGGCTCTATGGTTCAGCTAGCTCGGCTCCACGGTTCACCTCTACGGTTCGGCTCGTGGTTCAGCTCGAAACGGTTTGACTCGGTTCGGCTTGAAGGGTCAGACCGTGAGCTGAACCGAACTGTGTGGTTTATCAATTTTTGAAACCGAGCTGAACCGCATAAATTTAAAAACCGAGCTAAACCGCACGGTTTGGCTCAGCTCGGTTTCGAACCGCGGTTTGAGCAGAACCATTTCCACCCTAATAAATAGAGGGGTATGTTCTAAAAAGTACGTACACCATTAAAAAGACCTAATCTGTGGACCAATAGGAGTAAGGAGAGAGAAAGAGAGACAATTCCAGAACCCGTTGGAACTTCAAAGAACAATGTAAATTTAACCTACACACTACCAAGCTACTGTGTGTGTGTGTGTGTGTGTGTTTTTTGAACGGAGCAAGTGATATGGAAGAAGCCGGGAAGCGAACCGTAACGCTGTTCTGCCCATCCCTATCTCAGGTGGCCCACGTGGTGGCGCGTGACGACCAAAGGCTAGACCTTGGCTTCATTGCCCGGACGTTCGGTCTCGACCCTGCTTCTCTCAAATTAAACGGTCACTTTATTAGTAGAGGGGTTGACCTTATTGCCTCCTCCGTTACCTGGAAGTCTCTGATTTCCTTCTTTTCTTCTCGTGGACTTTCCACCGGCGTCAATGGCTCCGCTGCTCTCCTCGTCGACGGCAGGCTCTGTAAATTGGGTTCAAAAAGTAAGCTCTTAGTATTCCAGTTTTTTTGTTTCGAAAGCGATACCCTGTTCCGGAAAGTTTTTTCTTAATGAACTTGAGCAATAATTTAGACAATTTTTAAAGCAAATAATAAAAAAAATAGACAATTTTTAATTATCTCAATGAAAATTTACGACAGGTTATTATTGATATACCATTATAAATACGATCAATACCAATTTTTAGATTCTCATTAAGAAAATTAGAAGTAGCCTATTCCTGGTCAAAGTTCATTCGTACTAACAACGGAAAAAAGATGGACGAACTTTCCGGGACAGAAGAGTAATAAATTTGAACACATGAATGTCTTGATGATTGTAAACAAAGGTTTAGGTCTTTAGGTCTCCAATCATTTTAAGGAAACTTGAATTTCGGAATCAGTATCATCTTGCTAACTTTGTTTTTACCAAGCATTATTTTATATCTCTTAGACAATGAAATTCTAAGTTGAGTTAGTGTTTCATGCATTCATTGAATACCAATTGAATGATTGACTACTCCTGAGAATGGTTGTTGAACACATGCATTATTTGGGTTGAATGATGTTTTTGAATACCAATTGAATGGTTGGCTACTTCCTGGATAGCTGCAAAAACTTAAGAACACAAGAACTAAAACTGCACAATATATACTGTATTTCATACATATTTTCATCTTAGTTTTTCAGTTCAATGATTAAATCATATGTCTTGTGAGTTGATCTGTTCTATGAATGATCCAGGAGCTCATGATTCAAATTCAGCAGTTGTTGAAGATGGGACTCCCAGCTCTAGTCACCAGGGATACAATAATGTCAACGGGAAACATCAACATGGAGATGTGAATATTCACAGTAACAAAAGGTTTAGGGACACAGGTACTGTCCTCTTGTATTGAGTTGCTAAATACTCCCTCCGTTCCAATTGAAACTATTTTTTAAATATTTGTCACTGACAATTGAATAGGAAGACATGTAATAACCGCTGTAATGCATTTATATGATGTTCTTTCAGGGCCCCTCTCTCAAAGTGAGAAAGTTGCAAACTTCGATATTTTAAACCTAAAGAGAAAGCTCTTCATGGAAGATAACAATTCTTTGAAGAGGACAAAAGTCGATGAAAGTAGCTTAGGTGTGTTACCAGATGGCACATCCTACTTGTTTCCTAACTTTGGACTTTTGTTCACATGTAGTAACCAGTTATAAATTTCCATTACTTAAACAAGATGTTAACTCGTTTCTGCAGGATCATCCCGAAGGAAAGAAGATGGGCATTCAGGAACCGTCTCAAAAGTGCTGTTGCCGTGCAGTTTTATTGGTGAAAATACCAAACGTGTGAGAGAAGATGATACCATAATGCCTGCTTCTTGCAAGAAAGATTAAAGGTTAAAAGCAGATGAAGAGCACCCCCACCCCACCCCACCTCCCCTCCCGGCTTGTTTCAGATGAGCCACAAGAGAAAAGCTTTTGATGTGGAAATGATTTTGACTGTCGCCTCTACGGTTTATTAGCAGTCTGGTGATGGAGATTATTGTATTTTGTACCGTTATACTACAGGAGACAGAAACATGGAATGGCAATGTGAAGTAGCTGCTGCTAATTTTACATATTTTTTGCTTCCATGTTAATCTTTTCCAAAAGTGGATATTCACTTGTAAATTATTCCTATATAAATTGTAAATTGTGGTTTAGTTTCAAGTTTTGCTCTATTAATTGACAAGCTATAGTCTTCATTATAACATTTTATAATTATTTTTTTACATTTTATAATTGACAAGCAAGTAAAGCTACAATGTTTAAGGTAATTCTTAAAATTTGATTACAAAACCTAAGGTCCTAATTTCTATAAATCCTTGGGAGATGATGTATCACAATGGTGTAAACCTATTTGCAAGGTACCGGTTCTGATAGTTCCAATGGCCTTCTTCTGATTTAGGGTTTTGACATGATTATCTCCCCATCTAACTACATAATTCGACTTGAAGCTCACACAAGATTTTTTTAAAAGCTCCTCTCGAAAACTCTCCATTGAGTTAATTAACAAAAAGCTGGCTTTTTTTCATTCCATTTTAAACACACCGCTCTATCTAACGAGGTATAAAAGAGACCGTGAGATAAAAGTGTGGGCATGGAGCGTGTCATGTCATAGCGCTCAACCTTCCCTACACGCAAATTACACAATTCCATCTCTCCATGTCATGATACCATAACTAAACAAATCATTTAATGGACGGTTAAGTTTACGTACCTGACAAAACAAAGTCAGCTTCACGGCCAGAAACTGGTAACTATGCACACAATTCATAGGACGGAAACAATCAAAGTAGATTTTTGAAAATCACATGTCTACTGCTAATAGAGCCAGAGATATAACAAACCCCGATTTACGAACAATTAGACAACCAGAATTGGAACATTAAGTTTCTTGAACATATCCGAATTGTTGAGCTAGAACTAGTACTATTACAGGAAATTCTTGCCACGGAGTTGCCTACACGTTATAACCATGCTTTAACACCGACCTCCAGTCTGATGCAGCATTGCATCAATCTCATCGCCATCCTCCATCTCGAGCTGTTCCCAGTGATTATGCCAAAAAAGATAAACCAAATGTAAGGATTTACACTCGAGGATTACCACAATAAATGTTAAAACATTATCAAAAAATCTAATGATAGGATAAAAATGCATACATGCTTGCACACATAGTTTGGTACAAATAAGACAGGCCGAATACGCATGGAAGTTTCTCTCTTTCATTTGGTTCAATAAAATTTAAGTTTGTTTGACTGATTTCAGTTTAGCTTCACATTCCCCATGCTATCATGATAGCTACAATGAAATCTTTTTCTTAAGTTTTACATGCATACTAAGCACACAAGTCAACCAAGATTCATACTCCCTCCGTCCCAATATGATTTTCACGCTTTTTTTGCCATTACTACGAAGGATCTTTGAGCAATAATTTTAGGTGAACTCAATTGTACTAATGAAAATCTAAAACTTGTTATTGGCAACCATCAACAACACAACCAATAACAAGTTTTAGATTTTTATTAGGATAATTAAATCAACCTAAAACCATTACTCAAAGTTCCTTCGTAGTAACCTCGGAAAAAGTGTGAAGATCATATTGGGACGGAGGGATATAATTTTAATGCCGAACACAATAACCAGAAAACCACGTTGCAGCAAAACAGAGATCCATCAGATGCTATATTCATCAACCAAGAATCATTAGAATAGAAAAATAAATGTCTTGTAATGTAATGCCAACCAAAATATATAAACAAACGATTTTACAAGATGCTGAAATATTACCTCATCAGGAGTTTGCTCGACTCGAAGTCGTCGTCCATCAAACAAGAAGGCGATGGAGTTGAACTCCACAGACTGGCGATCGCAATAGGCAGTCATGAGTTTCTTCAGCTGGGTACTGCGTTTGATCCTAAAGAAAACCTCATTCCCATCCTACACGCAAGCAAAAACAAGAGAAGCGAGTGAGTTTCAAATTATGTCTTTTTCTTAACGGATATGGGATAAAAGCCAATGAGCCATTAGCCCTTATTGGGGCTTATAAACTAGATGAGCACAACTGAAATTCTGAAAACAGAGCCCTACAGTTCACTCAAGATCTTCCCCTAATTCCCAACATCACTACCTTTAATCCCCTTCGTGACTTCAATAATTTGGGGAACTCTTATTCCTCCATTATTAAACTGTAACAAAATTGTTATAACTGGTTTCCATGTCCATGTCCATTGTCCCAAAAAGTTCTTCACATTTCTACATTTTAGGCTTAAACAAAGCATGGCTAGTGAAGCAAGTGTTCTTATCCTTAAAAAGTTTGAATAGTCAAATGCGAAGATCATTTTGGGACGGAGGGAGTATTTAACACCTCTTCTGAAAAGAGATTCATCTACTTCACTACTATTCTTTAAGTACGTATACCATATAACCCAAACGTGCAAATATCCGTTTGGATGTTCAAGATACACTAAAGAATGAATTCATAAAGGAAAAATGTGCTTGAATGTGAAATTCCTTGTGTTTTAATGCATTGCTACATCATTTCTATTTGTTGAAGTACCACCGCCATAAAAGAAACTTTATCCAGCTCAATACTAAGTGTGCCAACAAGAGCGCATCCACAAAATGTAAAATAAGCTCTAACAACAAACGTCAAACATCTATTTATAGCAACTCGTGTCTCAACAACTACCATAGCAACAGTGAACATTGAGAAAGGATGACCAGGAGACGAAAACCACTATTAAAAAAAAAAAAAAAAAACATTACATGTTCCCTTAGTAAAATCCTTAGATTACAAGTTTCCCATTAAGATTCATCAAAATGCCAGTGAAGCTCAAACTGTGAACAAGAGAACAAATCTCAAAAAAAAAAAAAAAAAAAAAGGGGGGGCAAAATACTAGCACATGCCTTTCTTGTACACAATAAACATCTGTTATGAATCTTATTCATCTGTGGTACCACCATTATGATTTTCAATAGCAGCAGGGTGAATCTTAGAGCAACAATATTTATCAAGGAACTAAATTAAGAAACACTTCACATTGGAAGTCCAAACCAAGCATTTTGGAGAGTTCCTAATGCATAAGTTCTTGATTGCGATCCCAACTATTTACAAAAGGCACCTTAACAAATGCATCGCAACACCACTCTTCTATTGGAAGAATGTGCTAGCACGTACATGCATGGTTTTTACTAGGGATGTGCAAAAAATATTGGAACCGGACCGGACCAACAAAACTGGACCGGACCAATAAAAACCGGACCGAACCAATGGTATTGGTTTGGTTCTGGTTCTGGTTCCAAATTCCTTTAGAACCGGTAAATTGGTCCGGTTCCGGTTTTGAAAAATATATACACGGTTCTGGACCGGACCGGACCAATCATATTTACATGTATATATATTACTAATATGCTATTATATATTATATATATTTCTGATTTTACACCAAAATATAAAAACAAAATTCTGACTATCCTAATTGTAGACATCTTCGATTCAATACAGAATCAATACAAGAGGTTATATTTTATGTTTTTGTTATAAAAACAAAATATTTATTCCCTATCAGCAATGTTAAATGCACCAATCTCCACAGGCCTATGGGTTGGTACATTAATGCTTCATGAAATGTTAATATTACAACCCTGATTACATAAACTTGTATTAAATGCCAAAAAAATTGTATGATATGTAATATGTAGAACCGGACCGGAACCGGACCAATAGAACCGGACCAATGAATCCGGTTCTGAAATATATTGGTTTGGTCCTGGTTCTAATTTTATACAGAACCGAACAATTGGTCCGGTCCTGGTTTTGTGAAATTTTGACAAAAACCGGACCGGACCGGACCGTGAACACCCCTAGTTTTTACATTTTGTGACTGAATGTACTGGTTGATGCATTTGAACCATCATTTGAGTGGTTGATGTGCCTTTTACAAATCTAATAGTTGCCTCTTTTCTACATAAATATCAAGCTTGAATCCAAAATAAACCAACGTTAAAATTTAGTTCCTGTACACTGGCCTTACAACAGTTATATCAAACGACAAGTTTTAAACTCCCTCCATCCTAAGACAATACACCGCTTTACATATAAGTTAGTCCTAAAAGGTACAAGCAAGCAAAGCATAATCCTAAAAAATTGACTCGGCAAATGAGACGATTTTTTTAAAGGCATAAATAGAAAAAAATTGAATTTATGCCTCTCTTTTTTTTTTTTTTGGGGGGGGGGGGGGGGGGGGGGGGAGGGGGGGGTTGAGAACCAAATTTTCATTTCACTCTTTCAACCACAATTTCTCATTGAGTCTGCAAATTTAAAAACTTGACATTCCATTGAAAAAGTAAAATGTACTCCCTTTGTCCCAGAGTAAGAGTCCTACCTAGGTTTTGCACGCTTACTAAGAAAAAAATAAAAGACGGGTAAACATGCGGGTAGGTTGAATAATTTCCCAAAACACTAATCATAGTTGAAGTGTGGAAAAAGTATTTAGTTGAGTGTTGATTTTTTGGCAATTCCACAAGCATTATATGTACATAGTTGGCCAAAACACTATTCATCATTTACCATTTCGGGAATTGGAACAGAAAATAAGACTCTTACTCTAGGACAGTGGGAGTAAAATTCACAGTTTAATGGAAGATTGCGCTTTAGAAAATGAACAAAAGGATACTTTTAAACATCAAATGGCTAAGCACGACATGTAGCCTTAAAAGATCAGCTGTTCACATGAAGGTCCAATTATTGAAACATAAGATCAGAGTTTCAGACACATGGCTAAGTTGCTTCCTTAGTCTTAGAATGAAGACTTAAGGTGAAGCCATAGTATAAAAGAATTAATTGTTTTGAACAATCCACTAGGAACAGGTTCAGTCTCAAATAGTCTTGCAAGTCATATTGTGTAGATCCGAGGTTATGACTTTGCCTTTGAATATCCTGTTGGGAATTTAGTGGTACCCCGTTGCAATCTAGATTAAGAACAATAAAACCCACAAGCACAATATGAAAGAATCACACACACAAGAACACAAGAATTGTTTACCCGGTTCGTTCAACACATGAACTACGTCCGGGGGCAATTGCCAAGCCAATATATTATTAATCACACCTTAATAATATGCTAGGATGTGTCCTAGGTCGTGACTATGCTTATATAGCAGTACAAGGAAGATCTAAATCAAATTAAGAAGAGATTGTGTCAAAATAGGAAACAAATCAACCAAGCCGCATACCAAGCGCCCGCTTGGGTCTAGGCGAGCGAGCGCCCGCTTGAATTAATTTCTCCCAGGCGGATCACTCACTGTCCACTTGAGCGCCCGCCAGGTCCAGGGCAAGCGCCCGCCTGCTCCTCCGCCAGGAACTCCTCCTCCGGTTTGAACCCTTTTTGATCTCCACCAACTCCCCCGACTTAGACTCCTTTTCTTCCTCATAGTTTAGGACTCCAATCCTAACAATTTCCCACCTGGAGACTAAACTCATAAGCATAGAAACATCCATCAACTCCCACCACGGAATGAACACCTTTGAACACATTTTACCCCCCATATTGGCTTGACATTACCGAGCCTCCCGCTCAAGTACTAAGGCGAGTTGAAACCAAGCGACGTTTCAACCTCTCCGTGTTAGATAGTTCTTGCCTCCCCAAATCAGCTTCTACCTTGATTTCTCTCCGCAAGTCTAACTTCGCCTTCTCCCTCCAGACCCACCTTCCTCGCAATGCTTCCCCTTGAAACTTGGACACACCTTGTTTCTTGCATCGTCTTCTCTTGGTCTGAACACGCTCTTTGTTAGGGCACTTGGACTTCCACACCGCGTTGATCAACTTTGTGTCCTTCTCCCCCCTAACATACCGTTTCTTGATGTCTCTCATTTCTACACCAATAGGCCGGTTCTTTAGCCTCTTGCTCCCACCCGAGCGAATGTCGACATTGTAGGTAGAGTACAACATCTTCTCCTTGACCCCATGAGCTATCACCTTAGCTCCTTTTGTGACTTCCCAAGACCCACCCATGAAGATTACACCATACCCTTCATCATCAAGTTGTCCCACAGAAATCACCCTCCTCCTCAAGTCCGGAACATGCATCACATCGTGCAATTGTAAAACAGTCCCGTTAGGTGTCTTCATCATCACATCCCCCTTACCTTTGATCTTCAAAGGTTGATCATCACCAAGATAAACAACCCTAAAATCTCCCCGGTGTGTATCGCTCCATTGTTTCTGCATCCCCACTAGCATGACAAGAAGCTCCAGAATCCAACACCCAATCTTCACCCGACTGCTCCTCTCCTAGGATTAATACATCTCCATCATCCACCACGTGTGCATCACCATCTTTATCCGGACAGTCATAACTGATATGACCCATCGTGCACAATTGTAGCAACCCCACCGTTGTCTTGGCCTCCATCGCGTTCCGTGCAACGTCGTCGGTTAGAGCGCTCCTCACCGCTCCCAACGCCTTCCGATCTAACGTCTCCCAATCCCCTTTTGACATGTCTTCGGGTTTCTCACCTAAGGGTTTATGAAGATCCTTACAATAAAGGTAATCTTCAACCCTTGTCCTCCAAAACGTGAAATTCAAACCGTTGAATTTCTCGATTGAGTTCTTCATCTTGATTGCTTCACAAAGTCCCCAATAACGTGATTCAAAATTAATCAACTAATGAAACTTTGAATCCTCCTAACCAAAGCTCTTGATACCAGTTGTTGGGACTTTAGTGGTACCCCATTGCAATCTAGATTAAGAACAATAAAACCCACAAGCACAATATGAGAGAATCACACACACACAAGAACACAAGAATTGTTTACCCGGTTCGTTCAACACATGAACTAAGTCCGGGGGCAATTGCCAAAGCCAATATATTATTAATCACACCTTAATAATATGCTACAATATGTCCTAGGTCGTGACTATGCTTATATAGCAGTACAAGGAAGATCTAAATCAAATTAAGAAGAGATTGTGTCAAAATAGGAAACAAATCAGCCCAGCCGCATACCAAGCGCCCGCTTGGGTCTAGGCGAGCGCCCTCTTGAATTAATTTCTCCCAGGCGGATCACTCACTGTCCACTTGAGCGCCCGCCTGGTCCAGGGCAAACGCCCGCTTGCTCCTCCGCCAGAAACTCCTCCGGTTTGAACCCTTTTTTATCTCCACCAACTCCCCCGACTTAGACTCCTTTTCTTCCTCATAGTTTAGGACTCCAATCCTAACATATCCTGCCCTGGGATTGGAGAACTCCGTCAATCTCACATCACTCACCACACTATGGCAGGACAATAGCAACGGATAGCCCATCCATTGAGGAAGAAAGATTGAGTTCTAAAGCGGTCTCAATCAGGAGATTAAATAGAATTCTGTAGTTTTGCTCGTGAATGGAGGAAAGGAGCAAACACGAATAGATGCACCAGCGACACAATGCAGTGAATAACAAGCAAAGTAAAGAGTAGTTTATCGGCCTATAATAAAAATAAAAAATTAAGGCATCAATCAATTAGCGTTTACTAACATGAGCAGTCCAAATCAGTCACTCCAATGGTGGCCAAAACAACAATCAATCACTTGAAACACTCTAAAAAGAGAGCCATCAGACATTCAAGTTGTGTGCATGTAGATATGTTTATGAGTAAGTCTTACTAAAAATCATTGCATATATTCCAGTTATTCATTCAAAAAACGCCGATGTCCAAAATTGCGTGAGTGAATATTTATATCTGTGTGTGTGTGTGTGTTTATGAGCAAGTCTTACGAAAAACAAGTTTTTCCGTAATACAAGATTTCATATCAATGGGACAGGGACCGGGACCAGTTTATATACTATTAAGGACGGTATTGAACTTGTAAATGAGAGACCTTAGAGCCTAAAACCCAGTTTTCCAATTGCTTAGAAAAAACTGGTCTCTTATAAGATTGTGTGTGTGTGTGTGTGTGTGAGTGAAAATCTAGGGAAAACACACTTTCCTAAGTGATTAGGAAAAACGTGTTTTCAAAATGCGCCATGACATTTTTATAAATAACTAACCCTAGTTTTAAAACACACGGTGACATTTGGTCGCATTTTGTAACTAACTGGAACTTATTGAACACGTTGGGACTTATTAACATCGCCACTAGCACTCTTTAACACTACCAATGGCTCTCTTTAACATACACACTTGACACTCTTTCTAAACACCACTGTCCACATGTACTTTTTTACTTACAACTGGCACTCTTTAACACATACGCTCACACACCGGCACTTATTAAAAGTCACTTTAAATATTTAAGAGTCCAAGTATGCACTTTGTAACATTAATGCTGGCATTTACAAAAGAGTAGCGCTTTTTCAAAAACTCTTTGTTCTTGAGAGCTAGAAGAAAAAAACACGTGTTTTCCCCTGAGACCTACTCTGTATATATAGATATAATATATATATATATATATATACATATATATATATATATATATATACACATATATATATATATACACACACATATATATATATATATACACACACATATATATATATATATATACACACACACACATATATATATACACACATATATATATATATATATATATATATACACACACACACATATATATATATACACACATATATATATATATATATAACTATCCTATATCAAAACTTCAACAGTCTCCGGAAAGTTTTTCTCACCACAAAACTAAGTACACTTCCAAAAGCATTAAAAACGACAGTGTGTGACTGTGTACGCACATACATGTAAATCATTCACAATAATACAATATTACATCCATCCATCTGAAAGAAAAGACTTCACTTATGACATCAAAAATTAAACTAACAATTTTCTACACTTGTGATTCGAGAACATTTAATAAAATAGAAATTGGTGGACTAAAGTCTAAAACTCAGTTTTGTAATTTGGCAAATCTTGAAAATCTATCTCGAAAAATCAATTCAGCGTTGATAAAAGACAAATTTCAAATAAGCAATTGAAATATACCTGACCCTTCACCTTGAGATTAATGTGAGCAGACTGATCCCCAGGCTTCTTCTCGTCCTCTTGAGTCCCTCCACCATCAGCTCCGGCGCCAGACATTTCGAACTCGAATATCACTTGACCTAGGGTTTCTCTCTCTCCTAAAACTTGATACACCCAAGTGAGAGCAGATGTAGAGTTTCGACTGGATTTATACACTTGTTTTGATGCGCTCGCGTTGCGGGAAAAGGGGAACCGATCAATATTTCTCACGCGCTCCCAAAAGTCAAAACAATAGTAGTATTTTCCGTACTTTATCGCTACTTATTTTCATTTTAACTGTCTCATATTTATTGATACTTATCTAAAATGTTCACATTTCTCATTTTGAGAAAATTTTGAGGGAAACTAGTTTCTCAAGTTATAAAAAGTCATGTTTTTATAGGGATTAAGGTTTAGGGTTTAGAATTTAGGGTATAGGGTTTTAGAGTTGAGGGTTAAAAAGTGAACTTTTTATAACTTATGGAGGAACTAGTTTCCCCCAAAACCAACTCTCTCACTTTTATCTATTTACAATAAATATTCACTAACTTATTTTGTCTTTCCTACTCACTCACAATACTTACTTTTTCAACATATTTTGTTAATCTCCGTGCACTTTCATTTAATAGCAATAAGTATGTGACGGGAGAGTACTTACTCAATTAAACTTAGAGGCTTTGACCAATAAGTCCCTCAC
This sequence comes from Campanula takesimana, assembly GCA_026119855.1. Taxonomy (NCBI): domain Eukaryota; kingdom Viridiplantae; phylum Streptophyta; class Magnoliopsida; order Asterales; family Campanulaceae; genus Campanula; species Campanula takesimana. The sequence continues at coordinate 166,399 of JAOWBW010001069.1, forward strand.
CGAGAGGAAAACGACTAATAAGGACAAACATTATAAAAACTCGCCAATAAGTCCTTGGATTTTCGCTGGACCAAAGTACCCCTCCACTCCTCACGCGTGCACATCAGGCCGACAAAAGGGGAATGAGGCGCATTTGTTTATGCGCTTCTTCTACTATATCTCTCTTCCTCCCTCCTTTTTCTCTCTTCTTTTCCCCCATTTCTCCCTTCCTCCCTCCTTTTTCTCCCTCTTTTTTTTTTTTTGCACTCAAAATTTTAAAATGCGTTATCTCAATATTTGGAAATCGAAAAATAATCCGAGACCACCGTTTTAATCATGTCGTCAACACGAATTAAATAAGTACACTCAACACATAATTCAAAATTTTAAGATGAAATTTTCATTTTTCACTTATAAAAAACTTTGAGAAAATAATTTTTCATTTCTCAACTGATTTCACAGTTGTGTCATTTTCCATTTTTTATTTGTAAAATCATTTTTGAGCTGATTTCACAGTTGTGTCATTTTTATTTTTTTTCTTATAAAATCATTTCTTAACTGATTTCACAATTGTGTGATTTCACAGTTGTGTCATTTTTTTTTTCATTTTTCACTTGTAAAATCATTTCTTAGCTGATTTCACATTTATATGATTTCACAGTTGTGTGATTTCTCAGTTGTGTAATGCTATATGTCCTTTAAACAATTGAGAAATATATTTACTATAGTTGATACTCAATTTCGTAGATGTTCAAATTAAAAAAAACAAAGATATTCATTTCTCATTTATTCATAAACTAAAACTAATAAATTCATTTCTCAAATTTTCACGATTAATACTAAATTCCTCGATAGTTTAAAGATAAAATGATTTCACGGTAGTGTAATTTTACATTGTGAACAAATGATAATTCAATTTCTCAATTAATATATCTCTTAGTAAAATCTCATTTCACACTTATGAAAAATAGAAATTCGATTTTACATCCGTTTTTGAACAACTGTTATAACCAAAGCCTAGTCCAAATTGCGGTTGACATCACAATTCCTCGAGCATGAAATAGATGAAATACCGTTTCTTCTTAGTTCCACTTTGAGCCTTTCCTTTCACAGTTTCATAATAACTCTTAACACCAAAGCCTACTCCAAATAGAATCTTAATACATATCGCTCCTGTAAGAACTTTGCAAGGGTTGTAAATTCCATTAATATGTTGAAAGAAATGACATATGCCACCAAGAAAAGCAGATGACAAAACTGATTAATGTAAGGCTCCATCTGATGCAAAAGTTGAGATGATGCAGGAAATTAATGTACCTTCTCTGGTAAGAACGGAGGAATTAGGAGAACAAGGTAACATGCTTGATCGGGGCCGTTTCGGTCTCTGCACTAGAAGTGGATTTATGGCAAGGATGGAGGCTTGAAATTGGGACAAACTAGGGCTTGGAATTGTGGGATGAGAGTTAAGAAAACTTACAAGTCGCGATCTTGGCAAGGATGGAGGCTTGGTTTTGATGATAGTGAGAAACGGAAATGGCGAGAAACGGTTATGACGATGGCGATGGCGAGAAAGGGAGCAAATTGGGTGAGGGGCCCGTTTGTGTGTTTGTCGGTGTCGTCTGAGTCTGGGTTCACTCACGCGAATTAGAGAGAGAAAGGGGAATACCACGCATAGAGAGAGAAAGGTATGAAGGTCATTACCGGATTTATGAGAAGTATTAAACGGTCATAACTGACATGAGGGATGTATTGGTCAAATCCATTTCAACCCAAGGACCCTAAGGTAGAATATGAAAATGTATATTTTTATTGGCAAATTCCACCTTCTATGAGGGACTTATTGGTAAAAATCCCTTAAACGTATTTATAATATTTTATTAAATTTATTTGGAAAAAAAAATCATCTATTTACAAGTGGGTAAGTGTTTTGAAAAACCCATGGTAGATTACTACTAAACAGGAAAAAAAAAAAAAAAAAAAAAAAAAAAAAAAAGTGAAAGATTATAAAGTTTAAAGATCAATTTTAATCTATCTATCTATATAATATATAAAGGCAGAATCATTTTCAGGCCTCTCAGCCCGCCACTTGGAATTTCACGTGACCCCATTCAATTCGTTGGCAAATTTTGATGATTACTCAAAAAAAAAAAATGTGGCTTCAAAAATTTCGGCAATCCTAGATTCTAAAATTTCAGATGATTCAAAAATATATCATTTTCGGAATGGATTTTGATGATTACTCGAAAGAAAAAAATAGCTTCTAAATTTACGGATGATTCAAAAAACAAGATTTATTTTACCAATGGATTTTGATGATTATTCAAAAACAAATATAAAAAAATATCATACCTTCTAAATTTTCGAATGATTCAAAAATAGGTTTCATTCTAGGAATTGATTGATTATTAATTATCATTCTAATTGTAAACAAAATTCAAAATATTTCAAAAATATATAATATATAAAGCCAGAATCATTTCCAGACCTCTCAGCCCGCCACGTGGAATTGTGACGTGGAATTCCACGTGGCCCCATTCAATTCGTTGGCACATTTTGATGATTACTCAAAAAAAAATCGTGGCTTCTAAAATTTCGGCAATCATATATTCTAAAATTTCAAATGATTCAAAAATATATCATTTTCGGAATGGATTTTGATAATTACTAAAAAAAAAAAAAAACCAGCTTCTAAATTTACGAATGATTCAAAAAATAAGATTTATTTTAGGAATGGATTTTGATGATCACTAAAAAACAAATATAAAAGAATATCATACATTCTAAATTTTCGGATGATTCAAAAATAGGTTTCATTCTAGGAATTGATTGATTATTAATTACCATTCTAATTGTAAACAAAATTCAAAATATTTCAAAAATAGGTTTCATTCTTGGAATTGATTGATTATTAGTTGTCATTCTAATTGTAAGCAAAATTCAAAATATTTCAAAAATAGGTTTCATTCTAGGAATTGATTGATTATTAATTACCATTCTAATTGTAAACAAAAATGCAAAATATTTCAAAAATAGGTTTCATTCTATGAATTGATTGATTATTAATTACCATTCTAATTGTAAACAAAATTCAAAATATTTTTAAAATATAGGAATATATGATTCTTACCAAATCTCAACAAATCAAGTCTTTCACCAAAAAAAAAAAAAAAAAAAAAAAAAAAACTAACTAAATATGCTGCCTAATTGAAAATTCGAAATGCTTCTATTGATGGGAATATCCAATTCTTACCAAATCTCACCAAATCAGGTTTTTGTATTGAATCACAAAGAATGTCAACAAACGGGCGACTGATTCTATCGTTTTTTATCACATTTGCTTCCAATCCTTTGTGGCCATAATTCATAGAGAGTATGAGCCTAGGACCGAAAGATATGCCCGATGTATTGCGTATGAATTTTAAAATTAAATTCGATCAGCTTGTGTGAGTTTTGAAAGAAGATTTTTTTTAGCAACCTCAATTCATGTAAGTTATTATTTTCATCTCTTAGTTTAAGTTCTATTATATGAATACAATTTTTTTTGGCAACCTTTGTTCTAATTATGTATTTGTTCATATATGCAGTTGTCGTCTCTGTCGTCTCCGTGGAGTTTGAAAAACAAGGTCTAACTCATGGACACATTCTCCTCCTTCTCAACTATAAAGATCAAGCGCGCATTACTCATGTCGACGCCAAGCAAGGAAATCATTAGAAATTCAGTTCTATGTTCACTATATTTTTTGTTCTGCAAGTGTTCTCCCTTTTATGTAACTTTAAATATGGGGAAATGACAATTTAGGGTCCAAAGTTTGGGGGGTGTGTGCCAATAGGGGTCTGATGTATCAATTTTGCCAATTTAGGGTCCAAAGTTGCAAAAGTTGTGCAGGTTAGATTTTTTTAACGATTCTGTTAACGGAATCCAGTTAAGTCACAAGTGTTTTGGCATGGACTTAACTTGAGTTTGTTTTTATTATTTGCATGAGCATATTGTCATTTCAGATGTAGAAATTAATAAAAAAAATTGAAATATTAAATTTTACTTTCTTATATTAAATTAACTAATAATTAGGACGTCATTTACCGAAAATATTTTTTTTTCATTAGAACCACTATAAAATAAAAAGTATAATTTTTTAAAAGGAAAAAGTGTAAAAAAACTATATTCCAAAAAAAAAAACCACTTTATTTTTTTAGAAAGAAGAAAGTGGGGATGTGGACAATTTTTTTTTTTTTCTGTGGTGGTGGTTAGTATTGTTTCATTATTAATATTAGTATTTCAATTATTTATTTTATTTATAAAATTATTTTTTATTTTTATTATTAATTTTCCTCGTTTATAACTTCATTATTTTCGGTTTAAAAAAAAACCACTTTAATTTTTTATTTGCTTATTATTTTATTTATTATTATTTTTGAATTAATTAAAATTATTCGAAAATTTAATAATAAAAGTGAAAGAAAATTTAGGGTCCATTGTATAAGGGGTGTGTGAAATGACAGCCCAGGCGAACATCCAAACCTAACTCCAGTTAAGTTTTTCTGTTACTTAACTGGATTTTCTTTGCAACTTAGTCCAAAAACCCTAAATTGACTAACGTTGTTAACTTTGGACCCTAAATTGACAAAATTGATACATCAGACCCCTATTGGCACACACCCCGCAAACTTTAGACCCTAAATTGTCATTTCCCCTTTAAATATTTATTAATGATTTTTTATTTTCATTAAAATACAGTACATGGGCTATTTCATTTAATGTGTGTCGAAATTACTTACTTTTAATTTACTTGCTGTATAGTTTATGATTGTAGTTGTTGTTTCAATGTACAAAAAAAAAAAAATTGTTGTTTCAAACTTTCAATAGTCAGCCGAGACTGTGTATATTATGTCGTGAAGGCTGATGAGAGCAGCCGACTATGTTGATTACTGCAGCACATCTTTTGGCCATTTCATAAACATAATGAACTGCCCTTATTACAGTTTTGGCCATTTTGGGGTTCGCATAGTCCTACAACACGACAGTTGAATTTAGTAAATAAGCCAGAATTCTTTTACAATGTAGTTAAATTATTTTCTCAAAATTGATCATAAGAAGTCAAAATGTTGCAACTTACTTGAAACAGAGGGAGTAATCCTTAACCAATGTAGAGGAAGAAACTCCATTCTAAGTAATTATTCAGCATGAATAAGTTGGGAGTACATTCTTAAAATTTGACGAAGTTCGCAAATTAATATTTCATTTGTATATTATAAAATTTGTAGGTGTACTAATATGAGTAAGTGACACAGTTGACTTTGTTTATTAATTTCAGTAAGAGAGGGTAAAAGACCTTTTTTTATTATGCATATTCCATAATACTCCCTATGTCCCACAATGATAGTCCTCCTATTTTCATGGGTTTTACGAAGAAACATTGAGTAATAATTAAAGCTACTTTTAATTATTCTAATGAAATTTTTGAAATTGTTCTTGGTACACCATTATAAATACTATTAATATCAATTTTTAGATTCGCATTAACATAATTATAAGTAGCATTTATAACTGCTCAAAGTTTCCTCGTAGTAAAAACGAAAAAATGTGGATTATATTTCTGGGACGGAGGGAGTAGTATAGAACCGACTCAAATTCATTTAAAAAAAAATATTTGAAAAGTAAAGCAAAGATACTAAGATTATTTTTGAATCCATCACACGTGAACCTAAAATTTAAACAAATTGACTCAGAGGTTCAAAATGTCGAGACAAACAGAGTAATTATTTCATAAGAGTTATATTTTAAACTATTTATATACGTAAATTTTTTAAGGGTAAAATATAAAATAGGGCCTAATATCCACGGAGTAGTTGCAATTTGGGGCCTGACGTCTCAATTTTGTTAATTTAGGGTCTAACATGTCATTTTTACTATAATTTAGGGCTTTTTGATGATTTCCGTCCAAATTCATGTTAAATGGTCACGTGCAACGCACATGACATTTATTAGGGGGTTAATTGCCAAATTTCGAAACAAAGGGAAAGACTCAGACAAAAAAAAAAAAAAAAAAAAAGCATAAGGCCATGTACAATAAGGTGATTGAGAGGGGGTTGAAAGTGGGTTCAACTAGTTGAGGGGCTCCAATAAGGTAGTTGAGAGGTAGGGGGTTGAATTGGGAGGTTGAATAAATTCAACCGGGTTGAATGAAAATTGAGGGGCCCCGCCATGGACACGCGTCGCCGCCTGGTTGGTGCGGACATGGCGCGTGCGCCTCACCGCCGACAGAGGCGCGTGAGGCGCAGCGTCTGCCAGTTTTTTTTTTTTGTTTTTTCTCCTTTTGCCAAGTGTCAGCCTAGGATTGGTCCGTCCAGATTTTTATATATGATTTTCAACCCAAATTTTCGAGCTCAATTATTTTACAGCAAAAAATTTTTTTATTTTTTTTTTTTTCGCGAAAATTCTGGATTTTTTTTTCTCTATAAATTGATATAACTTTCATTTTATTTGTACACCAAAAAAAAAACCTCTCTTTTCTCTCAAAAAAATCATTATCCTTCTTTAACCCCTTAGTTTTTAAAATATTCATCATCTTTTTAGTGAAATGGATCCCAATAATCCGAATAATCCTTATTTCAACACTCAGAATTCAAGTAATTTTCCACCAAATTACTACAATCCTATGTTTTTTTTGGTTTTTCATCATTTGTGGAACGAGCTAAGTTTATTATAATTTTTCTTATTTTTATTAAAATTAAAATATTCTCATATTTATTTAATTGCTTCGAAAAAAATTAATTAAGTTTGAATTAAAAAAAATAAAAATAAATCTCGAATTTATAATTAAAAACGTTAATAATTTATTTTTTAATAATAAATTATTAATATCAATATTTATTTTTATAATTAAAAAATAAATATTGTAAATAAAATAAAAAGTGGTGGGGTATAGAATGATGAGTTGGGAGGAGTTGAATTTTAAACTAACTAACTTATTGTGGGAGGGGTAGTTGAGAGTGTAGTTGAATGATTAAGTGGATGGAGAGAGAAGATGAGGTGTCGTAATATTAAGGTAGTTGAATGTTTTTGGTAGTTGAAACTATTGGACATGGTCTAAGAACGTTCGTTTCTCTCTCTCTCAATGGACGCAAAGCTCCAGCCGGCGGCGCTTCTCCTTCTCTGGTCGTTGTTCTCTCCTCCGTTCACTCCGACGAAACCTCCCCCCCCCCCCACGACAGCAACCTTCCCTTCTCCTTCTCTTTCTCCTTATCCATCTCCTTCTCCGGCCGTTGTTCTCTCCTCCGTTCACTCCGGCCTCTGCACCCTCGCCCCTCTCTTCGAAAACCGTCGCCAAACTGTCACCGCCCCTCAGCCCCTCTTCTCTGTTGAAACGATCTGGGCTCAACACTCCTTCCCTTCTCAGATCTTTATTCAATTTTGTGGATTACAAAAGATGGTTTGAAAATTTTTAAATTGGAATGGGAATTGGTAAGTGGGTTTTAAAATTTTAGATTTTGTCTTTTGATTAAGAGTGTGGTTTTGATTTTGTGTTAATTTAGATCATGTCAGAGTGTGGTTTTGGTTTTGATTTTGGGAATTAAAGTTGAAAGTGAGTTTTGAAATTAAAAATTTTTGGGTTTTTAAATTTGGGTGGCGGTGGTGGTGTTGCTATTGCTATGGTGATAAGGGTGGTGGTGGTAGTGGCGTTAGGGGTGGTGGTGTTAGTCTTGTTATTGATGATGATGAACATGGAGGGACAAGATGAAGATTATGATGAACATGGAGTTAGAAGAAGAAGATGATGAAGAAGAACATAGTTTATGTAATTTCAATGCATAAATCAAGATTAACTTAAAATTTAAAATTAAAATTGAGAAAACACTTTTAAAGTTTTTTCTAAGTCAAATATAATTATAAATATTAAAAATTCAAGCTTCAATAAAATATAAAATTTTCAAATATAAAACAAAATAATAATAATTAATATCTACAAATAATAATAAATGACATTATTTTTACTAATTTTATAAATAAATTATGTACAACATTTTAAGCATAAATTGATATATTAAAATCTTGAAACTTAATTATCTATTAAATTTCTTAGTTTAATCTATGTACAAATATGTGTATGAGATGAGTAGTTTTCTGCATCTTCCTTTATTTTCAAAAAATTTCAAATGACCCCTCAAGTTATATCACATGCGCTGCACGTGACTTTTTAACATGGATTTGGATGGAAACTGTCAAAAAACCCTATATTGCGCAAAAAATGGCATATTAGGCCCTAAATTGACAAAATTGGGACGTCAAACCCCAAATTGCAACCGCTCCGTGGATATTAGGCCATATTTTGTATTTTACCCATTTTTAACTGATTAGTATTATTATAGAATTAGAGGCAATCATGTACGCAATTAAATAGGAGCGGAATTTTATGATTAATTTCAAGGAATTTATTATTCTATTCGTAAGTCAAATCCTTAAATTAAGAAAGACTTGTGATAAAGACTTTGAAAGACATCAATATAATGTAAACATCCGATATTTAAGTTTTTGAAAGACAACAACAAAATATTTACTGAACCCATTTTGTTGATTTAGAATAAGATCCCTAATATCCGGCAATATTGTATCATTTTTAATTTATATATTAATAATTTGAAAATATGAATAAGGTTAATTAATTTTATAAGGATCCTAATTCTTACTTAAGATTAAGCACACACGAATTAAGGAAGGATTGTATTATAAATTGAACCACAAAACCAAAAAAAAAAAAAAAAAAAAAAAAAAAACCTTTAAAAAAATAAGGAAATGGTTGTATCCTATTTTAGTCATAAAGTGAAACATATCCAAATATAAGTCATTGTTAATTTAATCTAATAGCTTAATACGTGCATATCTTAATATAAATGGTGAAAATTTTAATTGATCAAGGGGTCAAGCACAGTATTCATGTAACTTTAGAACACTTTAAAAAAAAAATGAAAACATACTTAAAGTTTAAATTTGAAAGATATTATCGATAATGAATGTGTACATCTGTTATGATTGTGTATTTAAGGATATAATTTCACAATTTATTCTTATCTTAATTTAATCCCCCCCCCCCCCAATTTCCTAACCTAATATAACCATTCTTATAAACACAATTCTGTCTTACAAATCAAAATATCGAAAAGCTTGGGCGACGCCCCACCACTCCGCTGCATCCTACGACGGAGTAACCTTCATCGAAAAAAGGTATGACTCTCAACCTTGCATTGCTTTGCCCATTTTAAGCATCTCATACTTAATGTTTGGTAAATACACTTAGCAGAAAAAAGAAACAACAACATACCTTTTTATCAATGGTGACAACTCTCTCATAAAATTTAGCAGCCAAATAAAGAAGCCAACTATTCTATTATGCTTAATAAAAAAGCACCACAAACTGTAACTACAGTTAACAAAAGGTACATTTTCTCTTAGTATACATATTGTTCAAGTAAAACCACGTTGCTCATTCAAACTCAGTGGAAGCACAATTAATTATGCTTTGCTTGAGTGCATTATGGTAAAATTCATTTTGGATTGACCTCATTTTATGCACACACGCACGCATCTACTTTGTGGGTTCTTCCTTCTGACATAATCCATACTCCCTCCATACAAAATAATAAGTAAATTCTATAATCTGGAGGAATCTTACCACTTACCATGGATTAGAAGGCTCGAGTTCATTGAAAATGGCTATAAGAGACTTGGCATTATGCTCAACAACCTGATCCCATTTGTCAATCGAAATCTTCACCAATGTACCCACATATAGCGACATCTTACAATTTTTTGTAGCACTGTTTATTGCTTATGTTCATTATATTATAGCTCACATGTAGGGTGTTGCTTGACTAATCGCGAATTCACGATTTCTAATAATATTCGTGTGCTGCAGTGAGGTCAGTTAAGCCTTTCAGTCCAGCCATGGTCATGTATATATATGCCTCTTTGGTTTAAATTTGTTTCTTGTATTGCCATATAAGTGGCTTATATTACATAGATGTAGGCGGGTTGACATTTCAAGTATTGTTTAGAAACTTAACAATACTTTACTACAATCCGGAAGGTGCCTTAACCCTTTTCATATGCCTTTGAATCGCTTCTAATTTCTTCGCTCTGGCACTATTTATGAACAGGTTGTGTCAATCATGTTCAAAGTGTTTGATGACAAGTTTATTTAAAATTATTTTGTATGGTAATGCTTACTGGCTTTGAGACCCAATAACCTGGGGAGGGGGAGGGGGAATCAAGAGGATGTAGTCAAAAGTGTTGCACATTTGAACGCTATAAGTTTCTGAAAATTCAATGGTTGGAATGGGTGGGCGGTGATGTCTGCAATCTTGGGGTGGAGTAGGGAGAATGCCAGAGAAGAAGGGTCTGATGTAGTGGAGACTGGGAGGGAGCATTACTACTGCTGGCCGGCGACGAGAGTGCATAAGTGTCCGGAAATTGGACGCTGACAAAGGGAAACCCGCCGGATTAATAGAGGATGTCGTAGAGGAGGGAGTTGGTGTCGGAAATAGTGTGGTTGTGTGGGGCGTTGACAATCGACAGGGTTGGGGAGGTCTGGTTTGAAAATCCGTCGGCGGCATCGGACTAGCCTGCTAGGGATTTGTGATTTTGGGAAATTACAGGTAATGAGTTGGGCGTTGGTGGAGGGTAGAGTTAGTGCTTGTAGTGTCAATGAATTCATCGCCGAAGATGAGTAGGGAGTCGCCGGAGGTCGGCGAGGGGACGGGTCACTGGAGGTCGGAGAGGGGAGGGGTCACCGGATTTGGGGAAGAGGAAAGGAAAAATGTTCGTGTGTGCGTCTGTTGTGTGCGTGAGGAAGAGCAGACGGTTTTGTTTTTGGGTTGGGGGTAGTTTGGCCATTTAGAATTAATATAAAGAGGGTCATGGATTTATTGGTAAAATTGATTTCAACTCAGGGACCCTAAGGTAAAATATGAAAATGTCTGTTTTTATTGGCAAATATCATCTTCTATGAGGGACTTATTGGTAAAAATCCCATAATAATATGACTGGTTTTGTTAAATTTCTAACGTATGTTACGATTTAATGGGCAGAGTGGAATAATTTTATAATTGAATATCAAAGTGAAAAGAAATTTGTGTGAAGTGTGAAATGAGGTTTGATATGTACTTCGTGGAGAAAACGTATTTTGGCCAGTCATTAATCATCCAATTCAATGAAATATTGTCAAACAAAAAAAGTCCAAGGGGCAAACCGGGAACCAAGATAGTTTTGGAGGAGGTAAAAGGAAAATGAGACGAAATTTGTTTTCAGAAAAAAAAAAAAAAAAAGGAAAAGAGACAGTTTTAAATGACAATAAAGCCCCAACTTTCCGAACCAGGTGTCGGTCTGCTCCGACAATCGGATAAATTTCTCTCAAAGCGGGTTCGGGTTTAAGACTGCTGAGGCATGATTGATTGAATTGACTATGGTACATATCGGGTTCGGGTAAAGACGGGCAGGGCGTACGGGTCAAACAAATATTAACCGTTCCGAACCGGACTCGTTGCACCAGCGTGGTCTGCGATGGTTGTCGAATTTTGTAAGCGGCGATATCTACTCTCAATAAATAGAGCAGTAGAGAGAGAAAGTGGGGAGAGAGAGAGAGAGAGAGACGGCGCATTCCTCCATTTTCACACATCTCCACCACTCTTCCCTGCAAACTCCTACTCTTTGTTTGTTTCTGTTTGTCTTTCCAGTAACGGCTACTTTCGATGGTCTTGTAGTCGTAGACGAAGGCGGAGCTCTGAATTTCCGTCTTAGATTTGACCCATATGGATTACAACAATGATAAGTATGTGGCGACCAATTTTTTTGTGATTTTTCTGTTGTTTGATTAGTGGGTTGGTTTTAGATGCATGGTTTCTCGTTTTTTTTGTTCTGAAAATGTTGATTTTGATGCTGATTAAAATTTTGTTTGGTCGATTTTTGGTGTTTTGAGGGAAATTGAAATGGTAGATTTTTGAGTTCTGAATTCTGATGGTTAATGTGCTTGATTTGAGAGGTTTTAGTGAATCACAAAGGGCTAAAGTTTATACGTGTCTTTACTGAGTCAATGTGTTTGGTTTTAGTTGTTTTGTAAAAGTGAAATAAAAAATTGATTGATTTATATGATTATATGAGGGCCAGCATAAATCATTACCCATTTGTATATAGATTATATGTATCTTTCAAAATGTAGATCGAGTGCTAGATACATTTATGTTTATTGCTACCTGAATCAGTTTTCGCTATTCGTTTCATCCCAATTGATTATATCCTGATATAGCATAATTGCTAGTACAATGGCACCATTCAAATTTATTCTGTTTTGGCTTAGCTACAATATTCCCCAAGAGGCTGCATTAATGATGCTTATTTATGGCTTTAGTAGTTGTTCTATGTACATATTCATTTTCATCTTTTACCTTATATACAAGCAATGTGTGTATGTGTTATAGTTATTCCTTACCAACATTAGTGCTCGTTTGTGAACGTTAAATTCAAATATTCGACATTGGGGTTTGGACTTTGGGGGAGTCACTCGAGTGGTTGTTTTTCCTTTTGGGTTGAGAAAGTCTAGTTGGAGAAGTATAACAACAATCCTGTCTAATGTGGCATGTTCTGATCTAATCTTTTCGTGTGAATGGTAGCAGGAACATGTGGGATTGGCAAGGTGATTATTGTTTGCAAGAAGGTACCCTTTTTTGGTGTGATCATAGTTGATTTATATTAAGTGGATAACTGGAATCAGTTATTAACTCGTTGTAATATTTTAACCAGACGTATCCAAAAGCCTATGGAGCAGTCTAAACTGTGAAAATGAAGACGATCTTTCTTTTATTTTTGATGATGAAGCAACTCCGGTGAAAGCTTGTGGTGAATTGCCTTACCATGTTACTGACAATGGTAGTTCACCTTTCTCTCTTTGTTTTATGTTCATGACTCTATGTGCGAGAGTGTGTGTTTTCATTTATTAGGGAATAATGTGATTGACGCTGGATTATTCTGCAGAAAGCATGAGCAAAGGGAAAGAGCAATGTAGGGATACATCTCCCCAAGTTAAGAGGCGACGGATGCTTCAGTTCGATACTGAAGTTATGGATGTCTTCCCCCTTTGCAACGAGGACATATCATCCAGTTTCTTAAAATCCAAGGTTCATATCAACCTTCGTTCCTCTTAAGAGTTCCCATATTTGATTGAGTTAGCCACTGGAATTATCTGGTCTATGTTACAAACTTGAATAATTATGATCTTCCATTCAGCACATATGGTGAATATATTTGATGATTATGGTTTAGGTTTTGATATGCTGTGAAATTCCTATTGAAAAATTTTAAGCAATTTTTTTTACAATAAGCAATGATTATTAAAGATCAAAATTTCAGCTACTAGGATTAGCCAAAGCTGGTTAATCTTTAAGTTCATATGCTATTGCATAAATCATCCCCCAATGATTCCATACTCTACTTTGTTTGAGCATTTTTTATTCGTACATTACTCCCTTGCTCCACACTAAGATATATATATGTATTGGAGTCAACTGGTTTAAACATTTAAGTGATTTTTTCAGACCCCCTCAATGTTAAGCATTGTACTAGTTTTTCGATTTATAAGCTTAGAATAAGGGTAAACTTGGAAAGTAAAAGTTTGCCATTGTAATTTTTCAAGGAGGATTTTTTGACTTTTTTCTTCCTAAAATGGGAACTAGGGTATTCTGAGGAGAATGTAATTAGAATCCGCAGCTTTTAATTTATGAGATGGAATTGAGTTCTATAAAACCGTCTAATGTGGGCCGTATTCTGTTTTTTCCATGTTTAGCAAAGGGAGGATTCAGTTGAAGACGCTATATCCGATATGTCACAGTGGGTTTCTGGATTTGCAGGTTCGTCTTATGTTTGAAAATTCATTCTCAAATAATCATCAATTTTAATCGTCATTGCGATTCTTTCTAACATTTATTGCTCCTCAGATGACACATCTGCATCTGGATCTGGTTATGATGGGCTGGAGTCTTCAGAAAACTGGCTGGCTGATTGTTTCAATGACACCGAGATGCAATTTAGTCCTGATGATATGTAAGTTCTCTTAAATTTCTACCATTTCCCCCTGCATCTGTACATACATTAGCTTATTCTTTTATGTTAACCTCAGGAATTCATCGGGGGCATCTGGTGTTCAGGTTGACGTAACAGGTGTGCTAACTTTATCCGCCTTTATTTATTGTCTTTTGCTTCTTGTTTTCTCCATTGCTGGTTTCTAAATGTCTAATTTTTCATTAATTTATTATTGTAGAGTTACACAACACCCAACCTAAATGCGACGCTAGTATGGTTACCCAACAGCGTCCAGCTCGCCCTCGACGAAATGTCATTATTAAAGGTTATCTCTTAACTTGGTCTATTTAACCTCACATAGCATAAAAATGTCGATGTTGTTATACTCTGTTGTTTCTGCTTAAAGTTCATGTTCAAAAGTCAAACCACTTGAAGACTTCCAAATTAAATTTCCATTCATGCCCTTAGTTTGAAGGTTAAACATGGTGTTCCTAATAATAAGGGCAATATGATAAGGATATGCTTTGGAGCTCAATATGTTTATAAGTTTGGTTGTTGAATACTTGAACTATATTCTTTAAAACGTCTTAAAGTAAATTGAAGTCTGTATGAGGGAGACATCCCTAAATAAAAAGCAGGACTCTTTGAACAAAATCCCTAAATAAAATTGGACCCTTAGAACAGTTTTATGGAGCACTTTCCATAATATAGTGAGTTCCTATTTTGGTCTCTTATTAAACTTATTTAAGCATGCTGCTAATTTATTGTAAACTTGGGTCCATTTTGTCACTCGATCAAACGTATCGAATATCTTGTTAAGTTTGATTATATGTTAACAAATTATCAAGTATACTGAGGTCTTGAAATCTTGAATTCAGGAAAGAAGTCGAACATGAAGACACCGCCAAAGGCGGCTTCTTCGGTTGTCTATCCATTTGCCTTTGTTAAACCATGTAGTATGCAAGGAGCTGTTACTTTAAAGGACATAAACCAGCGTATACTCACTCCACCACCATCAAAATCGAAGCAAAATAAGGAAGATGATATGCAGCAGTATCCCACCTCGGCTTTTTCTGGCAAGCCAGTTGTTGTTAAGACTAAAATTCGCACCGAAGGAGGAAAAGGGAGCATCACAATCATGAGAACAAAAGGTTGATTAGATAAGTTCACCCCCTCCCCTCACCTTACTTTCATTTTGGGTTATTGCTTCATTTATCTATGGAGCTACATTTATTTTTTATTTTACTCAGCCTCAGTCACATCGTATAGAAGTTAAGGGTAACATTTTTCTTGAGTTGGTGCTTGTCTTGGAGTTCATATAATCACATGAAGTGTTGCTCCATGCTAGTTTTAGGAGGCGGATTCCTGTTTTTTTATATATGATGTGACTGGAATCTATTAGGCTCTCTTTGTCTAGGAGATCCTTCTACAGTGTTATATTCTGAAAAAAAGAAAACTTTGTTCATGCACATTGAATTTCTTGTACTGTGAAAAGTTTGTGTTTTCATTCTGGATTTGCGATTCTTTTGTGATATTTTGTTATGTGTATCGGTTTAGTCTCCGTCCCAGGATCATCTAGGTACACTGTACAACTTGCCAACCTAGGCCAGTTTGCTCTGGTCAGTGATGCGTGTGAGTTATACATCCTTAATTCTGAGTATTGCTATTAACTTTCTTTTATGTTTGTAATTTTGACACTATATGGTTCTTTATTTTACTTATATATTCCCTCCATCTTATATAGTAAGTGTCGCAGTCGATTTGTTTAAACTCGTTAAGGAACATGTTTTACTTGATTATACATTATTGTTGTGTACTTTATTTGTAAAAAGATTTGATTATTACTCCATGTACATGTACATGTACATGTACTTTAATCCAGTGTTCTAAAAGACGTCCGTCTAGGCCGCCTACGCTCCGCCTAGACGCTAGGCGTTCATGAAACGCCGAAGTCCCGCCTAGGATATTATAACTATTTCTGAGTTCTCGGCCCCGCCTAAGTTCCGTCTAGACCCCGCCTAGGCGCCTAGCGCTGCTGCGACGCCTAGCGCTTTTTAGAACCTTGCTTTAATCTCCTAGTCCTTGGGAGTGGAATCAAGTTTTGGCATGCTTGGTTGACCAGTTATAGCGGAGGGACAGGAAAAAGGAAAGGTTAAATATTGTTATAGTGAAAAACCTGTTGAACTTCACATGCTTATACTTTTTATGCATAATAAAGTTAAGGCTGTTTCTTCATGATGAAAACTAGATAGATAATCAGTATGATCAATTTGATACTCCCTCCGTCCCGCTTGAAATTGCAAAACTTGCCATTTTGGGCGTCGCCATTTTGGGCGTCCCATAGAAATTGCAAAATCCATAAATGGAAAGTTTTTACCCACTTGCACACTCACATCCACTAACCCACTAACTATTCTCTACCCCACTTTCTTCCTCCCACTCAACTATCAACACTCACAACACATCACCTTTTTCACTTTTTCCCTTAATTATTGTGCCTTTTTTTTTTTTTTTTTCAATTTCCGGCGGGACGGAGGGAGTATAACAAACACTCATATTGTGCATATAAATGAAGTACTCCCTCCGTCCCAAACTAATCGCTACTTATTTCCGTTTTTGGCGTCTCTTACTAATTTTGCTACTTACCCAAAATGTTTAATTTTCTCTCTTCTACCAACTCACAACAACTATCCACTAACTTATTTTCTCTTTCTTACCCACTCACAATACTTACTTTTCTAACATCCCAAAACAAACAAAAAAGTACCCCGTTTGACTTTTTTGGTCAACCCACGTTAACTTTGACCAAACATTAATGTCAATAACAACTTTTAGAATTTTATTAACATGACTAGATTGACATTTAGATTGACATTAATGTTTGGTCAAAGTTAACTTGTGTTGACCAAAAAAGTTAAACGGCTACTTTGTTTTGTTTTGGGACGGAGAAAGTATTTTCTTAATCCCCGGTTTTAATAGCTTTAATAGCGATTAGGGACGAAGGGAATACTTATTTTTGTTCATACATTTGAACTCAGGGATTTCTTTTCCCCCTCACCAGATAAGAACTCGTGGGTGGTGAACTTGGACTTATACAGTGGGGTTTTGGAGTTGATACTTTGATAGTAAATTGGTATTGATTAAAGTAATTAAGAAAGTGTGGTGTTTTATGGGTTTTGAAGAGAGCAGAGTGGAAAGCAAAAAAAAAAAAAAAAAAAAAAAAAAGTGAATGGTGAGGTTTGATTATTTTTAATTCTTTATTTTTTTTCTTTTTCCAAATTTCCTTCCCACCCATTTCTTGTTTTAATTTTCTTCTTAGCTTTCACAATATATTTAATTTCAAATTTATTCTCACCGCTTTTCATTGACGATCGGCATATATGATTTATATTATGTGACCTCAAATCATATTCTGAGATAAAAAGTAGTGTTGTACTAATTGTGGGTGTTTTGGCCATGTAGTAAGATTTTTTTATTTTTTGAATGCCGGCCAAGTAGTAGGATAGAATTAGCCTTATGAAAAACCTGTTTTAGACTAGTAGATGTGTAAAACTTGTTTTACATTAGGATAGGAGATTCTTGTCGAACCATATTATGGCAGTAGTAGGCGTAGCTAGTTTGTTTAGTTCTAGATTATGGCCATTTTCTGCCCAGTGAGTCAATTAGGCTGGGCTTTTTATTTGAGTGGAGTTTGAAGGAGCATTTACACAGGCTCTTCTTAATGATTTTAGCCCATCTTATAAAAATTTGGTGACCCAGCCATTATCCCTCCAAGTCCAAATACTTAGATAGGGGCAGCTTCAGTTGGGGTTTTTTTTTTTTCATAAGTTGTAAAAAGTCTACTTTTTAATATTCATATTACACTTAAATCTTAAAGCTTATAAAATCAAAACTTTTTGTAACTTATGGAGTAACTAGTTTTTCTCAAAATTTTATGTTAATTTAATTTAACGGGTGTGGTGGGATAATGTCCATTTATAGTGATAGCTTTCAGTGTCTGTCAAGTCATTTTCTTTGCAATAACTTTTTCTTTCTTTTGGTGTTAACGGTTGCCAACACTTACCACATTACAAGGTCGACACGTACAATATTTAAAGATCATCATCCCGGCCCCTTTCCTTTTACTAGGCAATAATAATAATGGATGATGTTAAAAATACATTATTTAAATGCTTGCATGAGAGATACTTTCACCATTATTAATAAGGATATAATTGAGACAAAAGGGTTAAAGTGCATTGATAATAGTAAAGCAACATATATTTTGAAACAATTTTTTACTCCTAAAGCGACAGATAATTTGAAACGGAGGGAGTAAAATTTTAAAAATTGTAACAGACAAAGCATTAAGTGATTAATCAATAAATGTTTCATAAATTTCATTGTGCTAATTAGATTGACACTTATGCTTGGTCAAAGTTCATTTATGTTGACTATATAAAGAAAAAAAATTCGGGGACGGAGGGAGTATTTATTAAAAATATCATGCCTTAAATTATTTTACATGATACACTCTATCATATCATATGGGCAAATTGCAATTTATAACCTAAGTTTGTCACTATGTTTCAATTGGTGTAATTTTGGATGGCCCGTTACAAAACCAACGAAAATGGATGAAAAACGTAACAAGCATCTTTCAAAATTGCAATGGTTACCACTATAGTTTAAATTATCCCACTACGCCCCCTAGCTCTTAACGAATAGAAACCCTAAAGCGCTAGCCAAATTTCAATTTTTTTTACTAAAAAATAATAAAATAATAATAAAATATATCAGATTTGGAAATGATTTAATTCAGAAATTTCACTAAACCTCGTAATATTTTTAATATATTAAAATTAAAAAAATAAATTAATAGTTTACTTACTAATTATTATATTAAAAATAAATCAAGTGAAATAGGATTAAAATAAAGAGAGAAAAAGAAAGAAATAAAAAGTAAAAGAAACTAAAAAAGAAAGGGAAAAAGTAGAAAATATGAATCCAAAAAATCTGCTTTTCAAACCACCTTCTATCCACAAACACGATCCCACCCCAAACTCCTTCTCCGACAACCTAGCGCCGCCCTTAATTGTCTCCTCGCGTCGCCTCTAACTATCCCTCCCCTTCCCTATCGAAATCTTCTCTCCCTCGTCGCTCAATCTCCCGTCTATCTCTATATCTCTCGAATTCGATTACATGTAAGTGCGTCTTCGTGTGCGTGTTTGATTTGTGTGTGTGAGAGTGTTTGTGTGTGTGTGCTTGCCTCTCTATGTGCGGGATTGTCGATTATTTTTGTGTGCATCTTTTTTCATTGATTTGATTAGAACTTGAAGGGCTATGGTGGATTTGGGGCATCTTGAAATGTTTGAGGGTCTTTTCTCTTTTTAATTTCTGGGCTTTGAAATGAATTCTTTGATGGATGTGTTTAGGTAGTGTTGTAATGTTGTGGTGATGGTGGTGGTTGATAGTTAGAAAGCGGCGGCGGCATGGTGGTGGTGGTTTTGAGTGGTGGAGATTGGTGATGGTGGGTGATTTGGTGTTTATTTGGTTTAATTCATTGCTTTTATTGTTGGATTGAGAAACAATTAAAGTGAAAAGGCTTGGTGTATAATTTTGTTCATGATGGTGGCACGGTGGCGACGACGGCAATAAGGAGGCAGTGCTAGCTTTTTGATGGTGGTGGTGTGTGGTTGTGCAAAAGGTTGAAGATGAAGGTAATACACACACGCGCGCACGTACACGCACATTTATATTTTTCCTTTTGATAGTTTTTTAACATTCGTTAAGAGCTAGGGGTGTAGTGAGATAATTTAAATTGTGGGGGCGTTCATTGCAGTTTTGAAAGAAGCTTGTTACGTTTTTCACGTTAGTTTTTTGACCGGCCATCCAAAATGACACCTGATTGAAACAAAAAGACACATTCAGTAACCAAATTGTAACAAACACAAATTGGATAACCAATTGAAACATGGTGACAAACTAAATTGCAATTGCCCCTCTATCATAGTATTCAAAACATGATATGCAGTACAATCTTTGCTAAAGAAGGCGTTCCTCAGGCCACCATTGATCAAATTCACAGTTGCAGTGAGATATTGTAGGTCCATATTTTTTCTAGGTGGTGGTAGGGTAATTTGCAATTTGGTTCCTGACATTTACAAACTTTTGCAATGTTGCTCCCAACAGTTTTTTTCGCCAATTAGTTCCCAACATTTACATTTTTTTGCAATGTGGCTATAAAAGTAACTGGGCGTTAGTTTTCTAACATATTTTATGTCATGTGACTAGCACATGACATTTTAAGATATTCTTAAAGCTACACATATCCGATTAATATGATTCTTCTTTTAAATTGAAGCTAATATTTAAATCTACAACATATATTTTTTTTGAAATTTATTGGGTAGTTGGATTATTTTTACATTTAATCTTAATTTTAAATATAAAAAAATAGAAAACACGTAAAATATAATCTAAAAAAGATATTAGCCCAAATATGTTCCATATGAAGTAAATTCTATATGTAGATTATCAGTTCGTAAAAATGTTTGATAGAAAAAAAGGGAGAAGAAGAGGACGATGAATAGAGGGAAATGTGCATGTGGAATGAGTGTTGCCGGAAAGTGGCAGAGGGGTGGAGAAAAATAAACTTTAAAGATCAAAAGGCCCTTTCCATATAGAAATTACTTCATATGAAACATACTTGGGCTAATATCTTTTTTAGATTATATTTCACTTGTTTTTTATTTTTTTATTATTTAAAATTAAGATTAAATGTAAAAATAATTTAGGTACCCAATAAATTTCCAAAAAAAAATATATGTTGTAGATTTAAATATTAGCTTCAATTTAAAAGAAGAATCATATTAATCGGATATGTGTAGCTTTAAGAATATCTTAAAATGTCATGTGCTAGTCACATGACATAAAATATGTTAGAAAACTAACGCCCAGTTACTTTTATAGCCACATTGCAAAAAAATGTAAATGTTGGGAACCAATTGGCGAAAAAAAACTGTTGGAGCAAAATTGCAAAAGTTCGTAAATATCAGGAACCAAATTGCAAATTGCCCGTGGTGGTATGGTAATTTCTTGTTAGGTAAGAATGGGAGTTATTGACATTCAACTGTGACCTTCAAACCATTTAATCATTCATCAAAACAACAAATGGGGCCAAAGACATGTCCAAATAGAACCGGGAACCGACGGAACCGGCGGGTAGAACCGGAACCGGGAACCGAACGTAACCGAGAACCGGATTGAAACGGATCGAATACGAATCCAACATATTCAGAACCGAGGAACCGGTGGAACCGAGCACCGGAACCGAGAACCGGGAACCGAACGGTTCTCTGCATCAGATGACTTTAAAGATGTTTGATCATTATGGTAGGTTGGCTGCTAGCTAATATATATACTGATATACATACTCCCTCCGTCCCAAAATACTTGTAGTTTTAGGATTTTCACACAAATTAAGAAAAAAAAATTAATACATGTGTAATGGACTATATTACTCTTGGAACATTTCAAGTATCAAGACAATTTAATACTTTTGGAATGACAACACTATCATAAATAAGGGTATATTTGATAAACAATGTCAAAAATGTATAGATAATAGCAAAACTACAAATATTTTGGGACAAACCTCAACTCCTTAAACTACAAGTATTTTGAAATGGCGGGAGTATTACATTTTAAACTACAAATATTTTGGGACGGAGGGAGTATTACATACTTATTAGATGGTGAGATGGAACCGGTGGAACCGTCGGAACCGGAACCGGGATAGAACCGGGAACCGGATTAAGATGGTTCGAATACGGTTCCGGCCATTTGGGAACCGGGAACCGGCGGTTCCGGAACCGTTTGGACATGTCGCCAAACAACCCCTTTTCCCAAAATATAAAAAATAATAAAATTTGGGAAGAAATTTTTACTGCCAATTGCAATTTCATTAAACATCTGACTCCGACAAAATTGAATATTCACCTTATGATTATTCACAAATATTCAAAACACAACCAACTTCAAATCAGGAACACCCTCCACAATCAAGATTTCTTATTTACCACTCAATTTCAACATTGACAAAAACAAAATGAACAAGAATCTTAAACAGAATAAAAAGAAAGATAGAACTATATCTATAACACTAACATAAAAGGGAATTGAAGAACAAACAAATGATTGAAAAATCAGATCAGAAGATATCAAGAATTTCCAAGATGAAATTATTACAGAGAGGGCAATTACCTCTCTGTACCCATAGCTCCCTTGAACACAATCTGCAAAACGTATGCCCACATGGTATAAACGCCGATCCTTTATGCCTTACCATACAAACGCAGCAATTGTTGTACTCTCCTCCGGCGCCGGTATCCACCTCCGCCTCTTCTTCATCGTCTTCTTCGTCATCATCCATCAAATACCCAGTTCCATCTAACCCCATTTCCCTATCAGTTTCCGCTAGTAACGCCATCAATGACATCCTCACCTGCGGTTGTTCCCCTCCTCCGCCGCTTTCTGCCTCGCCTTCCGGTGATTCCGACGATTCTCCGGAACCTTCTTCATCGTCTTCGTTCACTTCGAGGTCATCGACGGCGGATATGTTTACTTCGGTGGTGGGAAGTAGCCGGCTCGCTTGCCTTTCCGGGATGCGGCTTGTGTTGCGGCGTAACAACATTGATCTGCTGCTTTGAACCGAGTTCAATTGAGGGCGAGACGAGTCGTTGTCCGGGTTATGCACGTCCGCCGTCGGAAACCGGACGGACCCTCTTCGTGAGATCATACGATTGGCGTTGGGCTGAATTGGAACGTCGGAGGCGGGGATCGGGACGGTTGAAGTCCAGGCAGCACCGTGACCGGCGCGGCGGAGACGTAGCTTGTTCTTTAACGTCTTCCAGCTCTTCTTCGATTCTTTGGTGGAATTCGGGTCGTCACGGATAATATCCATTAGTGTACGATTAGAGTGAGATTGTGCTAGGGCAGGACGTTGGGGCTGATTAGGGCTCTTATCGCCGGTCAAAACGGCGCCTAGGGTTAGACCAGCGAGGGAGTTGCTACGACCAATGTCATCTTCTTTGACACGGAGAAAATCTCGTAGGTGAGTTGAGTCTGTTCTGTCATCAGGTGCATAATGTCGCCTTCGACCACCACCGCCGCCGCCGGTGTCGCCATTTTCCATTCAAAGTAACTCAGAATTTCCAATGAAATTGTGAAACTGGTAAAACTATTTTCTTTTCTCAACACATGAGAATAGAAAAAAGGGAACAAAATGAATTAATTTCTCGGGAATTCAAGTATTGAAATCTTCGGTTAAAGAAAATGTCACAAGAACCGAGGCAAGATCGAGAATTAAAATAAAGAAATGAAATCAATGAATTAGAGAAAACATTTTTCTCGAGAAAGTGGAAATGAAGATAGAAAAATGCATTGGATACGTTTCGTGTATGGAAGACGAAAGAGAAAGAGAGAGAGATCTGAGAGAGATTCGGGATAGAGCTTTTTTGAATGGCCAATAAAGAACAAGTACGATAATGAAAAGAAAGTTTTGTGGTGTATAAAAGTGAATAGGGACGGAGTTTTTGTCTCTCTCTCTCTCTCAAAAATTGGGTGCTTTTTTGGTGTTATTGTGTGTGTGGATTCAGTAGTTTGGACAGTTGAGCGAGTCTTATGCTGACCTTCTCTTCCCTTTTGCTCCTTTTCTATCAGTTTCCTTAAGACCATTTTGCCCCTATATTCTTCCATGTTCCCCCAAAATACTTTTTTTTTTTTTTTTTAACTTGTAACATACTCCCTCTAGTCCAAAATAACTGTAACTTTTGGTCAAACAGATATAAGTTTGATCAATAAATTTAAACAAAAAATAATGATCATAATAAAAATCTGAAAATTGTTATTAAAAGTATTATTAATTATAATACAATGACAAATTTTAGATTTTTATTAGCAATATTATTTTTTATTTAAATTATTAGTCAAAATTATATCTGATTGACCAAAAGCGACAGTAATTTTGGACGAGTATCATTTCATTTGGGCAAATGGCACATTAGTGTACTTAAGTTTCAATAGAGTTGCAATGTGGCTTTCAACGTTTCATTTTTTGCAATTTAACTCATAACGTTCACATGTTGTGGCAATGTAACTTAAAACATGACGGATACTAACGAAATGAGATGAATGCTAATGAAACTTGACAAAAGTTAACAAATTGAACTAATAATGCCCTTTATAGAATCTTACTTTATCCACCCTTTAAATTTAAAAAGTTATTACTGTCACAATTATATTAATTATATTTACAAAGCAAAATAATAAATGATTCTAATAAATAAAAAAAATATTTAAGACATCCACAATGAATATTACCAACGCCCTCCCTTGCCATTTTTAAACCATTATTTTAACAAATTATCTTTTTTTTCTTATTATTAACTATTAATTATATATGTCAATAAATTACTAATTAATGTTTTTTAAATAATTTTTTTTTGTAAAAATAAATATTACTCGAATTTGAAAAGATAAAAAAATTCAATTTTAAATTTAATTTAATTCAATTTAATTTCAAATCTTCAAATATTTTTTTCTCAAAACATATTTAAATATCTAACCTAAGAAAAAAATCTGAACATCACTATCACCACCACCGCCAAATCTGAACAACCACAACAATCCCACCACTTCAACTATTTTAAAGTGGACGACAGAGTGGTTGTTGAGAATAAGACTAGAATAGAAATGAGCACTTTTTTTATAAAAATTAATATATTTGAAGATTTGGAATTAAGTTGAATTGAAACGTTTTATCTTTCCAAATTTGAGTAATATTTATTTTGATAAAAAAGAAAAATGCTTTAAAAAACATAAATCAATAATTTATTGATTTATATACTTTATAGTTAAGATTAAGGAAGATGAGATAATTTGTTAAAATAAAAGTTTGAAAAATGGGCGTTGGTAATATTTATTTTGGATGTATGAAATAATTTTATTATATATTAGACTCTTTTATTATTTTGTTTTTGTAAACATAATTGATAAAATAGTGATACTAATAATTTTTATATTTAGAGGGTGGATAATGTTGTATTCCATAAAGGTCGTTATATTTTCCGTTCAATTTGTTAACTTTTATCTAGTTTCGTTAGCATTCATCTCTTTTCGTTAGTACCCGTCAAGTTTTAAGTCACATTGCCACAAAATGTAAACATTATGAGTTAAATTGTCAAACGTTGAAAGCCACATTGCAACTATGGTGAAACTTAAGTACACTAATGTGCCATTTGCCCCATTTCATTTCAAGACAATTGCTATTGTTTACAAACTCTATGGAGTCTATTACAGATCTATGACCCTGTTTATTACAAATTCCTACGGAATCCATTAAAGCGAAATGATACTTGCTTCTACTTACTCGCCCATAGACATCTCGCATCATCTGGTGGTCTTCTGCCATAGACGTCCTTGCGTCATCTGATAGCCCGTTTGCCATAAACGTCTCGCGCCATTTGAGTGATCACATGTAGTTGCACAACCTACCCCTATGGGGCGAACTAACACAAGTTCTCCACATTGCTACTAGAGAGAGTCGAACTTGGTACATCCATTATATGTGGAAGCCTTTGAAACAAAAGGGAAAGGGGATTCGAACTTGGGATCCCTCCAAAGGGAGGCTCAAGCCCTATGCCATCAGAGACAAGTCTCATCGACCCCAAAACTATTTAAAACAACCCCTTCCAAATAACGAAATTAAAATTTTAGATAAGCAGGTATAATTATATGTCTGATAAAATGTTAAAACGTTTACGATGAATAATTTTTACACAAATACATTGCCAAATTTCAACCCAAGAAATCTAGTAATATTTTAAATCAAGATGCTGTGCAACAGTCAATTTTTGTTTCAGTTATGTCTCAATATTTTAAGTGTATCGTGTATGTGTATATCTAGTGGCCTTACGAGCATTTGAGAGTTTGGATCTCTTTTACGTTTTGTATACCATATTTTATAAAATCAGTGATATAGGAGTGAATGTTTGAATAATATCAATATAATATTAATTTTATTAGAGTCTTCAGTCTTATTATGTTAGCCGTTGTAATTATGAGAAGACGGTCGCTCGTTCTTATTTCATACAATGTTGATTGCTTTCCATCTGTCACCAAGTAGTTGCATTATGGATCAACCGTGCTATTTAGTTGTTGGACTTAATTTGTTGCCTCACCCGTTTGCCTGCTTTCGTTTTTATTCCTTTGTCAAATGAATACTCCCTCAGTCTCATATTTATTACTACCAAATGAGAGTGTATGAGAATTAAGAAAATATATTTAAAAAGTAAGTATTAATAGATAGTTGTTGTGAGTGGATAAGAGGGAGAAAAGTGACATTCTAAGTAAATAGCCATAACTCCATAAGTACATGGGACGAAGGGAGTAACTAACAACAATAATGACCAATTTAGATAAAATAAATACTCAATTGTGAACCATGTCCAATATATTAAACTGGACCATAACTACAAATACTTGTTTAAAGTACTCACTCCGGTTCAAAATAACTGTTTTTAAAAAATGTAATAATTATCATAACTTAGTGACAAAAGTTCCAACGTTACCCCTATTAAGTGTGCAACTTTCTTACATTAATGTCGCACACTAAGATAATTAATAAAAGAGAACAAGTTTCAATGCAAGGATAAGAGAGACATTTAACTCAAAAGTACCAATTATTTTAGACCAAAATTTTAGTCTAAAAGTGACAGTTATTTTGGACCGAAAGGAGTATACAATAGATTCTCTTGCAAACCATTTTAAATTCAAAGTTCAAACAACAAATAAAATCCATTTTTTTTTCCCCAATAAATTATCCAATAATAAATAATCCAATAGTATATGGGTGTTGTTTAAGTTGGACCGAATAGTAGTTAGCCCAACTGATAAGATGATATCACTTGTTTTGAGTACAAACATTTATACTCGTTGAGGTGGGGCCATCCAACGTTAAATGTTTGACTTTATCAACATTTGTGGAACTCGGATCCTTTTGTTTATGTTGTGCTGCATCATTGGATTCTGTGGCTAGATAAGTTTAGTGGAGTAAGTTGAAATGTTAAATATCCTCCCTCCTCGCCGGTTCAGGGAGTAATAATTATTCCCTCCGTTTTAGGATACTCGACGATTTACTAATTACAAGGCATTTTTGCTTTTGTATATCAAATGTGACCTCATTCATTAACTGCAACCTATTTTTTGTTTAAGCATTTAATTATATATGTAATTGGATCCTTTAAAGGGTAGACAAATATTTTTTTATATGTATTAATTGTATTTCTTAATACTCCATCTGTTTCACATCACTTGAGACTTTTTGTCAACTTAAGATCGTTTTGACCAAGACTTTAAAGAAAATTTGATGATCTTGATAAAAATTTAAAAATTGTTATTGAGAGTGTTTTTTATGGTGAATCATTTTATAATTTTTAAATTTTCATTAGGATCATAAAATTTCTATAAAGTCTTGGTCAAAATGATCCTAAGTTGACCAAAAGTCTCAAGTGACGTGAAACGGAGGGAGTATGTGTGAAGAAATCTAAAACGACATATATTTTGAAGTACTTTTTTTTTATTATTTTTATTTGTTTAAAAAAAAGGATATAAAATATGGTGATTTTTTTACGAACAATTGTAACATATCATTCATTTTAAGACAATTGTTATCGTTTACAAACCCCTATGGAGTCTATTACAGATCTATAGCTCTGCCTATTACAAGTTTCTATGGAGTTTCACCATTGTCGAACCTATTACAATGAATGATACTTGCTCTACAAGTTGATGTTGCGATCTTTCATAGGCGCCCGCGCCATTTGGTAGTTTGCTTGCCATAGACGTCCTTGCGCCATCTGGTAGTCCTCTTGCCATAGACGTCTAGCGCCATCTGAATGATCAAATGTAGACGCACAACTAACCCCTATGGATATAAGAAACTTTGAGCTCTCCACTAAGTTCCTAGTAGGAAGTTTCACAATTGTCAAACCTATTACAGCGAATGATACTTGCTCTACAAGTTCATGTTGCAATCTTTCATAGACGCCCTGCGCCATCTGAAGTAGACGCACAACTAACCCCTATAGAGTTAAGAAACTTTGAGCTCTCCGCTAAGTTCCTATGAAGTTTCACCATTGTCAAATATACTACAACGAATGATACTTGCTCTACAAGTTGATGTTACAATCTTTCACCGCGCCATCTGAATGATCAAATGCAGACGCACAACTAACCCCTATGGATATAAGAAACTTTGAGCTCTCCACTATATATCTCCAAGGAGAAATCGAACCCGGGAGCTGGGACCTCCCCTGACGAAAGCCTTTACACACTCACACAGGTACTACTAAGCCAGAAAGCCATTGGTTTTGGTGACTTTTTTATGTTGTCCATTTCAAAGTAAATTGTATGGTTCAAAGTCAACTGATACAACCTTTATCTCCCACGAAAAGAAATAGAGGGACACTTGAGAAAACATAACAAAAAATAAAAAAACTGAAAAATATTGACTTATAGCCTTTAAAAAAAAATTGAGCTAAGTCCTATACAAATTTGTAAGTACGTACCTTGAAATTATGTACGCGTGTGTGATTACGGGATGATAACATATTACTAAAATAATCATTACAAAGTGTCCTAAAGCTTGTGCACGGTAAGAAAATAAATATGTATTACCAAATGAATGATTATTTCTGTTCTGGATCAGGAATAACAACATAAATTCATTTTTCGAATGGAATATTTGAAGCATTGTGAAGGGTAAGAAAATAAACATCTTGGCATATTACTCCCTCAATCCTAATAAAATAGTGAAAAACTGGGGAAAACGGCTTTTTCCTTAAGCAAGTGTAAAACGTGTTTTTAAGTTTGGCGCGGTGGCATTTTTGTAATTAACGGGAAGTTGTTTGGCGTTGATCGGAAGTGCCAGCGATAGTGTAAAAAAGTGTCAGCACATGTACACTGGCACTTATTGACACTAACACTGGCAATTTTTAATAAGTGACAGTATCAATGTTAAAAAGTGTTAGTGTAATGGCTGGCACTTATTAACACTACCACTGGCACTTTTAATAATTGTCAGTATCAATGTAAAAAAAATGCCAGTGTACTCACTGGCAATTTTTAACATTACCACTGGCACTTAAGAAAAGTGCCAGTTTCATGTTTATAAAACGCCAGTATGAAATCACTGGCTATTTCTAATATTAACACTGGGCATTTATCATGATTGTCAGTATTTACAAAAATGTCACCCCTTGTTTTTGAATAATAATACCAGCGTATTTGAAAAACACGTTTTTCCTTTGCTTATTTTTCTTAAGACTCACTCAATAAAATATGTTGCATTATTCTTATTTTTTTAGGTAAAACATTGTATAAAGTTACTACCCAAATAAGATCTCACCCCAATGCTGGGCCCAAGGCTTAACATTCTCTTCTATTTATTTTGTAATTTTTGAAAAAAAACTATTTTTGTTAGAAAAGCCCAATGAACAAAGCAAGTTTAGGCCCACACTTCAGAGATGTCCAACGAAGCCCAGAAGCTCACCCGCTACAAAGCTGCCAATAAAAACCCAAACTCACGGCGGCTTCTCGATCCTTCTTCCTTCCCCTACCTACCTGTCACGGATATACTTCTTCCCCATATAATATAACCTCCTCCCTCCATCATCTCCTCCCCCTTTGTCCAACTCCAATTCTTTCCCAAATTCATCGAAATAATCCGCTTTCGTCCGCTCTTTCTTTCTCGACAGCTTTCATTCAGGTACGAATTTATTATTTCTTTATTATTTTCTAACGAATTTCATGAAAAATCGATCGATTTATAAATTATTAATCTTCTTTTGTTTTGGATGTGAATTTCTTGTTACAGGGGTCTGGTAACAAATTGTTGTTAGATCTTTTGATTGGTGTTTCAGAATCGTGAGCATGTCTCATATCCTTCCGATACGCTACTTTTCCCTCTGGTTTCTTTCTGATTCCGCCATTCTTGTCATTTGATTTGATTTTATTTTCATGTTTGTTTGCTTAATAAATTATAAATCGGTTGCCCGTTGAATTGATTATATGTCACACCCAATTGAAAAGACTTTGGGAATCGCATCAATAACAATGTTGCTAATTTTTGTTCAATTTAAATAAATATTTAACCTTTGAGCTGAGCTAGTTAATTATGATTGAATTGGCAACCAATCATCGGATTAAAAGATCTGATTTTTCAGGGTTTGTTTGGCAGACGAATTCCAAACTTTGGTTTTCGGAATTTTGGAATAACAAAATGAATTCCATTGTCATATAACTTGGTTTTTAGCATAGAGCTGCCAAACATACCCTCGAGATTGATTGTATGTTGTATAAGTAGAACATATGTTGTATTTGATATCAATCTGTATGTTTTATAAAGCCTTGACTCAATGCTCACGCGGAAATCAAAGAGATCGAGATAGGGAAAGGGCTCAAGCCAGGGCAGGCAATAAGCCCAAGAACCCTAAAGGCGATGGATTAACTCCTGAGCAAAGACGAGAAAGGTAAGTTTGTTAACTGCAAGATTTATTCCATTACGCTATAGAACAGAATTGATTGAATGGTTTATATTCTTGAGCAGAGATGCAAAGGCCCTACAAGAAAAGCTTGCGAAGAAAGCAGCGCATGGGATGCCCGGAGGGAACAATGGCGGTGCTTTAAGCAACAAAAACAGAAACTAAATATATTTAGCGGGCGAAAAATTACAAGGGGGAAAATGTTGTGAGGAAGAGATCAAGTCTGGGTGTTATGAAGTTTGGGTTCATGTCGAAATGTAGATTTTAGGATGCAGTCTCTTTAGGTTTTGGCTGTGGACATGTAATTCTATTTGGCTTTTGGACCCTTGATTTGTGTATCTGTTTTGCAATGCAATTTTCTTTCTTTTATTATATCTGATTTTGTGGTACTTTTTGTTTCTTGAACATCTTGCTACTTCTGAATGAAAATAAATAGGCTCATTTCAATTGAACGAAATGATTGTACATTCTAAATGCGATTCCAGGCACAACTTTAGCATTTTACCTGTGTGCGATCAGAGGTAGATGGGTGAAAGTTGTTGATGATCAACTAGAAATGTCCCTTATGAATGCATCAATATTTGCAGTAGCCGATCCACCCTCTGTCACACTTTGCCGACAAGTCTCCTGAAGCTTTTTCACCTTTTCCATCATTTCTTTCCTCTCCACACTGCTCGAATCCATAAACTTGCTCACTAGCTTCGCAATTTCCTTTCTTTTCACCAAGGGTGGATTCTTCCACTGCTTCCTGACCTTCCAACCAATTTTCCAATCCTCCACAATAAATTTGCTGTTAGGAACTTGATCCACAAGTATCGGAAATGTAAGCATGGGCACTCCCATAAATATGCTTTCTTTAACAGAATTCCACCCGCAGTGAGTCAAGAATCCCCCAACAGAAGAATGAGCCAACACTCTCAGTTGGTCACACCATGGCACAATCATAGCTGCACCATCTCCATAAATCTCCTTTCCGTTAGTTTTCCCACGGGTCACCCACAAGTAGTTTACACCACTTTCCTTGAGACCACCTGCAATTTCATCCATTTGGGCACTTGAAACTGAAAGATAACTTCCTAACGAAATGTATAAAACACTTCCAAATGGTTTGGAGTCTAGCCATTTGAAGATGTTCAATTCATTCCCGTTGGAAACGATGGAGGAATGATCTTGTACTTTGAAGTGAGGAATGTTGGGCCCGATAGTGTGGACAGGTAGCTTGAATATTGCTTTCAGAGCTTCAATGGCCTCGGCTTCAATTTCATAGACAGTAGTAAATAGAAGATACTGTGTTTTGTGAACTCGATGAAAACAATCAACTACTTGTTGTAGCAAATTTTTATCCGGACTAAATAACATTGTGGGAAGGTCTGATACTTTCATTGGAGACAATCCTGGAATATTGTCCACCGATTCATCTTGTCCTGAACATGTAAACATTAAAGCTTTTGTCAAAAAATAAAATCCCAAAGCCTGAATTTATGAAAGAGAGAACATTGGGGTGTAACCAGCCTTATCAACAAGTTTAGTAACTGAACAGTCCTTCACAACTAGGTTAATTAAAAGCCAATCCAATTATTTGTGGATCAAACTGAGAGAACTGTACTTTAGTTAGAGCATAGGAGTAGATAATAAGGAGTATATATTAAAATGTACATGTAATTGATGTGATGCGAATGATCAAACACAAAAGTGATGTGCCACTTTAGAGAATTGGTTGAATAATGAAAGAAGTTTACTCGAACTTGATCACTAAAATATATGGAGAGTCAAGGGGGAAACGAAATCATGAAAAGTTGTAGAAATTGGGAGTCAACGAACCTGATAATTCGAACGGGTAGTGTTGGTTCTGAATGATAAGGTTGGAATGGTAAAGCACAGAAAACATAGCTGCTGACATAGTCCAAAAAGAAGCTACCGGAATATTTCTCCGGTTCCCAACATGAACTGCCCACGCTAAGAAAGTATCTGAAATAATGATTTCAACTTGTTAAAAGAAGCTACCGGAATGTTTTGTGGCTTGGGATCAGATCCGATGAAGCCTAGCCACTCCTGGGTTACGATGAAGGTGAAAAGAGAATCTGGGAGAGTGGAAGAGAGCAAGTGACAGAGGTTCATCATGGGGTTGATGTGGCCTCTCCCAGGGTAAGGCATCGCAACCACATGATACACCATTTTTCTCACTCCGGTTGCTGTTCAAAGAGGGAGAGAGAGAGTCCGATTTATATTAGAGAAATCAGCAAAGAGAATCAGTAGACAAAAGTATAATTGATACGCAAATCAACAACACCACTTTTACCGGCTATAAAAAATGATTCATGGTTTTTCCAACTCCGGTTCTGATACCATTTCAATATTGCCGGACATAAAGAATGTAATAAGTTAAGATATTATATGATCTATTTGGGACGGAGGGAGTAAATGTGTGGGTGGGGGTGAGAAAGAAATGGTTGACCAATGATATTGTTCTGCAGTGTACGTATTATTTGAGGAAACTTATATCAATAGCTTATTTAAATAACAAGGACATAGACTACCATCTCAGTGCATAATGATTTCAATGGAAACAAACTAACGTAAACTGAAGCAAACGAATGCAGGTATTGATGAATAAAAAATTATGAGCAATGCTGGGATACAAAATCTTGCTCACAAAATGAGGTGTCGATATTTTATTGGTTGCATCGATAATGGACCCGCCACAATCTACTTAAAAACACCAATAAAATCATTACACATAGAATTTTGTGACTTTTTTGTGCCCCTAGTATTATTCAAAAATTACAGTATCCTTTTTTTTTTTTGGGGTGGGGTGGGGGGCACATTTTTCTTTTTATGTTCAAACATTACTAGTATGTCATTTTTTAAAGAAACTTTTTCCAAATTATCGTGTGATCTACATACATATGAATACACTTTCAATACCAACTCAACTACTATCCTTTCAAACATGTTACCACGATCACTTATTTTCAAGATATATCAACTTGACTAATTAGCAAGAAATGTCTCTTACAAAAGCATCAATGTCTATAGAAGCCGATCCACCTTCATCAACACTACTTTGACAAATCTTCTTAAGTTCCTTCACCTTCTCCATCATTTCTTTCCTCTCCAAACTCTCCAAATCCATAAACTTCCTCACAATCTCACTAATCTCCCCCCTCATCACCAGTCGGTCCTTACTCGCTCGTTCTTTCCTAACTCTCCACCCATTCTTCCAATCATCCGCAACAAGTTTCGTGTTCGGAACTTGATCCATAATAATCGGAAACGCCAACATGGGCACGCCCGCAAATACCCCTTCCTTTACAGAATTCCATCCGCAGTGTGTCAAGAATCCGCCTAATGATGAATGTGACAACACCCTCAATTGGTCACACCACTCCACAACCAACCCCCTTTCATGACAAAACTCTTTTAACCGAGAAGTTTCCCCGCGAGCCACCCACAAGTAGTTAACACCGCTCTCATTCAATCCAACCGCAATTTCATCCATTTGGGCACTTGAAACCGATAGATAACTTCCTAATGAAACGTACAACACGCTTCCTGGAGATTTAGCGTCTAACCATTTCAAATAGTTAGCTACATTACTCCCATTTGATGAAATAGAGGGATTGGCTAGAGCTTTCAAATTGAAGTGAGGTATGTTCGGGCCGAATGTATAGACGGGCATTTTGAATTTTTGTTTTAGGACATGAATGGTTTCGGTCTCGAGTTCATAGACAGTGGTGAAGAGAAGAAACTGAGCTTTGTGGACGAGATGGAAACAATCAACTGCTTTCTTTGTAAGATCTTGCATTGGGCCGAATAAGATTGTAGGAAGGTCTGATATCTTGGTCGGAGATAGACCAGGAATATAGTCCACGATTTCTTCGCCTTTTTCTGCACGCAGCATAACCACATGCAACACAACAAAGTTTTTCATTAATATTAGAAACCCTCAATTCTAGTATATGTTAACACGATTATGTTGAGAAGATAATGCATGATCAATATACTGACGGTAAAAAAAGTGACTTTATTTTGGTACTCATTTTTATTTCGAAAATAGGTAGTACTCATTTTTGTTCATTCTAGTATTTGATTGATTATTTTACAACACCAACCAACAAAAAAAACTTTAGGCTTAAAATAATATGACTTCATTAATGTAAAAATCTGTTTTACACTCGTTTTGGTGTATAACATGTTTTTATCCCTTAGTGTAAAACAAAAGCTTTTACACATCTCTTAGTGTAAAACAAGACTTTCGTAGGACTAACTCTTTATTAATCGTCATATGATAACGTTGATGGATGATAAAAGTGAGAAAAAAGAGTTTTTTGAAAAAACATAAAAAGTAAAGTAAAATAATACTCCATCGTTCCAAAATAAATATCATAGTTGACAAGTCAATGTTTTTAAATTTTTAATTATGTTTTTTCTTGATTGCCCCAATCCATCCATTCATATACGTAGAGTAGCATTTCTCATGACATTACAATGCTTGTGTCTATTAAAAAAGACTAGTGTAGGAAGATCATGACCAAATTATTTTATAATATTATATTTTTAATAATATGACATTTATTTTGAGAAAAACCAAAATGAAAAATAATACTACCTCTGTCCCTAAATGAGTGTCCAAATTTCATTTTAAGGGACATAACTTTTTGTATAATTTGGTGGCAAAATTCATATATAATCTTGTAATTCTCTTTACAAACATTTAGTTTTTGCATGTATAAAGAGACCGATAAAAAAATTTAGAAAAAAAAACATTTAAGGACAAAGTTATAATCAAAATGAAAATTCATTTTGGGACAATTTTTTTCAAAAAATGGATACTCATTTAGGTCATTTAGGGACGGAAGGAATAAATTTATTCCGTTTGGTAGGATAAGAGGACAAGTAACTAACAATGTGATGACGAAAGCACATACGCTCAATGTCTTATTATTACTGGACCATTTTTCTTCGGTATTGTCAAAGTTGATAATAAGACAACATAGAAAAGATGAGCCTTTGCAGATTTCTTTTTTTGTCCCCTTTTTTTTTTTTTTTTTAAGGGCAATGCTAAAAGCACAAAAAAAAAAAAAAAAAAAAAAAAACTACACAAAAAGATGGATACAAAATGAAGTAGCGATATTTTATTAGTTGCAACGATTGTGGACCCGACACACTCTAATTAAAAGTACCAATAAAATTAATAAAATTAATGACACATTATTTTGTAAACCAAATTTTGTGATTTTATATTTACCATTTTTGGAATGGTGGTTTATCGCTCTTGCTGATCTCACTTTTTCTCTTGAGATTCTGTTTCCCGTTCCTTTTCAACAATGAATACAATCTCACTCTTACTGCTTAACAATGAGATATATGAATTTTTAATTACTTATAGAACTCAATTTTTCAGAGTATCCTTAAATTAATTTAAGACGAGCAAGGTCATTATTTTTGGGAGAAGCATTTAGCAAATTAAGAAGCTGCTCTCACATCTACCTGAAATTATGTTTTTGTGAGTCAAGGAAGTAATTGAAAGTATAATTAAATCAACGAACCTGATAATTCGACAGGGAAGTGGTTGTTTTGAACAATGAGGTCAAAATGGTAAAACACAGTGAATATCGACGCGGACATTGTCCAGTACGAAGCCACCGGAACATTCCTCCGGTTAGCAACATGAACCGCCCACGGCAAAAATGTGTCGGCGATTATGAGCTTTGGTGGAGTCTCCAGCCGGTCAAGTAGTTCCTCAAAAGGCCGTTCCATTTTATTCGTGACAGCGTCGATGAATTCCGGCATGTTGGCGCCCCGGATAAACTCGGAGGGAAGGACGTTAGGGATGGTGGCGAATTGGATGTTGGATGGCTTAAGGTCGGAGCCGATGAAGCCGAGCCATTCCTCGGTGATGATGAAGGTGAAGAGAGTGTTGGGGAGGCGGGAAGCTAGGACGTGGCAGAGATTCATCATGGGGTTGATGTGGCCGCGGCCTGGGTACGGC
This sequence comes from Campanula takesimana, assembly GCA_026119855.1. NCBI lineage: Eukaryota > Viridiplantae > Streptophyta > Magnoliopsida > Asterales > Campanulaceae > Campanula > Campanula takesimana. The sequence continues at coordinate 203,018 of JAOWBW010001069.1, forward strand.
ATCGCCACCACGTGATTCATGGCGGAGGCGGCGCTCTCAAAGATATGGACGGCCGGGAGAAAAGAGAGAGAGAGAGAGAGAGACGTGCAAGAGTTGTGAGCGCCAAAGTGTTGATTTTGGGTTGGTGAATTTAAGATGTTTATAGAACAAGTGCTAGGACCCTTTTCTATCATTCAAATAACGTGTTCAACAAAAAGACCTTCTAGTGGTACGGCACACAGTGCAAAAGTGCTTCCCTTGGGGAGATACATGTTCGACTCCCCCAAGGGGAGGTGTGGAGAATCCTTGTCAAGCCAAGTTTGTAATGCTTCCATGGGTGAAACTATCATAGGAAGTTAGTGCCAAAAGTGTTCAACCTGGACATACTAGTAATCTCTCCTCTCAGAATATCCTCCATATATCACAAGAAATTTTAATCAACACTTAGCCATTTGCACAGACAATTATTAACACTACCACTGACACTTGTGATAAATGTCAGTTTCAATGTTTATACTCCCTCCATCCCTCTTTAACTTACAAATTTTGGATTGTGCACATTATTTAAGGGAAAAAGTGAAAAAAGTTTGATGTGTTGTGAGTGTAGATAGTTGAGTGGGAGAGAGAAAGTGCGGTAGAAATAGTAGGTGGATAGTTGTTGTGAGTTTAACAAGTGGGTCCCATTATTTTAAAAAGTATTAAACATTTCCTTTTTAAGACTTTGTAGATTAAAGTGAGACAACCAAAATGAAAAATTTTGTAGATTAAAGAGAGACTGAGGGAGTAAGTGTCAGTATAATGACAGATAACCACTGACACTTATGAAAAGTGCTAGTTTCAATGTTTATAAACGTCATATTGAATTAATGGCGCTTTGTAATTAATATTGCACTGGTCATTTACAATGCTTGTCGATTATTTACAAAAATGTCACCGCATGTTTTAGGACAAACGGCAGCGTGTTTTGAGAAAACACGTTTTTCCAATCCATAAGGAAAAACACGTTTTTCATAAGACCAACTTTATTTTTTATCATGTTCCGCGTCAAAATGAACCAAGATAATATGAGTATATATTATTAATAAATAATACTCCTCCGTCTCATAACAATGTGAACAAACATTCTTTTGGGAGTCCCGTTGATAGGTCACACATTCCTAAAATGAAAATTTTATATACTTACTCTTTATTCAATGAGACACACTTGTTATACTCACAACAACTATCCACTATTATTCTAACCAATTTATCTCTCTTACTTCACTTTTTCCAATCACAACAACTAGCATGTGATATCCCACATGGAGTGGGAAATGAAAGTTGGAGCGGTACTTAAGTACCACAAAACTACCATTGGGCACCAACAAATCCATGGACTTTTGGGTGGGCCTGTGCTAAGCCAAGTGAACCCAATTGTTGTTGCTCAATGGGCTAGTATGTGGTGCTTGTATAGCGGGTCGGGCCTACGGGCTCGAGTCGTTACATAGCCACTAACAGGGATGACAACGGGGTCGGGTTCGGACCTGATCCGAATCCGATCCGAACATCAGAACCCCTCTACCGAATCCGATCCGAATATCCCTTATCCGCGCTCCGATCCGAGACCCGAACTGATGAGAGCCAAGAGAAGAGCGAAATGCGTTAACTCACGGGCAACGGCACAGCAACGGGAACGACGCATAGAGAGAGGGAGAGTCGGGAACGGCGCAGAGAGAGAGAGAGAGAGTACGAAACGACGTTTGCGATTAGAGAGATAGAGGGGCGTCGCCGTTATGCCGAGTCTGATGAGAATGAAAATAAACATCCTAAACCTAGATTTTTCTTATATATAAGGAGGGTGATGTGTATATTTCTATAACATGAGGGGGTAGTAGTAAAACTTTATAAACTTAATAGGTTCGGGTCGGTCGGACCGGATCTCGGATCGGGTGAGGGGTACTACCGAACCCGATCAGATCTTTAAAAAGGCAAACCATATCCGAAATTTTCGGATCGATTTCCCTTCGTACGGATCGTGTTCGGTCAAATTGACATCCCTAGCCACTACTATTTACTACTCAATTCACGTGCACATCCCATTATGTGCATATTGTTATGGGTAGGAATGAGTAATACCTATAGTTTTGGTTTCATGCATAAAATACAATCACGTTGAATAATAAATTACAATGCATTTTAAGTAGGTATATAAGTACGTGAAACATCAATAATATATAATATAAATATATATATTTTTCCTTACTCAAAATGATAGCTCATTTAGTTATTTTGTTTATCTCCTAAAATTAGTCTTGTTTTAGAACTTATTCCAAAACTTATAGGGCAAGTAACAAATAAGGTCTAAAGTTAGGGGTCTTCGTCGTAAGAGGTCCGAAGTTTTGATTTTGACGATTAAGCGTCCTATGTTATAAAATATTAGCAAATAAAGAGGGGATCGACTAAGGCATGTTGGCTCTCAATCCGTTCGTGCCAAAGGTGAGCAAATGCTCTCTCTTTTATCCATCCCACTAGTAGGCCAGATGGGGAACTACCCTACTTGGGCTTTTGACGAAATTGTTAGAAATTTTCAAATGATCACAGGTCAAACATGTGAAATTTATTTTCATTTCATACATTAATTGCAAAAAACCTAAGGTTTGACCCCCAAATTTTGAAATTTCATGCAAGTTTGGACTGCAAATTGAAAATTTTACCTAAGATTGGCCTCACTTTTGGAACACCTTAAGTTTAGGCTTTAGATCTTATTTTGTCATTTGACCAAACTATCTTTTACCCTAATCGATTATATTTAACTTTACTATATAATGTTTTTTATCTAAAATCTTATTAAGCATTTCACTAAATTATCACCTATTACATTGATCATAAACCGTAATCTCAACTTTCTTTTGTTATAGTTTAATCATAGTTAAGACTTCAATTATCTGTATGACCATCACTAAATTGTTGATACATCATTGAATCATAAACATACATATGCATCACCACCATTTCACCATTTACAAAATAAAAAATAATCATCGCTATGTTCCAAACGTTTTTTTTTTTCCTGTCATTGCTACAAATAAATTTTGAGCATTAATTTTAAATTGATTTAATAATTCTAATGAAAATCTAAAACTTGTTATTGACAATATTGTTAATGGTGTATCAATAACAAATTTTAGATTTTTATTAGATTATTAATCAACCTAAAATTTTGCTTCAAAGTTCATTCGTATTAAAGGCAAAAAAGTATCAATAAGAATTTTAGATTTTCATTAAGATAATTAAATCAGAATTTTTTCTCAAATAATTCCCTTATTTCTAAGTATTTACCAAAGTATCACCTTTTTCAAAGTATGTACCAAAATGACCAACTTTGAAGTAATTCGCTTCTAGAAAAAGCGAATTAAGTAACACGCTACTGCCAAAAGCGAATTACTCTTTGACCAGATTAGGCGCGCTTTGCATTACGGGGTTAATTAAGGTTAAGATAATTCGCTTCCTGTAGTAGCGAATTACATTAATTCGCTTTTTAAAGTAGCGAATTACATTAAACCCACGCAATAAGATAAGGTTTCAGTATGTGCTGCTCATTATATCTCCATCTTATCTGAAAATAGAGAGAGAAAGAAGAAGGGACTCAAAGAGGAGAGGATTTTGCAAATCCATTTCTTGAAATACTCAGATCAAGCAAAAAGGTACACCAAGATCTCTATCTATATGTCATTTTTGTGTTTGATGTTATTTATTTTTGGTTTTTTAGTGAATTTGTAGAGAGAAATGATAAATTTAAGATTTTGACTGTTATTATCATTTTCTAGGGTTCTAGGGTATCGATGAGTGGGTTACCGCTTATTTTCATGTGCTACTGGGGAGGGGATGATGAAGATCCATTTAATGGTCCTCTTTTTGAAAAAGGACCAAAATTTGGTCTTAGAGCGATACATAGATGGACTTACATTGAGTTGATTGATCAGTTGTATGAACATATTGGGGTAGATCGAACAAGATTTCAGCTGGAAGTTATTTGTAGGTTTCCTCATTCCTTTGACCATGGAATTGCAAATTACTTTCCAATTCACATCCAAAACGATAATGGTGTGGCGTTAATGTTTGATGTTAATGCTCAATTTGGTGGGTTGAGTAACTTGCAGTTGTATATTATCATGAAGGCTATTGAGGTGTTTGATATCCGTGGGGGTGGGACTGACATTGGTTATAATCAAGAGACGAATGAACGTTATGCAGAGGCAGAGACACTTTATGTGAATTCGCAGAGTTACAACCGAGAGCCTGACGAGGGTCCAAGTACAGAGACATTCTATGATAATTCGCAGAGTTACAACCGAGAGCCTGACGAGGGTCCAAGTAACCAGAGACCGCGTCGTAGACGAGTGCCACGTGAGGATGTTCCGGCTGATGATGATGTTTTAGATGAAGATGATGAAGATGATGAAGACTATGATGCACAAATAGATAGTTTGTTGTTTCCTGATGATGATGATGATGATGATGATGATGAAGAAAACAGCACCGGTAGTGAGATTAGCGAGGGTGACGATGGGCCGAATGATGGGATTGAATCAGATTTAGTAGCGTACGAAAGGAGAGAGAATCGAATGCATGAGAGAGCAGACTATCCTCTTTATCATGATATTGGAGAAGAAGTTGATGTGATTGCTGTTAATAATCAATGTAGTTTTCCGATATGGGATGGAGAGAAGGGTGGATTGGCTAAAGGGATACGATTTTCTAAGAAGATTGAGGTGCAATATGAGATAAAGAAGTATCACATACATTCCAATCGACGTTTTAAGGTAAGAAAGAGCACACTCCGAACGTGGACCATTGAGTGTTTGTTGAAAGACTATCCATGCCCTTTTTATGCTCGTGTGAGTCAGAAGAAGATAGGATATTGGGAAGTGACCAAGTATAAAGGCCCTCATTGTTGTTTGTATTCTGGACTTAGTCTTGATCACCCCAACTTGGATGCTAAGTTTATTGGTCGGCATATTCTCCATAAGGTCAAGGCTGATTCTGATTTGAATGTTCAAGTTATTATTGCAGATATAAATGAGAAATACGGTAGGACAATTTCTTACAAGAAGGCATGGTGTGGGAAACAAAAGGCCATTGGCTCAGTGTTTGGAGACTGGAAGGAATCTTATGCTCGGTTACCTCGTGTCCTAGGTGCTATTCAGAAATACAATCCTGGAACTATTGTTGAGTATTATAATCCTCCTCCACCTGGTGTATATAAAAAGTTTGATCGTGTTTTCTGGGCATTCGGGCCTTGTATTCAAGCTTTCACTCATTGTAGGCCTGTCGTGTCTGTTGATGGAACGTTCTTACATGGACGTTATAAAGGGGTGATACTCATTGCTATGGGTGTTGACGCCAACGACAACATCGTTCCTCTTGCTTTTGCTATTGTTGAAAAAGAGGACCATGTTCTCTGGAGTTGGTTTTTACGCCTTGTTTGTCAACATATTATCAAGGGTCGTGAGGTATGCTTACTTTCTGATCGTCATAATGGCATTCTTGCTACAGTTGCAGAAGATACTTGGTGGCCAAATGTGCATCATCGATATTGCTTGAGGCATATGAGAGCAAATTTTCTGAAGAAGCATCATGGTAGTGATTTGAAGCGTCTGTTCTGGGTTGCTGGTTGTGCTCACCAAGATAGAAAATTGAAAAATACTTTAGAGTTGATCCGTTTAGTTGACCCAGAAGCCATCAAGTGGTTTGAGCATATAGATAAGAAGAAGTGGACACTGGCGCATGATGGTGGTTATAGATATGGTATTATGACTACGAACTTATCTGAGGTCTTTAATGGGGTCATGAAAGGATCACGTGGCATGCCAATAACAGCTATTGTTGAGACTTCTTTCTACCGTTGTGTGGAATACTTTCACAGCAGACTGGGGTTTGCAATGAATGCATTAGGGGGTGTTACTAATAACCCTAATGCACTATACAAATTTAGCCAAAGGATCCATCGTCGATACAACTACAACACCAAAAAGGCTGGGTCACACCATGTTCGACCGTTCAACGTAAATAACTGGGGAGTGTTTCAAGTGACAACCGGACGTCGTGGTGAAAAAGGTGGAAATACTCAAATTGTGAGATTTGATGAGCGTACATGCACATGTGGAAAATGGGTCGCATATCACTTGCCGTGTTCCCATGCAATTGCATGTTGCACATTCATGAATGTCGATGGTCGTAGTTACGTTGATCAATTTTACACTCTCGGGTCATACTACAAAACATGGTCAGGGACTTTTGAACCATTGCAGCATGAGGACTATTGGAATGTGGATGGTCGGGTGCCAATATTTGAACCAAATGATATGCTTCGACGCGATGCAAAGCAGGGACGACCACAATCAAGACGGCTTCGAAATAGTATGGACTGGCAATCTGGAAAACGAATAATCCATTGTTCAACTTTTAAGAAGGAAGGACACACGTGCCGGAGGTGTCCAACTAACAGGGAATAGATTTGAATTGGGTCAAATTCCACGTCATTTCAATGTGATTATGTTGTAAGATATTTATCTTGTGTCTGTCTTTCATTTGTAATGCTAATGAACTTGTATTGTTCTAAGATATTTGAATTGTGTTTGTTCTATCATTTGTAGTGCTAATGACTTTGTATTGTTGTAAGATATTTGAATTGTGTTTGTTCTATCATTTGTAGTGCTAATGACTTTGTATTGTTGTAAGATATTTGAATTGTGTTTGTTCTATCATTTGTAGTGCTAATGAAATATAACATAAATAAAATAATTCAGTGACCACATCCCGGTCACATAGGAAATATAACATAAATCCAAAAAATTCAGTGACCACATCCCGGTCACATAGGAAATATAACATAAATCCAAATATTACATGTCCAACAAATTAACTTAACAATCGTTAGGGAATACCTTAAAAACATTGGAAAGTGTAATGTTAAGTACTTTTTTTTAGCGTGCGAGGGCGAAGACAACAACCTAATATCATCAACAAAACAAAATATTTAGAACAAAATGTTAAGGAAAATATCCTTAGGGAGTGTAATGTTAAGGAAAATATTTCATACCTGCTTAAGAATCAGAACAGCACCAACATCTATGTCACTTCCATGCTCACTTCCGTTAAGCACTTTGGGGCCAATGATAGATTCAATTGTATCAGTAGGATCCTTTAAAGTCACCTTAAGAGAGCCAGTATCTTGTGGTGTGCACTCCGTGACAACAACAACAACCTGTAGTAATAACCAAAAAAATAACGACCAATTATTTTTAAATATTAACCTTAAAAATAAATAATGTTGATATCATACCTGATCCACCCTATCATAGTTATGGCATTTCTCCTTGATGGCCTTCAACGGATAATATGTACCCTCTGCAGTGAGATAGTCCATTGCAGATAGCCAAGGTCTGCGCTGGAAATGATCATCCTCCACCGGCTCTTCAAGCTTTCTCCTTATGGCCTCTTGGGTCGACTGAGGGGGTCCCTGAGAGACATGAGCTTTTCCGGAGTGATACCGACGTACGGCGGCCTGTGCGACACCAGCGGGACCAGGCACATTATGAGGTGGTGGAGATTCTAACTCTTGTTCGATCTGAGAGAGATTAGATTGAGGATTGGAGGTTTGACCGGGATGACCGGGAAGAGGTTGTCGTCCACGATACCAGCGGGGGAGTGATGGATCCATCTGTGTCAATTAAATTACATAATAATTACTCCTTACATAATATCTAGTACAAATTAAATACTAAGCTTTGACCAACCATAACTCATTCAATTTAAGTCCAAATTAACCAAATAAACTGCCTAAAGAGAGATCATACAGAGTACAACAAAGTTTGTTTTAACACTTTTCGTCAAATCCTAGTCTAATTATGTCAAAAACAGCCTTCAAAATCAACAAAAAATTAAGATTTTGATTAAATACTAAGCTTTGACCAACCATAACTCATTCAATTTAAGTCCAAATTAACCAAATAAACTGCCTAAAGAGAGATCATACAGAGTACAACAAAGTTTGTTTTAACACTTTTCGTCAAATCCTAGTCTAATTATGTCAAAAACAGCCTTCAAAATCAACAAAAAATTAAGATTTTGATTAAATACTAAGCTTTGACCAACCATAACTCATTCAATTTAAGTCCAAATTAACCAAATAAACTGCCTAAAGAGAGATCATACAGAGTACAACAAATTTTGTTTTAACACTTTTCGTCAAATCCTAGTCTAATTATGTCAAAAACAGCCTTCAAAATCAACAAAAAATTAAGATTTTGATTAAATACTAAGCTTTGACCAACCATAACTCATTCAATTTAAGTCCAAATTAACCAAATAAACTGCCTAAAGAGAGATCATACAGAGTACAACAAAGTTTGTTTTAACACTTTTCGTCAAATCCTAGTCTAATTATGTCAAAAACAGCCTTCAAAATCAACAAGGTTAAGATCAAAGAATTTGAACCGAAATAAACAGTATTCTTATATAACAAAAGAAGACTTACATGTAGTCAAATGAGTGAAGAATTCTAGGATTTCACTAAGAAAATCGCCTGAATCGCCTGAGAAGAGAGGGGGTGATGGTTTTGTGTACTGTCTTCTGCAAATGTATGGTGGGTGTATTTAATCTGTTTTAAGTGGAATTCGCTACTTGTAGTAGCGTATTATGCCAAATCATAATTCGCTAGTCCCGGAAGCGAATTATACCAGAAGCATAATTCGCTAGTCCCGGAAGCGAATTATACCAGATGCCCAAATGCCAGATTCAAGCTTTCTGGCACTCCACCTGCAAACAAAACCAAATATACCAGTTGATATAAAGAACATAAAACTGATTTATTTGTTGAACTGAAACAATACTTTTTTACCAGCAAACACAAATCAACATTGCAACCCTTGTTAACTGCAACCCTTGTCCAGAATTTAAATAGAAGCAACAACAACTAAAAAAAAAGTTCTCGGCCTAATGATCACATCCCGATCATATAAGAGTACTAATAATGTTAAAAATAAATCAGTGGTCAATAGTCAGAAGGAGTAAACCTATTTGTAGGATTTCTTGTCCTAGACCCTTGCCTAGGCAATGTCCTAGACGGAGTAGCAAAAAGATTAGAAGGCCCGGCTTGTCCAAATGGCGGAGGAATAGGTGGTCGAGCAGTAGACTGAGTTGATGCCGGAGGAGGAGGGTAAGACTGATCATCATCTGAATCCCCATCCTCACCAAATGGTAGAATATGTGGATAATGAGGTGTCCCTCCCATACCCATTCCCCCTCCCCACCCCCTCCCCATTCCCCCTCCCCATCCATGAGTATGACTGCCCCATCCCCCCTCACCACCATGTGAAGATCCCTCCCCTTGTCCACTAATATGACCCCATCCCTGTGCATGACTGCCCCATCCCCCCTCACCACCATGTGAAGATCCCTCCCCTTGTCCACTACTATGACCCCATCCCTGTGCATGACTGCCCCATCCCCCTCACCACCATGTGAAGATCCCTCCCCTTGTCCGCTACTATGACCCCATCCCTGTGAATATCTGCCCCATCGCCCCTCCCCCAGATCATCACCCTCACCATGTCCCTGATCTCCCTGATGTCCTTCCCCCTCCCCCCCACCATGTCCCTGATCATCACCCTCATGTCCCTCCCCCTCCCCCTGTCCCTGATCATCCACACGACGACGACGACGAGGACGAGGACGTTGTCTCTGACCCTCATCTTCATGGGTACGGTCAACCGGTGATGGAGGAGGTTGACCCAGAAGTCGTCCTTCCTCTCTAATATGGGTCAGGGCATGTGTGATGATGTGTCGCGTTTGAAGTCGAGACTGGTCCGGTCCTTGCTCAATAATTGATTGTTCATTAACGACATATAAACGTTGGAAGCTTTGAATCTGAAAAAAATATATTCAGAAAAACGTCATTTATTCTGGTACCCACCATCCTTACTGAAAAGGAATTAGAAACTCACCATCCCTTCTGTGAGGCTAGCATGTGACCGGTACCCCACATCCTCTACATGAGCAGGATTGTGAATCAACAAACGTGTGATGCTTTTGTACCTTTTGAAAAAAATGTTAAAAATATTAAAAATTTGTGGTGCAAAGAAAGGAATAAATGTCAACTATAACATTTATTCCGGGATAGAGAGAGTATACAAAAAACAATAGACACTCACCAAAGCATGTACTCATGTGTATATGAATAGTCCATATCCACCTCGTCCTCTGACCTAGGAACCACATTGAACAAACGTGCTTCCCATTGTTGAATATAGGCGGCATGGTCATCCACCCAACTTAGTCTGGGTCTACTCCGTCTATCAATCTGATGCAATCTAACATCAGTGTCAACTGGCCCAGGGATGAACTGGCGCATGCCAAACTGGCGCATAACTCGATCAGGCAGGTGCAACTCCACCCTCTCGAAACATATAAGAGGCGACCTCGTCCTCCAAACATCCTCCCCCTGCAAGCAATACCCTGGAGCAACACGCTCTCCATATGGCTCCCACACAACCTGATCCGCAGTCAAACTATCTAACGCATCCCTATAGCCGCGCAGGTTATGTCTAGTCACATAACCAAACGATAACGCCCCTCGCCATCTGAAATTGAAAATCAAAGAAAATTATACTCCAAAAGCGTAAAAAAAATATATCAATTCATTGATAAGTAGTTGTCCTATCATACCTAGCCCCCAAAGGGTCATCTACATCTGCCCCATATACAGCGCCTAACGACCGCGGCTGGGTACACCTCAATCTCTCCCATGCCCAAATCTGTTCAAAAATCAACATCAATATTTATAAATACATCAATATATATAAATATATACTATAAAATGATATGGTGCACATGTATACTATATTTAAATAGTCATACCTGCACAATCGGCATGAATCCTCCACACTGACTAGTCTGGGGGGAAGTCGCCTTGCAAAGCTCTCGATAAAGGATGGCCAACGCAGCACTGCCCCAGCTATAAGATCCTACAACATCGATGTCTCTAAGAAGTGGCAAATATATGAGCTTCACCTTCGAATTACTGCGATCTGCCAAGATATATGACCCCAATAATGCCAAGATATAGGCACGTGTGTACCTATCAATATCCGCTACTGTGGCATGTTCTCCCAAATTAAGATCCAAGATATGCTCCTTAAGCCACTTGAGATTCAACATCCCCGTCTTCAAGTTCGGGGGACCAGGTCTGACACCTAACAACTCAAAACACAAATCAGCCCACTGGGCGTCTGTCATATACTCCCTCCGTCCCATTGAGAGTGAGACTAGAGGAGTGGGCACGATATTTAAGATAAAGTGATATATATGTGGTAGAAAATGAAGAGAGAGAATGAGTGGGGTAAATAGTGGTGTTGGTTGAATAAAATGAGTGGTGGAAAATGAAGAGAGAGAATGAGTGGGGTTAAATAGTGGGGAATGATGAATATAAGTATATTAAAACATTTCCATTTTGGGTAGTCTCACTTTAAGTGGGACGGCCCAAAAAGGAAAGAAGTCTCACTTCTAGTGGGACGGAGGGAGTATGTCTGATAGCCCGTGACGGGCAATCCATCTATCGGCAAACCCATCAATAGACCCACATCCTGCAGCGTAATCGTCATCTCACCAACAGGTAGATGGAAAGTGTGGGTCTCCGGGCGCCACCGCTCGACCAACGCCTCAAATAAAGCACAGTCATATTTCTTCATCTCCCCCATCCTGTAAACTCCGTAAAACCCCGCAACCCTTAATCTGTTCACAACCCTTCCATCTATATTTGTCGGGGGCTTTGGACCATGTCGAAACGATATACTACAAACCTCTTCACCAGCCCATAGTTGAGAAGATCTATGGGAACCCTGTAACGTCAGCACCGTCCGGTTCAAAGGACCCGGATCTACAAACGGCTCATTTACATCCATCTGTAACAATAAAAAACCCACGATTAGTTGGAAAGTGTGGGACAAAGGGAGTGTTAATTTTCAAACAGATTAATCAATTACTTCATTAACTGAGAGAGCAACACAACACAAAGTCATTCCCTAATTGAATCCATGTTTGCTTTACTGATAATAGGCTTCAAATAAAAATCAATCACATTTTTTGCATTAATTTTTCAGAACAAAAATAATTTTCATACTTTCAAAGAAAAACTACAAATTAAAATCATCAAAATCCCATTTCAAAATCATCAAAATCCCCATTCAAAACAGCCCCAATTTCAAACCAAATTTTGAAATCAACCATGCAAATACCACACATTCAATATAATTGTACAAAAACCAAATCATAAACGCTACTTAAACTCAATAACCAGTCGACAATCACCCACGAAATTGAACCAAAAATGGCAAAATCCCAACCAATTCATATGATAGATATTTTGCTAAAAATAAAGAAATACTTACATTTTATATTAGGAACGGGGAGGGAATGAAACAGCTTCGAATTGAGAAAACCCCTAACCAGTCGACAATCACACCAGGTCAATCGCCCAGATATCGCCCTCTCAAACTCTCTGTGTTCGTTTGTAATGAACTGAACTGAACTGAGCAGAAGAGGGGAGTTTTAAACCTAATACGCTTCCGCAAAAAGCGAAATCATTTAAACTTATTTCACTTCTTGAAGAAGCGAATTACCTTGGCATAAATCGCTAGTGCAGGAAGCGAATTAGTTTAACCTTAATTAACGCCCTAACGCAAATCGGGCCTAATCTGGTCAAAGAATAATTCGCTTTTGGCATTAGCGAATTAGTTAATTCGCTTTTCCTAGTAGCGAATTACCTCAAAGTTGGTCATTATGGTACATACTTTGAAAAAGGTGATACTATGGTAAATACTTATGAAAAAGGGAATTATTTGAGAAAAAAATCAATTAAATCACTCAAAATTTTTGGTTCAACGTTCATTCTTAGTAACGATAAAAAAAGGTTGGAAGATCATTTTGATACAGACAAGAATGTAGGAAGATCAATACGTAGTACCGAACCCACATATGCATACCTCATTACCACATCACCACCTTTCAAATATCGTAATAAACGCAAGGCTTCGTTTGTTTGGAGGAAAACCTTTTTCGGAAAATGCTTTCCCGATTTTCCGATGTTTGTTAAGCCAAAAAAATAAAATGAGGAAAATGTTTTCCCCAATTTTTTTTTTTAAAGAAAACGACTTACGGTTTTCTCCCCCCGTAAGTCATTTCGTGAAAAATGTTAATACCATACTTACACACCCAACTCTGCATACTCCCCCCCACACCCAACTCTGCATACTCCCCTCATAAGTAAAATGACTTACGGCTTAGTCGTATTTTTTTTTTTAACGAATTCTCCCCCTGCCCCTACCCTTACTAGCCCACCCCACCTACCCACGCCTCAAAAATTTTACTTTTATTAAAATTATTTTTTACAACCACCAAAACCGCACCCGCCCCTACCACCCCCACTTTCGGTTAAACTTTTTTTTCTCATACTCCCTCCGTTTCAAGAAAGTTGAAACATTCATTTTGAAGTTGGGTAATTAAGGATACCAATATTATATTAAGAATGAAAGGTAGTGAAGAAGAGAGAGAATTAGTGGGGAATGAAAGAGAATGAGTGGAGAATAATGAGTGGTTGGGAGGAAGAGAGAGAATGAGTGGAGGATTATAAAAATAATAAAAAGATTATGTTTTTTTATTGTTGCAACTTAAGTGAAATAACTTAAATGTCAAAATGTTGCAACTTACTTGGAAAAGAATGAGTATTAAAATTACTTTTTAGCAACTCTCCTGCCCCACGCTGCTTTATCTGCCATGAGAGACTACTTAGCCATAAAATCCGCGACTCTTCCCTTCGCGCAACCTGTGTTGAATTTAGTAGGTCACCACACCTACCCCACCCCACCCTTGTCCTACCCCACCCTCACCCCCAATCCCCCGTCAATTTTTTTTTTTTTTTTTTCATATTAACTTAGTTTTTTTCTCATATGATTTTTTTTTTTAGATTTTTCAAACAACCGAAAACTATTTATGTTTTTTCTGAAAAATAATTTTATTTTTGAAAAAATAATTTTTGGAAGTCGTTTTACGCGAAACAAACTAAGCCAAAACTAACAAAATATATTCAAGAAAAATGGATCGAAAAATAAGTTCAGTATATCAGACACAAATAAAGAAAAAAAAAGAAGTGTACCAGGAAATGGCCCAATTGCTCCTGAACACATCCCAAAAGCCCTCTTCTTCGTCGTCTGCATGTCCAGCCCACTACTTCGTAGAGGGACGGAAATTAGTTTTTACAATCTAGAGAGAGAAAGGAAAACAAAAACGAGCACGAAGACGAACTGAAATCGAAATTTTATACACTTTCCATACGAATTTATATACAATCGAACATACATGGGGGAGAAATGAGTTTCGAACGGGACTGATATAGGTGGAACAATTGAATCAGGGACCGGTCTTTTTGTTTTGATTTGGAAATTGAGGTGGGAATTTTGCAATCAGGGGGTAAAACCCTAGGAGAGAGAAAGTGATTCGAGGATGGTTCAGTGTTAGCCTAAGCTGGCAATTGCTGTCTAGCTCGTTGCAATTCAGGTAAATTTTTGTTGATCTTTTAGCTTTTTGAGCCCTAGAATTGGAGTAATGTTCATCGTGCAAACCCTAGAATGAAGTTGTGTCCCAATTTGTTCGCTTAGGGTTGAATATTGGGGGAATGAATGTTAAATTGTATGTTCGAGTGTTGTGTTTGTGCATTTTTTGTGTGTGCATAGTTGTCTTGTGCCCTAACACCTAATCACCTAATCAAATGTGCTAATGTTTTCTTACTGGTTTTTGAATGGGATTGTTATTGTGCTTATTCCAAGCTTACTGTTTTCGTTTGTTTCATTCTACTAAGCTTCTTGTTTGAAAATATGAATGTGGTGCTACTATTAACATGTGGAGATTGAGTATACTCGATACAGGGGTGTTGGTTATTATCCGAGTTAATGAATTTTAGTCGTTTGTAACTGAAGTTTGACTTCATAATTGTTTGTAGTTAATCATTATAGAATGTAATACATGATTTTTTTTTTTTTTTTTTTTTTAAACAATAACTATTGACAGGTATTAATTTGAAAACAACTCACATGAAATTAAAAGATTCCTATTTATAAGCTGCAAATATGGAAAATTAACTTATGGGGCAATCATCAAAGTCATACATCAGATCAGACATCCATAATCTATGACAATTGACAACTACGGTGGAAATGTGGTTCCTATACCGACTATTCCCGCACGTTATTGTTATAAGTTTGTTTGATCATATCAGACTAACCTTCCTTGCAAACGATGCCACCCAATTTCGGCTATGGTAGTGAAGGGCAGATTTCAAACACATCAAACTGAAGCTGCGATAAAAAAGGGCAGCCCGGTGCACAAGGCATCCCCGCATAGCGAGGGTCCGGGGAAGGGTCCCCACCACAAGGGTGAAATGTAGGCAAACTGAAGCTGCGATACTGACTTTTAAACTGCATTTGCTTATTGAGCTGGTTTGCACCCACGTCTTTCAACGTGTTCAATACACCACATAGAATTGTTTCCCTGTTCCAAAAAACCATTTATTGAGTTTCGACAGTCATTTCTCGTATCTACTGTATACTCCCATGTGGTGAGGCAAGATCAGTATGCTTGTGGGTAGGTTATATTGCTGTTTATGTAATCCTTAGCACAATGACGGAGCCAGGAATTAAAATTAAACGGGGGCAAGTTTATTTCTTATATAAAATATTACCCCCTCTGTCCTAGATTAATGTTCTTAGTTTGACTTTGCACGGGGATTAAGATTAAGTATATGTTGTGAGTATGAAAAGTAAAGTAGAAGAGAGAAAGTGGGTAGGGAGTTTTTGTTGTGAGAATGATAAGTGGGTCCCATTGTCCATTTTAAGTAATAAAGCAACTAAGAAACCTTAATCTGGGACACACCAAAAAGGAAAGTAAGAGCCTTAAACTGGGACGGAGGGAGTAACTTAATACCTAAATTTAGTTTAATGGGGGGGGGGTTTCTTAGTAGAAATTGGGACAACATGCCAATTTTAAAAGTAAAAGGCAATATTATAAAAATTGGCTAGTGCCAATCAACACATTTAGAAAACAAAGGGATGCAGTTCCCCCCTTATGCTAAGCCTTAGCTCCGCCTGTGCCTTAGCGTAGCTGCCCTTCCAAAAAGCTTATAACTGACTTATTATTCATCTCATTTTATGTTTATTTGTTCCTTAAAAACATTCTGTTTACAACTAGGATATAACTATTAGTTCCTACATAATGTGCTTATATTGAAAATTCCTTCCCCGTAATTTTACTACATTTTCGATTTTGTAGCTTCCTCTTTGTTTCTTTTTTGAGCCTTTTCAATTTGAACAAGAAATTGGTAGGTGGGAATGTTGGCGTGTGTGTGTCTATATATATACTCAGAAAATTGTTAAACTTTCTTCCACCTAGTCTCAAATCCTCACTTCCTCCTATAGGTAATTCGGTTTAGCTATTGAATCAATGGAGGTGAACACCTGGATGTGCTAAGAAGGAATGCATGTATGTAGTTCGGGACCTGTTCTCTTGGTCAATGCTGAGGTTGATTCCATGGGAGGAGTTGTTGACGGCGGAGCTAGAAGTGGTGTCCCATCAGCTCCTCAGCAAGCATCTATTGAGCAGTCTCAAGTAGAGCTCAGGTACAGTTACCTGTCTTGTTTGTGTTTCTAAGCTCTACTGTCCGTTGTTTCTTGTTCAGGTTGTTTCTTTTGGCTTAGAAAAGAAATTGAAGTGTACCATTTCTTGATACAGACAAGACTATGATGCCCGTGAGGAGCGAAGAAGGGAGTTGGAATTTCTTGTGAAAGTATGCCAAATTAATCATTTTTTATCTCATTTCTTTAAATAATGCGATATGATTGAAAATAATTTGATAATTTGGTTGGTCTATTCCTTGTTATTTGCAGGGCGGTGATCCTTTAGACTTCAAAATAGGGAATGCTGCTTCAGTTAGCGTCCAGTCAACTTCGCTGGCTGATCACCACCCTGAAACTATTGTGACAAGGTTTTTTTTTTTTAAATGTTTTGATAAAAAGCTCAGTGATAATATCTGTGCTTATTAGCAATATTATTGATTTTATATTATTCGTATGACCTTGCAGTGAAGCAAAAGGCAGTTTTGCATTGACTGCATCACCTCTCGGAGATTCTGTTGAAAGTTGTGGTATACTGGGGGCTCCCTCAGTTTGTGAACCAAATAGTGCTGATAATCTCATGCTCTTTGATGTTGACAATGAATTTCACGAACTTGAAAGGAAAACTGCGCATCCTCGCAGGAGCAACATTGTTCCTTCACACCACTTCTCTCATTTGGAAAGCAGTCTGAATGCTAAGGAATCAGGCGATTCCACTGCGTTTGAGCTCCCTAAAAAAGCATATAAGAGAAGGAATAGGTCCCGTCCCAATCGTGATGGTGCTCGATCAACTTCTACTGATGCGGTTCCAATTCGCGGTGGGCATAACTCTCTACCTTCACGCCATGCTTCCAGGGATGCGAAGGGATTGATTCATGATGCAGACAATCAAGATCGGAACCTTTCTTCCAATTCTAACTCGAAGCCTGCAAGTCCAGAAGCCAGTATGGATCTCAAAACTGTGCCGTCTGATAGTCGGTTACATATGGATGTGGCTGGTGCGCAGACTGTAGAATCAACTATTGGCTTTGCCAAAGGAGGACCTTCCACTCCTGCATCGGATTCAAATGCTTCCCGAATTCCGAAAGACAATCAAGTCAATCAGCTCGTTGAGTCTGATGCTCTCGAGACTCCAATTAATATTGCACCCAGTGAATCAACTATTGTTATAGCAGGTTCTGATGGTCTACCCAGTGTGGTTACTCAAAAAGTCAAGGATCAAGCTATTACTGGTCAAATGAATGGGTTCAGCAATAGAAAAGGAGATAGGAAAAGCGTGCTTACTGGAGGTCAAAATAGCAGTGCACGATTGTCCACTAAGGGTTTGGATTCTGAGTCGTCATGTACACACACCAGCCTTAGCTTAGATGGAAATAATGGCAGTGATGTATATACTAGTTTCAAAAACATTAATTCCAATGGTAGCAACATGGATCATACTTTGGCATCCGTGGAGGTGACGGATGTGCAAGGTAAAGAAATAACTAAAGAAAAGATTGTTGGTAGAGCTGATAATGTTGGTGCTATCACTAATGATAATTCTAGCTCATTTCGCCCAAACAACCATGAGAATGACTCTACGATTAGGACAGAAGGAGAATCAAAAGGAACTGGGTCTCTCTTGTTAAATCAGGTGGACCCGGTCAACAGTGAAAGAGTGGCACCAGACGACCCTACTGAATCAGTTACAGAAAAGAAACCCTGTGATTTGTCAATCCCCAATTCTACTTCCCGCAACGACAATGGTTGCACGGGAAGACTCCAGGGGTCAGTAGATTCCTCTATTCCTGAACTTTTGAAAACCACCTTATGTGGTGGAGGTTCTACTGTTGCTGCGGAGCAACAAACTTGCTTGCAGAACAGCCTGAAACTAGAAAGCAAGGCACATGAAGACTCTGTATTAGAAGAGGCGCGGATTATAGAGGTTGTTCTCTATGTATTAGTCTGTTTATGAACGTAAGGGACTGCTGATTGTTGTGCCACAAAAATTTAATTCGATCATTTTTGTAACAGGCAAAACGTAAAAGGATTGCTGAATTATCTGTTGGTACTCGGCCATTGGAGACCCGTCGAAAATCGCATTGGGATTTTGTGCTTGAGGAAATGGCATGGTTGGCTAATGATTTTGCACAGGTCTGTTTTTGTTGATAGGTGACCTTGTCATGTATTTTCTTAAACTTATAGGAATTGTTATTAGAGTTTGGTTTGACTAGTTTGTTCATTAGATATATTCTCCATGTTCCTAAACTATTTCATACTTTACCTTTGCTTGCACCCTCTTTAAACAGGAACGCCTTTGGAAGATAACTGCTTCCGCGCAAGTTTCTCGTCGAGTTGCTTTCAATTCAAGGTTAAGATTTCAAAAACAGAAGTCCCTTCGAAAGCAAAAAGAAGTAGCTCACACATTGGCAGAAGCTGTCATGGATTTCTGGCGCACTGTACAGGTATCTTTCTTAAGTTACAAAACTTGGTGCTGGTTGCATATGAGAAAATATGATATCTCTGGAATCAAAAAATTTAGCGAGGGAGGTAATTGACGAAGGTTGGTATTTGTGCCTCATCTTTCTACTTATGGGAGGCGATTGAGATTATGGTTTAAGAAAAAGAAAATATGGATATATATGTAGATCACATTCAAAAGCATGATAACAAGCGTTAAATTACTAAAAAAAGAAACTGATTGTGATGTGGAAAAACCCACTGCAATCCATTTTAATCAAAGAAAAAGTTTTTTTTTTTTTTTTTGTCCCAAGTTAGTATTTTTCTGTAAAAAATAATCCCATACAAGAAAGGTTAATCCCTGGAGGAGAATAAGAGAACTAAATAATATCTTGGTTTCACTCATTCACCTCTACTATCGTCATTTCATCTCAAAAGACCTAAAACCAAAGCGAAAGCCTGAAGTATGTAATCCAAAACCAGGTCGAAACTCCTTAAATCTGAAAGCCAACTTCCGGATTGGGCAGGCTCAATCAGGAGTTGTGGCGGCGGGTTACTTGATAGAGCGCTTACAGCAAGGCTGTGAATGGGGTTCTAATGGGACATCATTGTTTTTCAATATGGATGTTCAAAAACAGATCTGATTCGAATTCCAGTTGGTAAATAATGACTGCTCACAACGAAAATACTTATTAACGAAGAGGAAACATAATCTACACGGTAAAACTGTTGATGGAGGAAAAGGTTGCAGCAGATTATTTTTAGTCCTTATTAAATTTGACTTCCACTATGTTTCTGGACTTGGTTGCTATTGGACATAATGTAATGCTGTCTTTTGAATGTTGTACCAATCCCTTGTATGCCAATTGTAGCTTGTTTGTTTACAATGCTCATGCACTTAGTGGCAAACGTTGTTGTAAGCCTGTAACTCTTGCTTTTCGATGTTAAACCAACCTGTATTCATTGACCAATAAGGGATTGGTTACATGATTATATTACAGGATGAGAAGTTGAGAACCCCTAAATAG
The DNA here is from genome assembly GCA_026119855.1 of Campanula takesimana. NCBI lineage: Eukaryota > Viridiplantae > Streptophyta > Magnoliopsida > Asterales > Campanulaceae > Campanula > Campanula takesimana. The sequence continues at coordinate 223,164 of JAOWBW010001069.1, forward strand.
CATCAATATTTGCCGCTGAGTGGGATATAGCTCAATCCAGGGGTTGACAAGAGTCACAATATTGATCTGCAATAACTTTAGCTCTTAACGAACAAGTTGATTGAAATAATAGAAGATATGATGGATTCCTGGTTTATTTTTTTAATCATGGATATAACATAGTAAACATCCTTAGGAGGAACAACTCCTGGAACAGCGATGCAGAGGTGTTAGCGATGGCGAAGTTGGATGGAATTGAAATCAGGCTGGAAAGCGTTTATAATATTTTAAACTTTCATACATGTCTTGATAATGTTCGTTAGGCTCTGGTTCCTCATCTACCAAGAAGATATTGGAGTGTGTTTCAAGTGATGTACCTTGTATAGTAGATTGTAGAAGGTGTAGTGTTGCTTATCGAACATTAGTTAAGAAGCCCCATCCGACAAAAGTAGAAACCCGAAGCTAATGATTTTAGAAACTACACCTTATGATGGGTTGATTTATCTGTTATAATGTTCTTTTATTTTGCATGAAATGTCAGCTAATCCATGTGATTATTTTCTGAATTGTGTGTATTTCTCTGGGTTCCTACATGAGCGTGGTTGGCCATGTTCGACCAACCATTTGCTTCATTGTAGGTCGTTTGATTTGAGTCTGTTTTAATATTCTTCTAATGGATTTATTCTTGGCGGAGAATTGGATAGAGATGGTGGCACATAGAATCAAGGCAAGTGGTTGAAGTGGAAGAGTGCTACAGACTTTCTATATGATACCAGTATGCTCCTTAGACTAAAAGGAAAATCCTACCGCACGGCAGTTAGGCCTGCATTGTTATATTACACTGAGTGTTGGGTTGTAAAATAGTGTCACATTCAAAAGATGAACGTGGCGGAGATGTGCTTGCGACGGTGGATGTGTGGCTGTACAAGAAAGGATTGGTTACGGAATGAGGTTACGAGGAAGAGAGTAGGTGTTGCTCCCTTTGAAATCAAGATGAGGGAGAATCTGAGATGGTTTGACCATGTGAGGGGTAGATCAAGTGATGGACCGGTTAGGGGACATGAATAGTGAAGAAGTGGTTAGATGGTGAAAGGTGAGAGAAGACCTAAGTAAGCATGGATAAGGGTGATTGAAACGATATGGGCTTACTTTGAATTAAAGAAGATATAGCGTTGAAGAGGATGGAGTGGAAGGGGAAAAAATCATGTGGTCGATGGGGTTTTATTTTATTTTTGTAATTATTTTTTCATTTGTTTTTGTATTTATAATTCTCTTGTATTCTTCACACATGTTTCTTCTTATAAATTCTTAGCTTTCATTTTATTTTTTTCATCTTTTGTATGACGACTTCATAGGACCATTCATGTTACCTGACCCTAAAATCTTTGGACTACTAATGCTTTGTTGTCGTTGATTTATTCTTGATAGTCTTCCTACTTGGTTTTAATGAAATTTCTAATCACTTTTGAAAGGCAAAAGGGAGATTTTGATCTGCAAGCTATTGTTATTACTAATAGAAGAAACATTAAATTATTGTCATTCTTAGTTAATTCGTCTGTTTGTTTACTCAGGACACGAGCAAAGAGCTGGAGGTGCAATGCTCTGAGAAAGATTTTGCACTTCCCCTTCAGAAGTATGCAGTGAAATTCTTGAAATACAATGGCTCCCTGGCCGAATATGGAGCGGCAGAAGCGCCCAAGACACCGGATAGGATGACTGATTTGGGAATCCTGGACATTTCGTGGGAAGATCACTTGACTGAAGTATGGACCAATACTTAATATCCTTCGTATAACTTGTTGAATCATCCGTCTTGATCACTACTCTTCAGTTCTCCTCTTTTCTTGGATGTTAGCTTGCATACTTCCACGCTTACGAAAGGCAAACCACATATAGCAATTAATAAGTTGATGGGTGTCTGAATTACCTCAGAGAGATGATATTTACTGCTGTATAGTTCTTGAATGTAGTTTATTTAATATTTTTTTCAATTTCTTCTATGTGCAGGAAAACCTCTTTTATACTGTCCCCTTTGGTGCGATTGAGGCATATAGGAAATCTATCGAATCTCATTTGCTTCACTTTGAGGTGAAAATTATTGCTGCTTAATGAACTACATATATTTGGTGCACTGGAATTGTGATTTCTTTCTCCATAATATCCATTCTGCTTTTGTTATTCAGTCAGATGGCTAAGGAATCTTTGTTTTGCACTTACCATAACTCTCAGCTACACTTTCTCTTATTTGATAGTGGCTGTGAAGCAAATTTTTGTTTGATATATGATAACTTTTGTGACGAGTTCTTGAATCGTTAATGACTTTTAGTATCTATCAGCTATGAGTGTGAGTGCAAGTTCTACATTTGAAGTTTTTTTTTTTTGTTTTCTTCTTTCCTGCCACCTTTCCTAGAAAATTGGCAGTAGCATGCAAGAAGAAGTGGTGACCTCTGCATATGATGCTGCCACAGGTATATTTTAGACAGTTTGCATTTAATTTTGCAAATCCCATTTGGATTTATTTTTGACTGCATAGATTTGATTTAGATTTCGGATCTCAAGAGAATGTGTTAGAAGATGATGAAGGTGAGACGAGCACATATTATTTGCCTGGAGCCTTTGACGGTAGCACGTCGTCAAAAAATGCTCTTAAGAAAAGAAAGATGAAGGTCTACAATGGAAGATCGTATGACATGGGGGTAGATTATTGCATGGAAAATAAAGTTGGGAATCTAATTGGGAAACGATCATCAAACAGTCTCAATGTTTCGATTCCCACAAAACGTGTGCGCACAGCTTCACGTCAGAGAGTCCTAAGTCCTTTTGGTGCTGGAACATCTGGGGTTGTTGCGGCACCAGGTAGGGCGGATGCTTCAAGTGGTGATACCAATTCTTTTCAGGATGATCAAAGCACTCTACATGGTGGATCCCAAATTCCAAACATGGAAGCTGAATCAGTGGGGGACTTTGAAAAGCATTTACATTTCGACTCTCCGGAAGTAACAAATAGACCAAAAAAGAAAAGAAGGCAAAACATCTGGTGTGTAGTTTCTTGTTTTATTTTACTTATAATGGTGGTGCCATTTTCCTTTTAAGAACTGTTGCTACTGTTTGTAGTTATTCATCACTCTTATAGTTTGCTAAATTCATATTGATGTAGTGTCCGGCATACGAGCAGAGGTGGCAGCTCGATTCAAACTTCCAGAATGATCAGGTAATCAGTTTTTTTATTTTGACAGTAGGTTGATATGCCCCCCCCCCCCCCCCCCCCCGTTTTCTAGTTCAATGGTCAGACCTTGGAGTTGAAGTCAAATTAGCATGTCTGACTTTCTAGTACATAACAGAGCTATTTTAGCAATTTATTTTTTACTTCAGCCCATGTGTTGATTCCTGCAGAAATGTATTGCAGTTTATTTACCAGTTGAATCCTAAAATTTGCTTAACAACAACCTGATTGAACCTAAAAGGAGACGCAAGTACATTTTCTGGATTGATTATCTTAAAATTGCAAAGGGATTTACTTTTATATTTTGGGCGCTGTCCATTGAATATTGTCAAAAGGTTTTTTATGTTTTGATTTACTTGAATATCTCAAGTCTTCATTTTTTATTGGTAATTTTGCAATTCGCAAATGTTGGAGGCATTACATAATGTTCATTGATTTTGTATAAATAAAGGAAGAGAATAATTTGTAATTTTATATTGAGAATAAGTTATGAGTGTCTTTGATAATAATTGTTGGATATTGCCTTTAATGGGTATGAGGGAGGTTTATTGAAGATTCATTGCAAGTATAAAAGTGTGAACACACACTCTTTTAACTGCTGTGAAGCTTTAAAGGACTCCAGAATTGACTGATGCTGTGGAGTCAACCACACATTGGACTTTATTGTTGATTGAGATGGAGACCAAATATATTCTTTTGAGCCTTGCTTTCCCTAGTTTAACCACAATTTGCAACATTGACCTTTTATCTGTTTAAATAAATGACAAAGGAAGTAAACTGTTTGGAAATCAGAAGTGTTCTAACTCTGTAAAGTCTCAGCATTGGGGCCATTCTAGAGGTGAGTTTTGCATATGTTTTGTGGCTGGTGGAAAACGAACTGTAGTTACTTTTATGCTATTTGCTAGAGTGAGTTATAATCCAAAGAGTTCCTTCCAAAAGGCCTGCAAGTTGGTATGACAGAAGGATTATGTTCAATCTTGTATTCTATGTGATAGAAGTTTTAATCTAATATTTATATTTCCTTTGAATTAAAGAGGGATCACTTAAAAAGGAGACTGGAGAATCATCAGTTTGAATCCAATGGAAGCAGTGGTAAAACTCTTTTCCTCCCATTTATGTATTCATGGTTATTATGAAAAGCACTTTGAATGTATATCTTCTATTATACCCAAGTAATCATTCTATGCCTTTTGTGAAGGTTTATTTGGTCAGCACATCCCCAAAAAACCGAAGATGATCAAACAATCGTTAGATAATTCATATGATAATCTTGCTCCAATGGCTGGCTCAATTCCATCTCCCGTGGCTTCTCAAATGAGTAACATGTCCAACCCAAATAAGTTTATTAGGATGCTTGGTGCGCGTGATCGGGGTAGGAAAAACAAGGCTCTTAAGGTAATCTGAAATGGATCCTAATTAACCTGTGCTAAATTGCTGGTCTATGCTCATTATATGACGTAATTGACACGTGATTTTCTGCAGATGCCTGCTGGGCAGTCAGATTCAGGAAGTCCATGGTCGCTGTTTGAAGACCAGGTAATAGCGTGTTGTAAAATTGTTATGTTTCTGGTGGGAAATGACCATGTTTCTGAATTTTTTTTAATAGTACTTATGTTATTTTTTTGTTAAAAAATTAATGATTCTGAGTGACATAAATCTGTTAAGAACAGAAGATTGTGAGCAAAGGAAGTGAAAATGTTTTTGTGTTTGGCAAGATTAAAAGAGAGTGAAACTAGGGGGTTTCTATTTTTGTAACATGTCCACCCTCTCTTCTAAAAGAATTCTGTTTGACATGTAATGTCTTTATTGATAATGCTTAACATGCTTGTATCGTGTGAAACTACACTATAGTTATTTCCTTTTTAGAAAGGTGTCATTCTTTTGGGACAAACCAAGCAGAAAAGTAGGAGTGCAGGCCAACTATTATGAGACATAGGGAGTATTAAGGATGATGATTCATAGCTGCTAGTCAAAGCTGAAGATATAAAGAAAGATGCAAACTTCATCATGAAAATTTGTTGAATGAAGTCTTGAACAACATACTAGCATAGGTAGTATAAGGGTAATGTTTATATAGAAGTAGTGATGTGAGTTGTAGTTTAGAATTGGAGAGGAAAAGAACGGGTGGATGAAGGCGCTGAAAGATGTTGCTTTCTGATGAATTTATGGTTCTTATTGATTTATAGAAAGGCACATAATTTAGTGACCAAAGACATAACTTGGTGAGTTTGAAGGAGGTAAGGGTTTAAATTGAGATACTGATGTCATGTAGAATTTCAATTTCAGTAAGGAGCTAGAATGACCAATCTGTCTCTTGAAGTGTGGATTAGCCTTCCCTTGGTAGCATTAAAGTTTTAAGAAAAGCGAGACTGCCCTTTCCATCTCTTTTCCAGTTTCATTCCCTTCTGCTATAGAACTCTTTTCTCATTCAAGCTTCCGCACACGACCCCATGGAAGATCATTGTCCATGGTGCATGTTTTGTCTGCTGATGACATTGTTTTTAAATCAATGAAATGGATACGGAGTCAATAATAAACTAGAAAAAAGTGTGAACTTATTGAATTAAAAAAAAAACATGAAATAGGAATTAAGAAGGATATGAACGAGTGATGTGGCTTTAGTGGGGATCAAACTGAATAACCAAAAATTATTCATTAAGCAGAATCCAATTAGTTTCATACACTAAAGCTAAGTTGAGGTCTATTTAATTTTTTATATTTTTTTTATCTAAGATATTCTAATTTGATATTTCAGGCCCTTGTAGTCCTGGTTCATGATTTGGGTCCCAACTGGGAACTTGTTAGTGACGCTATTAACAGCACCTTGCAATTTAAGGTAATTATATGCTGAGTCTCCCTATTTTCAGTTTATCGTTTTTTGTCAACCTTGAAAGAGTTTTCTTCCTTTTCTTATTCTACTTCTTCTATTTTGCATTGGCAGTCTGCTTTTTGCACCCGTTTCTTTTATTTATTTTTGGTTGAGAATGTGAACTTAGTCGTACTCAAAATATGTAGTGTATCTTTCGTAATCCCAAAGAGTGCAAAGAGCGCCACAAAATTTTGATGGATAGAACCGCCGGTGACGGGGCCGATAGTGCTGAGGATTCGGGGTCATCTCAGCCTTATCGATCTACTTTACCTGGAATTCCAAAGGCAATAGTCATTTGCGTTGTTTTTTTTTCTTTCCATTTAAAGTGTCTCTTGATTTGGCATGTCATACTTTATTGGTTGAGTAGTCAGCTAATTATCTGTTTTATTGGCTGTTGCTATTGTTTCATCTCATGCAGGGTAGTGCAAGACAGTTGTTTCAAAGGCTGCAGGGGCCAATGGAAGAAGATACCCTCAAATCACATTTCGAAAAAATTATAATAATCGGACAGAAGCAGCATTATCGCAGGATACAGGTATGTTTTGGCCCATCAAGTATACTGTGGTCTAGGTGACATTTGTAGATCTGAGAATTATTTTAACAACATTTGGCGTGGATCATTAACATAACTAATGGGATCTGGTGTGTTTTGAATAATTAGTTAACCTTAATGGTAGTTCTTCTCTGGGATACCCTAAAGAGGGTGCATGTTTAATGTTTTAAGTTCCATTACACATGGGGTTGTGGCCATAATACTTATCATAACATAAACACTCAATACATCTAGTAAGCCATTTTAAGTGCAATTTTTTCCCCCTTATAATAATGATATACCTCACCACATAATGACCTGCTATATACTTCAGCTAGTTTCGTTTATGGGGAACATTTCCAAAATTCTACCATTGAACTTTTATTGGAAACCCATTGAATATATCCCCTTTTTAGAAGGCCAAACAAAACAGTTATAATACCAGAAGATCCAATGACACTACTAACAGCACTTCTGAAATGTCACCCTCTGCCCCAATAGAACAGTTGGGTCATCCCATTTAAGTGTAACACTTCCCCTTTAGGCAACAACTTGTCTCAACTAATCTTCGTTTTCCCGACTTTGCATTACTGTTGCAGTATGCTGATTTTTTTTTTGTTAGCATGTGCCTATCATCTGCAATGGGTCTGGCTGTCGGTTCAATTTTCATGCTTTCTAGCAGAAATTCTGTTATGGGCGGCTAATTGAGGCTTCTTTGTAAAATAATCAATACATTGGTGAAGCTATGCCTGATTTATATCCTCTTCTTATAAAGTAACATGTTGTAGTAAATAGTTGGTACGAGTAGTAGATGTTTGTATATTTGATTTACAAATGCTACTTTAGGTTCTGTTTCTGTTAGTTCTTTTAGTTTGAAAGTAAGGTGTAATGGACTATTTAGTCCATTATGAAGCACTGTTAATGGTGTAAGCTGGTAATGGAAGATTTGACTTCCAATTATCATTTTTTTTTTTTTTTTGGGATAGGTAGTTTTCTTTGGACTTCTGAAAAGTTTTTTGAGGACATATTTTTGATATTCGTTCTTCATATAAATAGATGCAATGGTTGCATGAACTAAAAACTTTTTATGCTGAGTAGAGTTTGTAATTGGTTTTCATATTAGCGCTCTAATTTGGAAGTTCCAACTGGTCTTTAGAAAGATAGCACATTTCCTCGTGCTTTGTTGTTAGAAAACTTGAAAAAAAATTATATTTATATTCGAACAAACGGAACTAGGTGATGGAGGCTAGTGATTAAATAAAATGTGAAACGCCAACAACTTAACTCAGTTCCCACAACGATCTTCCCACTTTTTTTGCCGTTACTGCGAAGAAACTTTGAGCAATAGGTTTAGTTGATATTATATTAATGAGAATTAAAAACTTGTTATTGATAGTATTGTTGATGGTGTGTCAATAACAAATTTTAAATTTTCATTAGTATAATTAAGTCAACATAAAATTATTGCTCCAAGTTCCTTCGTAGTAACGGTGGAAAAAGTGGGAAGATCATTTTGGGACAAAGGATATTCCTGGCGCACATGCATCTTTTAAGTTACTTATTTTTTTTTCTATTCTGTGTCAAAGAATCTCACACTTCTTTTACTCACAGTTATTTCTTTTCTTTTCTGTGCCAAAGAATGATAACCAGGATCCAAAACAACTCCAGCAGCCTCACAGTTCTCACGCGCTCGCTCTTTCTCAAGTCTGCCCAAATAACCTCAATGGAGTGCCTGTCCTCACGTAATTTTATGTTTTAGTTTTTATTTGCTTTTAGCTATGTGGGAAAGTGGATTGCTTACTTTCTTTCATTTCACGCTTCATCTGTTTGCCTTTTCCTTATGTAATAATCTCTAACGCTAAATATCTATTATTCTTTCCAGGCCTCTTGATCTGTGCGATGCAACTGCGCCAAGCCCTGACACTCTTCCCCTTGGTTTTCAAGGTGCTCATACTAGTGGGTTTCCAACTCCAAATCAGGGTAGTGTTGCACCAATACTTCCTGTTTCCGGTGCAAATTCCTCAACTCCATCAGCTCCTGTTAATGCCTCGATCAGGTAATACTCAATATATATTGAGGGCACGTGTTTACATCAGCTTCAAATTTTAATTTTGTATATTGTACTTCTGTAGGGATGTAAGATACAACATTCCCAGAACAGCATCATTATCAGTTGATGACCAGCAAAGAATGCTACAGTATAACCAAATGTTATCTGGTAGGAACATCCAGCACAATATGCCTGTTTCTGGGGCTCATCCAGGAACGGATCGTGGTGCTCGTGTGTTATCTGGTGCAAATGGTCTTGGCATCATGTGTGGGATGAATAGAAGCATGCCAAGACCTGGTTTACAAGGAATAGGTTCGCCATCTATGTTGACTTCTAGCAGTGGCGTGGTGGCAAATATGCATTCTGGGGCTGGCCCTGGTCAAGGAAACTCAGTAACGAGACATCGTGATGCTTTGCATATGATGCGGGTAAGTGCCTTGTAATTTTTTCCTTCAAAGTTGGGACTCATATTATGCATCTGTCATTTTTGAGACTGATAACAAAATTGGGGTTCGTTGGGTTGAGAAATAAGTTAAATGTCGTTCAGTTATGCATTTATGTCGCCGTTTTGAGAATAACAACAAATCATTCAGACTGGCCAATTAGGGCATTGAGGTCATCCCTGATGGGTCTCAGGAAGACTAGTTAGATCCCTTAACTTGTAGCAGCCTTGAAAAAAAATCATGTGAATTTTCCATGCCCTTTATTAAATTACGAATCCATAGATATACTCCATTCCCATGTTGTATATTCTATTCATTGTACAATAACTTTCTTGGTTTTGTTATAGATACATTGCCAATAGCTCATGCTAAATAGTGAAAACTTTGTATTCCTTTACCAAAGAAAGTGTATCAGCGGCTTTTAAATTCATTTTTTCCAATCATCATAAACATTGAAAACTTTGTGTAGGTGGACGAGATAGTAATTTCCTTTATGAAATACAAAATAAATTTGATTTTCTTTTTATGGGTTAGTCTATTGATTTTCGGTCTTTAGTTTCTCTTCATCGATTTGATGATATACTTGGCCAATACACATGTTTTTAGTCCTTTTTTTTTAAATGTCATAGCCAAATCAAAATACGGAACACCAAAGGCAGATGCCATCTGAGCTTCAGATGCAGCAGGTATCACAGGGCGGCTCAAATCAAGGAGTACCTCCATTCGTAGGAGGGTTAAGCTCCTCCTTTCCAAATCAGACAGCCCCTCCTCCTGTTCAATCATACCCCCTCCACCACCAGCAGCAGACACATCCAATGTCTCCCCAACAGTCGCCGCACGTGCTCAATAATAACCCTCAGCATCCTCATCATCTTCAAGCTACTCCCAATCATGCATCCAATGCCCAACATCAAACAGCCTATGCTATTCGTATTGCTAAAGAGAGGCACCTTCAGCAGCAGCGTTTATTACAACAACAACAACAACACCAGTTTGCGACATCCAATGCTATAATGCCACATGCACAACCGCCAGTTTCTCAACTTTCCCTTTCATCACCACAAAATAGCTCCCAAATTCAACCGCAAACTTCTCCGCCAGTATCTTCATCACCCATGATGACACCCTCCCCCTTGACTCCAATGTCTCAACATCCTATGCAAAAACATCATGTGCCGCCTGCCCATGGCCTTGCAAGGAACTCTCAATCTGGTGGCAATCAGATGGGGAAGCAGCAGCGACAACGTCAGGCACATCAGTTTCAACAAGCTGGTAGGCAGCATCCTCAACAAAGGCAACAGGCACAGCAGCAGGCTAAACTTTTGAAAGGAGCTGGAAGAGGAGCTGTTATGATGCACCAAAACCTTCCCATGGATCCCTCTCTTGTAAATGGTTTCTCTGGGAGTCAGTCTTCTGCAGAAAAAAGTGAGCAGCAGGTTGTGAATCATTCGATGCAAGGTGGTCAGAGTGGGTTATACAGTGCATCAACAGGAATAAACTCAACTGTTCAGTCTACTTCAAAGCAGTCAATACCTCATTCTTCTTCGAATCAGTTGCACCCCCACCAGCAAAAGCCATATTCTGGCCAAGCACAAGCTGGTTCGTTGAAGCAACTTCCGCAGCAAATGCCTTCTAGTTCATCTGATAATAGCAATAGTCAGACTCATGCTCCACCTGCTATTGCCTCATCTGGTACACAATCAGTTGTTGCTCCATCCAACCAGCAGCAGCCACAACCACACCTTAAGTTAGTGAATCAATCTCAATCGGGGGCAATGCATAGATCAACTAATCAGAACATGCAAATGAATTCCAATTCCTCTGAACTCCCATCAAGCAAACCGCAAGCTAGAGAAGCAGCTCAGGTTGACCAGCAGCCTGGTACGGTGCCTCAAACGCATAGAACTGATGCAGCTGCTAGTGAAATACAACCAGTTGTTTCAGCCAGTTCTACTCAGTGGGAGACATCGGAATCATTCTTTGACTCTTTTGGTTTAGTGCCAAATCATCCAACAGAACTGGGTAAGAGTTGTCTCCAGCCTACTCCACCTTTAACAAATGCTGCAGTGTCTGGGAGTGATCCCCCTGGACCTGTTGTCAGCCAAGGGCTTGTCCAGAGACAGTCTTCTTCAGATAGCTTGTCCAATCCTGTTGGGCATGATATTGGTGTACAGTCGCAGCAGCCTTCTTCATAGTTATTTAACCTGCTAACTCTAGGCTGAATGAAGCACTCTAATGAATTTTTGAGTGATTCTGGAGCAGCTAATCCTGGTCTTGTTGGGTTGGCATGCCTTTGTATCAGCAATGTACAGGTTAGTCTCCCCTTAATTTTTGTTTATTTGCAGCCTCAAGGCCCACCGCATGCATTGATTTGATTAGTAGTTGTTACCCATTGTGAGATTTATTGCATGCAATTTTTGTTTGAAAACTATGAAACCTGCTTAAGAGTAAAACACGTACTCCCTCAGTCCCTTACGAATGGTCCGTTTTCAATTTTTTTGTCCCAAAATAAATGTCCTTTTTGTAAAAGACCTTGTCGCTAAATGTTATGTCGCCCCTTTATTTCACTAGTCACTTTGTACTTGCAAAAATAAGTGTTTAAAAGGTGGATAACAAACTTATTTATGCATCTCTGTCATTTGATTGTCTAAAAAGTGAACATTTTCTGAACGCCGAAATTCATTTAGGGATAGAGGTAGTAGAAGCTTTCTTTTCAAAGACTCGCTGGCCTCAATGCCTATCTTTTTCGTCAAATTCACCTCAAAATTTTCAATTACAATTACTGATCAGTTCTAGCCGCACTTGCAAAATAGCTTCATATTTGTCAAAACAAGTGTTCTAAAAAGCGGGATAGGCGCCCGCCTAGGCGCTAGGCGGGGTCCAGGCCCCGCGGTCTTCCATTAGGTGGCCAAATTAGGCGGGCTTAGGTGGGCCTAGTCGGGTTTAGGCGGATTCAGTGGGGGAAAAAAGATTTGTTAATATTTATCAATATACTACTCCGATCCGGCCACAGATAAACATAAAAAAACCTAACTTCACACATATTAAGAAGTTAGTTAAAGATGTTTGATTATCTTGATTTATAACAAAATATATTAAAGTTACTAAGACTTCCTCACATTAAAATTACTATAGTTGCATTAAAACGAACGTCATTTTTCAAGGATTGAAAATCAAAACAAAAGAGACAAGGTTAAATGTGACTTGACTTTAGTTTATGTTGTGGATGACGGAATAAATTAATGATTTTCATATTATCTATGCTATGCATTTTGTGTGTCTAAATTCTCTGCCCCGGCTAGCGATTGTTAGAACCTTGGTCAGAACACAAGGTTTTATGCTATGGAACTATTTACAATTGTCATTTTGAATGAATTCCTACTCCCTGCTACTTTTTAATATCAAGGGAGAATAGAGGTAGAAACTATGAAATTAAGTTCACTGTGAGCATGTCCCTGTCTAATAATTTTACATCTTTTTCATTAATATGGAGTATTTCATGGAGCCTTATGTGCTTTCTGCACACGTAACTTTTTTTTGTAGTGAGAAACTGACAAATATGTTTTTGTTAATTGTGCAGATGAAGCTCATAGTTCCATCAGACAATTAAATACAAGATGGAAACGGGTGGCAATTGTTTTCTAAAATTACCATAGAGTTAACCCAAGGAATGTTAGCAGGGCTAATTGTTGGGTATTTTGTATATTACACCCCTAGAGCTCTGGGGAGATTGAGACAGATATATAGAGGTATGTGTACAGGAGTTTCGTCTCTCCCGTCCTTTTTCTCCCTTAAATCTTTGCCCGTGCCCCCTACCCGGAGGGTTTCATTTTTCTTTTTCTTTTTGGGACCCGTAGATTAGCCCATGTATTATTGTCCTCTTGTAGTAGGAGTAGTTTGTCATTGTTGTGGCCAAAGCCAATGGAAAACTTAGTGAATACAAGTCTTTTTTGGTGTATAAGTGTCATCACTGTTGTTATACAGTCATTTGCTGACTTGTTTGTGCACCTGTATCTTGTAGTCTTGGATGTGACACACCCCCACACCCCACCCCAACCGACCCCAACAACATTCCTCGTTGATTAAGATTTCATGACTACTACTTTCATAGTAGCCTTTCTACGAAAGGAATGGAGCAGCCAGACATGTCTTTTAATCTAATCAGCAAGATTCAAGATTTTATGTTAGTATGAGACTTGGCTCATACAGCAAGTCTTGACAAAAATTGTTATTATATGAAATTCGTAAAAAAAATAAAATCATTAATAATATTTTTTTGGAATTCATTAAATAATTGAATCATATAACCATGGCTATAATTAGTCTTTGACTACAACGATGAGAAGATATGTTTTGCATTTATTTTGTAGGATTTTATTTACACGTCCAATATTTTCTATTTTTTGGACATGCTCATGTCCATTATGAATCTATGATAACTGAAAGCTGAAGATGTATCTGTTAGCATTTTTACAGATTAAAAATCAAACTAAAACAAAAAAAACCCTTGCAGAATTGTGATGTAGTACTAGGTTTTTTGATAATAAGATTCTTATTAATTATAAAGGAAAGTTGGCTCAGTGCCTACAAAGTTTAAGTACATTTTCCTAACGAATTTGGCACTTAGATGTGCATAGTGGACAATTGCTCTATCTACCTTACCAATGCTAAATGTTGAGCAGTTCCGAGCTAGAGCTTTTATATCTTGGACAAGAGGTGCAAGAACCGAGGGAGGTATCCTTTGACTGTTTATGAAAATGCTTGCTTGTAGTGAGTCCGTGAGAATCTCAATTTTCCTAAAATCATGCTTCAGATCCCAGTCCAATCCTTTCAGAATTTCTAGGCATTCAGTGTGTATACTTGAACTTGATTTATGAGATGAACTTTCAATAGCTATTCTTCCCGAGTGTTGTCCCATAATTCCCATCCAATACCTGCCCATGTCGCTCCTTTCTTCCAGGCTCCATCCGTGATTAAAATGTGGCTGTTTCTTGGTTCTGTGTTTTTGATATATTCTTCCAGAGTCTTTCCATTCCTTGAATCTAGACTCCGTTCTGAAGATGGATTGTGATGGTTGTTGTCTGAATTTATGTGTTGTGTCCGTTGTTCTTGTTCTCTTTCTCGAACCTTCCTCCTTTCGTTGTTCTTCAGGCGATGGAGATGTTCCATTGCTTTGGGAGGGATCCCATCAATGTCCGAAGCTTCTTCTTGAAATATGACTCTATTTCTGTTCAACCAAATTTCCCAGCAGTAGAAAATAAGAAGGTGAAAATTTTCTGGCTCAAGGTTTTGGGTAGTCCATAAGGATAACCATTTGGTTAGAGGGATGTTGGGGAAGTCCACGGGTACTGGGGGGGGGGGGATGTAGTACTAGTTGAGAGAGAGATTTCATATCTTATCAATGGAGGCTCTAACACAAGTTATGCGCAGGCACAACGGATCAACTTCCATAGGTTGTCATATCAGTTTTTGATGTAGAACTTGCCTCCTTGCTAGGCTAAATCCTTGAACCACCGGTAGTGTTCTCATTCTTTCTAAACTGAACAAATACACTAATCTACTTCATTACTAGTACTTGTTTATCTTTAAGAGGGTAAAACCTGCCACGGGTCTTACGCACCATCATGTCAAAGGAGTAAACCTCCACGGAAGCATGCCTATCTACCATAGGGCTATTCATCACGACCATAATTGCGAATTGTTTTATCTGTTGATTTTGTTGTAGATGTCTCCAGCTACGTAAGGTATAAAAATACGATAATCCATATAAGAGTTGCGTGTTTGATATGAGGGCTTTAACATTTTGCGAGTACGGGCAAGCTTTGTCAACTTCCATTCTAGTTCCCGATACACCTAACCAGAGGCAGACACGAGTACTATGGGTGGAGGTAAACCCAATAACAAAAATTATTGTAGTGTACAAAGGATGATTGTTTATTACCTAGACGGCTGAGGTTCAATTCTCTCTACTGTTTTTTCATCTGTGCACGCAGCTAAATTTCATCAGTGGGTCTGCCAGTACGCCTAACTAATGCTTTTACTTGACAATTCATTTCTCTTTTTAACTTTTAGGGCTCGTTTGGTAGCCTGATTAGAGCCGGATATGATTATTAGCCCAATAATTTTGGTGTTTGGTAGACTAAATGCAATCCGATTAATAATCCTAAGTACAATTCAAATAAGCTTCTTATCCAATCTTATCCCCTCTAACCCCTTTATATCGACCCATAAAAAAGGGTGGTGTAATTAATTCCCCGATTAATAATCTTCCGACTATTAAAACGGGTTACTCCTATCATGCTACCAAACGAGCCCTTAGAGCATTTTACCTTTGGTAGCTCCATCTTCCAATAGATATCCTCTGACGTAGTATAACCTTACACGTCCCAATGATGGAGCATTGTCAGATTCCTTCATCTGAAATCTGGTATCTCGTATATCCCACATCAGGTACAAATATCGAGGGGAGTTGGAGTAGGCCTATAAAAATAGCTCCTGGTTGGTTAGAAAACTCATCTTTGCGCTTGGGGCAATGACGCAGCTAGTGAGGTACTAACCGAGGCGCGTCAATTGCTGGTTGAAAACTATTTCCAAACCCCCTCCTTGGCCTTGGGTCTCCTGAGGCCATCGAGAATTTCTGGAAGGGCTCCCTCTAACCAGGGTAAAGCCCTACAATTCTTACTTTCAAATGTTTCCATTTTTAACATTTTGCAATTAAGGTTATGCAAAAGTGCATGTTAAAAATAATAATCAACCTCTGTTCTTGGCCTCTATAAATATGTATAATACAGGAAAAAGAATTCCAAACAAATCGTTGTTTTCATCCCAAGTCCTGATAATTCTTGTATATATTTAGTTCCTCCTACATAAGAAACTAAACATGTCACTAATTATAATCCAAAATTAGAAATTTCTACCTTCTGTGGAAGGTGGGTGGAACCCTCATCGATTTCAGCCAGGTGCCAGCATACTAGTCAAAAAGATACAGAATCCAAAGGGAGGGGTTGCTATGATAAAGTACGCACAACCTCTCTTTTGGATGTGGATAATCTTTGCCCGGCGTGTGTTGGAACTTCTCACTAGCCTTCACAATTCTAATGGGAACGAGAGAATTTCTATTGACAAGCTGGTTCAGATTCTTGGTTTTTGTTTCCAAAAGTTGTACCTTTGGCTGGAAAACCCGAGTCAGAACTGTTTGAAATGGTTAGCAAGCATAATTTTCTTGACAATCATCACAACAATTGAACAGATTTTGTGTTGAAGTCCAATTAGATACATTTTTTAGGGGCATTCAAATTCCTAAGCCGTTCGAATAAAAAAATTTTCTCAAATAATTCCATTATTTATAAGTATTTACCAGAGTACCACCTTTTTCAAAGTATGTACCAAAATGACCTACTTTGAGCTAATTCGCCACTGGGTATAGCGAATTAATGTAATTCGCTTTTGTGAAAAAGCGAATTGTGGTTTGACCAGATTAGGCGCGCTTTGCATTAGGGCGTTAATTAATCCTCAAGTAATTTGCTTTCTATTGTAGCGAATTGTTATAATTCGCTACTCGAAAAAGCGAATTACATTAAACCCACACAATAAGATAAGGTTTCAGTATGTGCAGCTCATTATATCTCCATCTTGTCTGAAAATAGAGAGAGAAAGAAGAAGGGACGCAAAGAGGAGAGGATTTTGCAAATCCATTTCTTGAAATACTCAGATCAAGCAAAAAGGTACACCACGATCTCTATCTATATGTCATTTTTGTGTTTGATGTGATTTATTTTAGGTTTTTGGGTGAATTTGTAGAGAGAAATGATAAATTTAAGATTTTGACTGTTATTATCATTTTCTAGGGTTCTAGGGTATCGATGAGTGGGTTACCGCTTATTTTCATGTGCTACTGGGGAGGGGATGATGAAGATCCATTTAATGGTCCTCTTTTTGAAAAAGGACCAAAATTTGGTTTCAGAGCGATACATAGATGGACTTACTCTGAGTTGATTGATCAGTTGTATGAACATATTGGGGTAGATCGAACAAGATTTCAGCTGGAAGTTATTTGTAGGTTTCCTCATTCCTTTGACCATGAAATTGCAAATTACTTTCCATTTCATATCCAAAACGATAATGGTGTGGCGTTAATGTTTGATGTTAATGCTCAATTTGGTGGGTTGAGTAACTTGCAGTTGTATATTATCATGAAGGCTATTGAGGTGTTTGATATCCGTGGGGGTGGGACTGACATTGGTTATAATCAAGAGACGAATGAACGTTATGCAGAGGCAGAGACACTTTATGTGAATTCGCAGAGTTACAACCGAGAGCCTGACGAGGGTCCAAGTACAGAGACATTCTATGATAATTCGCAGAGTTACAACCGAGAGCCTGACGAGGGTCCAAGTAACCAGAGACCGCGTCGTAGACGAGTGCCACGTGAGGATGTTCCGGCTGATGATGATGTTTTAGATGAAGATGATGAAGATGATGAAGACTATGATGCACAAATAGATAGTTTGTTGTTTCCTGATGATGATGATGATGAAGAAAACAGCACCGGTAGTGAGATTAGCGAGGGTGACGATGGGCCGAATGATGGGATTGAATCAGATGTAATGAACTGAACTCTCTGTGTTTGTTTGTAATGAACTGAACTGAATTGTGACCTAATATGCTTCCGCAAAAAGCGAAATCATTTAAACTTACTTCGCTTCTTCAAGAAGCGAATTACCTTAGCATAAATCGCTAGTACAGGAAGCGAATTAGGTTAACCTTAATTAACGCCCTAATGCAAATCGGGCCTAATCTGATCAAAGATCAATTCGCTTATGTCAAAAAAGCGAATTATTTAATTCGCTTTTCCTAGTGGCGAATTACCTCAAAGTTGGTCATTCTGGTACATACTTTGAAAAAGGTGATACTATGGTAAATACTTATGAAAAAGGGAATTATTTGATATAAAAATCTTCGAATAATTTATGGTTGGCTTGGTTGGACGAATAAATTGAAGTATCCAGGCTCCGTTTAAAAAAAAAAAACCAATTGGTAATCTAGTTAAAAAGAAATCTTATTTGTAAATAGAAATGATATGAAACTGTTCTGTTAATCAATCGAGTAAATCTAATGTTAATAAAAAATCCTTTCAAGCTTGATTATGGACTAAAAAACTCTGCCAGCTTACAAAGTTTGAACTAGAATGGTAGGGGCCGCGCGAACGCAGGCCCCCGCTGCCACAAATTATGACGTAGGCTCGACCAACTTGGGCCGACCTTAGGCGGGCACCCTTCCTAAGTGCAATGGAAGTCACCAACCTAGGCCATGGGCCTTCTTGATCACCCATTGACCCCGTCCAGGTAAGTATGTTTTTCAGTGCCCCATTCCTCTACTTATCTTTCCTTCTTTTCACTCCCCTCCTCTTTATGCTTCTGATGTGGGAAATTAGCTCTCATTCGCACCTGACAACTCACACTGCATCTCCCAGGCATTTGTGTTAAAGAGGCTAAAATCAGCGGCAATTTCCAGCTTTTTTTGGCTTACAGCACTGCAATTAAGCACAACTAGCATAATTGGATTCAATTTCATGCCTGCTAATGGTTGACAACATATGAATAAACCTGCTTTAGTTAAGCTGTTTTGGGGAGCACAACCTGTTCTTTTTCTTCTTCCCCTTGAAGGAGGCTTTGGTTCGTAGACAGTAGTGGCAAGAAGCGGTTATAGGCCGTTAACCAAATCCGAGGTGTATGATTAATAAACTAAAAGATGAACCACCGAGCGAGTTTATTCCAGCAATACTTCACAGACATAATACAAAAGAAACTCCAGTGCTAAGAAACAAACAATGCATTAAGCAGAGTTTAATAAAAATAAATAAAAAATCACATCTATGCTTGGAGGTTGAAAATATACGGACATTCGAAGCTGATGCAAACTACATTGCAGATAGAAAGAACCATTCGAAGTTGATGCAAACATATGTATCCCTGCAAAATATGGTATACGAAAAGCAATTTAAATTCGTAGGTCTAAAAGAAATGCACAAAATTGTTATTATTGGCCAACGAATGATAAAGCGCGTGTAACTCCAAGAATTTCATTTTGTTGACCAAGGGATAGTAGTTCGTGCGTTATTACTGAAATTAGATATGAAAAACAATGTTTTTAAAATTCGTGAAAGAGTCTGCTTAGTTTGCTTATGCAACCCTTTTGTTGAAGAAGAAGGGCATATAGGATGGTTTCACAACATAGATAGACAACAAAAAATAAGAAAGCAAACACTTAATTCTCCTGAGAAAACTATCAACGGCGTCTTAGGAATTTCCAGGATCTGGTTTCTCCGCTTCACGTGAATGTTTGTGCGAGTTCATTCATATCAATGTGCCGTCTGTCAGTCTGTGTAATATAGATAGTCAATGCGAAAGGTAGAATAGAAACTAAAGAAGAAACTTGGCATGGTTAGTTCTTTAAAATGTCCGGCATCAGATAATTAATAAGAAATATAGGGCTTAAAATAATATGTTGAATTTGAACGATACAGAGAAGTTTAACATGGCCCCTGCACAAAAATGACACTCACAAATCGAGAAATGGCCCAAAAAAATTTCAGACCCTTTTTTGTCCTCTGCAGCTCGTTTCATAGCACTAATGGCTTAAAAATACATTGCTGAGGAAAACATTGACAGAATAACAACAAGAAAAGAGAGAGAGACCAAACCAAACCCATAAACAAACCAGCACGATCATTTAATGAGAAACTGCTGAATCTGAAGCCTATGTGGAAGAAAATCAATTTACAGAGACATGAGAAACTGCTCATCAAAGAAACCCTTCCTGAATTTATGAATTTAACATGCTAATGAATCACAACATGTGAAAAGAGTAAGTTCAAACTCAAGCCCAAATTATACCGTAGTTCAAGAATGTCAGTTAATCAGGCCTAAATGATTTGTATAAACAAGAATTTAATTTTAGCAGTCCCTCCTCTCCTAAATTTTCTTTAGTTAAACTATATACTCCCTCCGTTCCGCCCAAATTATACCTTAGTTCAAGAATGTCTGTTAATCAGGCCTAAATGATTTGTATAAACAAGAATTTAATTTTAGCAGTCCCTCCTCTCCTAAATTTTCTTTAGTTAAACTATATACTCCCTCCGTTCCAGGTAAGTTAAAACATTTACTTTGGAGTTGAGAAATTAAGGATATAATATTATATTAAAAATGAAAGGTAGAGAGGAAGAGAGAATTAGTGGGGGTGGAAAGAGAATGAGTGGAGAATAATGAATGGTTGGGAGGAAGAGAGAGAATGAGTGGAAGATTATAAAAATAATAAAAAGCTTCTATTTTTAGATTGTTGCAACTTTTGTGAAATACCCTAAACGGCAAAATGTTGCAACTTCCTTGGAACGGAGGGAGTATTTCTCAAAGGCCTAAATAATTTGTGCAAACAAGAATTTGAGCAACCCTCCTCTCCTAGATCTGAAGTTGCTGCTAAGGGTTGTCCGACCTTGTAGCTGCGTGTCTGATGCTCAGCTAATAAATCCAAACCACAAATTAGATTGGGACACAAATCGAGAAATGGCCCAATATGTTTTTTCCCAGATAATTATCCTGACTGATTTACTCCATATTTGTTGTATCTTCTTTTTCCTAGTGAATGATTTCATGAAACATTCGTTTTCATGTAGAAGCGGTTAGGTATGGCTGTAAAATTCCGGTACAAACGTTAAGAAAAATGATTCCATTTTCAATAGAGTACATGACACAGTAGCAAAGTTTCGTCAATAGGGGGAATGTTTACATACTAAAACCATACACTAATTAGTTTACATACTAAAACCATATCCAAATATTGTCGTAAAAACTTGAAAACCAGAATACAGTCAAGAGCATACTCGTAAGCGCACCCGTTGGGCTGCTCAAAACTTCATTAGAGAGGTTGAGAATGTATTATGGGATGGTTTGCGACAACTGCAAGAAGCTGAGGACACCATTTTTCTTGAATAAGATGAAGCTGGTGTTCAGGCTCATGGTTTGAATCTCCATGACAGTCTTGCCTGGCTCAACATGGACTATGGGGAAATGTTGTTGAAGGGACAGACTCAAAAGGGCGTTAATTGGAACCACACGAGAGTGGCGAAATTCAGCCTTTTGATATTCTTATTATTTAGTACTTTCGATGAACTAAAATAGATCTCAAAAATACATCGGTTATATATATACCACTTCTCCAAGAAGCAGTTTGTTTTTGCATTTGTTCTTGTGCATCTTTTGCTGAACCTTTTAACTAAGCGTTGATAAAGGACGCTTATCTTCCTTTCAGTTGTGTATCCTATGTTACTGAGGTTTGGTCCTCATGTACATGAAGCTTACAGAAGTACCCATCAAAATGAAGCTGGCAAAAATAGTGCTAACATTTCAGACTTGTATCTGCATTGTTGTGTCCACTATCTTCAGCTGTTTGCCCGTTCAAAATCCTCGTTCTGTCATCTTCTGATTGTAGAATGATTTCAGAACATAGACAAACAGAAAATAAGACAGCAAACACCGATGCACCTGAGAAAATTATCAATGGGATATTAACTAGCTATTTACGAAGGATATAGTTCTCGGCCCTCAGCGTGAATGTTTGTCTGAGTTCATTCATGGGAGTGTGTGCTCGGCATAATATAGATAGTTATTGTGAAAGGAAGATTAGAAACTAAAGAAAAAGCTCGGCAAGGACAGTACCTTGATGAGGCCTCTAGCTTCATAAGTCATGACCCTTCACCTGTTTATATCTACAGTATGCCGAATACTATTTTGGAAATAATACAGTGGCCAGAAAATTTTGAAGGAAACTAGTTCCTCCATAAATTATAAAAAGTCTTGTTTTTATAAGGTTTAGGGTTTAAGTTAAGGTTTAGTATTTAGGGTTTAAGTTAAGGTTTAGTGTTTAGGGTTTAAGGTTTAGGGTTTAAGAGTAACATTAATATTAAAATATGGAATTTTTATAACTTATGTAGAAACTAGTTTCCCCCAATACCTACTCTACAGTGGCACCTGTGCAAATGACCTCAATTGATATAATAATCTCTTATGAAGAAATAATTAGTCGTTGTTTATGCGCGACATATTAAACTAATGAAGTCCTAGCAACCTGGAGTACTTTTCTGTACAGCTCCTGCAACGCGGTGTCAACGTCAAACAGCGGGCAATTTAAAATGTCCCATATCAGAAACACGTTAAGAAATAATGTGTTTAAAATACTCTGCTAGAGCAATTATCATTTGTCCCTTCGGGGACATCCGATAAAATTGGAACGATACAGAGAAGATTAGCATGGCCCCTGCGCAAGGATGACACGCACAAATCGAGAAATGGTCCAAATTTTTTCAAACCCTTTTTTAACCTCTGCAGTTCATTTCATAGCATTATTGGATTTTTTGGTTGAACTGCTAATTCTTGTCATCTCCCCAAGAGCAAAGCATCTGTTTGAACACGCAAGGATGACACGCACAAATCGAGAAATTGTCCAATTTTTTTTCAAACCCTTTTTTAACCTCTGCAGTTCATTTCATTGCATTATTGGATTTTTTGGTTGAACTGCTAATTCTTGTCATATCCCCAAGGGCAAAGCATCTGTTTGAACACGCAAGGATGACACGCACAAATCGAGAAATGCTCCAATTTTTTTTCAAACCCTTTTTTAACCTCTGCAGTTCATTGCATAGCATTATTGAATTTTTTGGTTGAACTGCTAATTCTTGTCATCTCCCCAAGGGCAAAGCATCTGTTTGAACACGGGGTAGCTTGAACAACTTAGCTAGTTATATCATTGCAAAACAATCGCTGGCAACCGTGATTAAGCTTCATGAACCTTTAAAAAATGATGCAAAGTACATTGCAGAAACAATGGCAGAATAGCAGCAGCAAACAAAGAAGAATATTAGTCTGTTAGAAGGGCATACAGTTAATCTTGATGTAAGTTCTTGCTCCTAGCTTGAACCATAATATCCGATAGCAAGTAGCTTGAAAATTCTAGTCTACTAGTTCTATTGCTAAACAGTCTTTGAAGTTGATGCAAAACTACATTGAAGATGATTAAAAAATAGAGAGGAGCAGAAAAAATGAGAAGGTTATTGGTCTGTGAACCATTCGAAGCTGATGCAAACTACATTATTGCAGATAGAAAGAACCATTTGAAGTTGATGCAAAACTACAATGAAGATGATTAAAAAATAGCAGAGGAGCAGCAAAACTGAGAAGGTTATTGGTCTGTGAACCATTCGAAGCTGATGCAAACTACATTGCAGATAGAAAAAAATTTGCAGAACAGCCGTATAAAAAAATAGAAAAAGAAAAAAAAAGGTTATTGGTCTGTTAGAAAACTGAGTGACCATGACAGTAAACCCGAAGAAGCAACTCCTTAGGAATCACAGATACAGAGGTACGTCCCTATAAAGCAGACCGTGTTCAGGTAAGATCGTGACAGCCTACCTCACATGCTTTCAAATTAATGAAAAAAATATATACTCCCTCCGTCTCAAAATAGATGTCGTTTCAACCACTTTACACATATTAAGAAATACAATTAATGTATGTGAAAAAGTCTTATATACCCCTAAAGTAATGCAATTACCTAGGCAATTAAATAATTGTTTAAGAGATAGTCCACTATCATTAATAAGGGTAGAGTTGGTATATAACAACAAAATAACTCCTATTCCTCTGTACCACATTTTGTGTACCACTTGTGTACCACAAGTGATCTGACGGCTATGAATCACTATTGATATTATAATTATTTAAGTCTTAATAACATATAACCATTGGATCACTTGTGGTACACAAGTGGTACACAAAGTGTGGTACAGAGGATTTTCTCTCCAACAAAATAGCTTTGAAAATAGTAAAACGACATGTATTTTGAGACAAAAATTAACTCTCAAAACGACATCTATTTTGAGACGGAGAGAGTACTTGGTTTCTGTTCTGTCTATTGATTCATCAATGTAAAAATATAGTTTTCTGACCCCAATAGCCAGCTATTGTGGTGGGCCTTCCCCCTCAAAAACTACGATTAATATCGTGTGAGCCAATAGCCCACATATCAGATATTAAACTGATAAGAACAGATACTACACTTGATCTTAGCCAAAAGGCCGAGAAAGGTATGCTTAATTCATTGGCCAGCCTCGTGTTTTGTACCAAGCTTCTCTCTCCTCTTTTCTCCCAAAGTCGATATGGGATGTATATCAAGTAGAATTTTGCACAAACAAGGATGTCGCCAAACAAGGGTGTCGCCTTCTGTATATTTCATCTGCCAGCCGTTAGTGCATTCACCCTCATTTTGTTTTCTTTCATGTTTAGTTCAAATCTTAAAGAATCTTGACATCTTTTCAAAATTCCTTGGTTAGGTACATCAGTATATTTGTGTACATAGTACGCAGTCAATTAGTCATCTGCACAAGAATGGGCTGAGGCATACTCCCTCCGTCCCATATTTATTGCTACTAAATCGGAATGTACGGGGATTAAGAAAATGTGTTGGAAAACTAAGTGTTGTGAGTGGGTAGGAGAGGGAAAATAAGTTAGTGGATAGTTGTTGTGAGTGGGTAGGAAAGAGAAAATTGAGCATTTTAAGTAAGTAGCAATAAGTATGGGTCGCCCAAAATGGAAATAAGTAGCGATAAGTTTGGGACGGAGGGAGTATCTTTTTCCTACCTTACGGCCTAATATGCAGTCTCCTTCCAGGAGGAAAAAACTGCTTTGATACTATCAATCATTGTCCGATCTTAGTTTTGGTTTACCTTCTAACTCATTGGATCAGTTCAGTACATCTTTTTAGAATGTGTCATATGATGATTACATATTATATTGATATTGGTTTAGCTATACATTGCAATTGCGTTGATCAGCTGTCCTTCTTCCTTTATGGGTTTCTAAACCCTATGCAAGGCGTTGCCTTGTTTGGATTTTTTTTTTTTTTTGGAAGGGAGGGTAGAGTTCAGAATATGTGCCCCTCAGGTATGCACTTCTTTTGTATCTCACTTTTGTTTCATAGAGTTACTCTACTTAGGTCATTCCAGTTTGCTTCATGTAATTGTGGTTTTGCTGATAGCTAGCAGGGCTGCGGGTCCAGGGGGAGAAGGGAAAAACTGTAAAACTTTAAGCCATGTATTATAATTATGCATTACATTATCTGATCTCTCTCTTTTGTATATACATATTGATGACGCCCTAGATTTTGGGGTCATGGAGATTAGATCTCCAATTAGCTGCCTCCCAAGATCCGGCTAAGAAGACCTGCACAATGAGCACACCGTTAAGACCAAAGCCGGGTTTGACCCCGGCTTAGGCCCTCGGGTGTGAGAGTAAGACTCCGAGGGAACTAAGAACAAGGCCTAGAATGCCTTGGGTGTGCGTATGTGTAAGAGAGGGGGAGAGGAGAGCACTCTAGAGAGTGTCAAGAGAGAGAGAGAGTAGAGAATAGAACTTACCTTCCATCATGGATGAGAAGGAGTATATATATGAGGGGTAAAGGGCATACTTGTCCTTTCAGGGGGTCCTTCCTTTTGTATAGGGTAAGAGTATAGAGACCGTATGAGAGGGGTATAAGGATCGTATAAGAGCGGTACGAGGGTACGTAGAAGTATACCCAAAAAGCCACGCCGGCCGGATTACGGACTTCAAAAGATTGGGATGCTAACATCATTCCTGAGTTCCGGCCAGCGACCTTCGAACTCCGATGTACCCTCGTAAATTTTGGGCGGACCTTAAGCGAACTCCGGCGAGTTCCAAGCAACTATTTCGAATCTACGATCTCCAAAGCGTCACCTCGCCGGCGCATTCCGGGCAGTCTTAAAAATGGCCTCCGGGCAACCTCAACCCCGGAATAGACCGCATGCCCGGATGCCGTGCTCTCACGCACGATGCGCGGTCCTACGCCTTCGAGCTAGACCACATGCCGGCACGTGCTCTCACGCACGATGCGCGGTCCTACGCCCTCGAGCTAGACCGTATGCCCGGAAACAGAAGAACCTGTGATAAAGCCAAGTATAACAAAGGGCAAAGATTGAGCGCATCGACAAAGTATTGAAATCTCCGAGTACTCAACAAGTCACCGGGATTATCACCGGGATTATCACAGGTTCAATACTTTGTCGATGCGCTCAATCTTTGCCCTTTGTTATACTTGGCTTTATCACAGGTTCTTCTGTTTCCGGGCATACGGTCTAGCTCGAGGGCGTAGGACCGCGCATCGTGCGTGAGAGCACGTGCCGGCATGTGGTCTAGCTCGAAGGCGTAGGACCGCGCATCGTGCGTGAGAGCACGGCATCCGGGCATGCGGTCTATTCCGGGGTTGAGGTTGCCCGGAGGCCATTTTTAAGACTGCCCGGAATGCGCCGGCGAGGTGACGCTTTGGAGATCGTAGATTCGAAATAGTTGCTTGGAACTCGCCGGAGTTCGCTTAAGGTCCGCCCAAAATTTACGAGGGTACATCGGAGTTCGAAGGTCGCTGGCCGGAACTCAGGAATGATGTTAGCATCCCAATCTTTTGAAGTCCGTAATCCGGCCGGCGTGGCTTTTTGGGTTACTTCTACGTACCCTCGTACCGCTCTTATACGATCCTTATACCCCTCTCATACGGTCTCTATACTCTTACCCTATACAAAAGGAAGGACCCCCTGAAAGGACAACTATGCCCTTTACCCCTCATATATATACTCCTTCTCATCCACGATGGAAGGTAAGTTCTATTCTCTACTCTCTCTCTCTTGACACTCTCTAGAGTGCTCTCCTCTCCCCCTCTCTTACACATACGCACACCCAAGGCATTCTAGGCCTTGTTCTTAGTTCCCTCGGAGTCTTACTCTCACACCCGAGGGCCCTAAGCCGGGGTCAAACCCGGCTTTGGTCTTAACGGTGTGCTCATTGTGCAGGTCTTCTTAGCCGGATCTTGGGAGGCAGCTAATCGGAGATCTAATCTCCATGACCCCAAAATCTAGGGCGTCATCACATATAGGTAATTTATTCTGCAAAATAGAGATGTGCATAACTAATTTCAGCTCCAAATGCAAAGAGAGGAATGAACAAGGCATAATCCCTCCGTCCCATGATGTGTCATGTATGACAAGTCTCTGTCCCATAAGAATTATATTCCTGGGTATAATTACACAACAAAATGATATTCTCAGACACGGTTACACGACAGTTTGAATGTAGAACTTCTGACACAAACCTTATAAGAAATTTCTCCAACACAATTATACAGTAGTTTGGTATTCTCAGGCACAGTTACTCAGCAGATTGAATGTTAAGCTTCTGAAACGTAATTCTCAGATCTTATCCTGAAGCATAAACTTTGGTGGGGGTGAGCCAGGCCCTTTCAATAGTGTAAGGCATGGGCAGCTGGTAAAATATACTGTACAACACTACATGCGGAGCATTATAATTTAAAGATTCTTTTCTTTTCCATGCAATAATTTGAAGATTCTCATGTTGAACATTAAGAAAGACTATTTTATTTTCAATAGAGTTACATGATACAAGTGCCTCTGAGTTAACACCACTTCATCAATAGTTGCAATGAATGCTACCATTCATAAACCCATGATCCAGATGAACAAGTAATGCAATAAGAATGAGGAGGTTGGTTGGAGCACAAGCTTAATTCTAGCTAGGGGGGGAATTCGCAAGTCCATGTCTGATGTCTCCGCATTACTTTTCGGGTTGCGAGTATTGATGAAAGTCTCTTCCTGTACCTCATTTCGAGCATTCCCGAGAGGGTCTCCATCAACAGATGACATCAAATCAGTTGACTTTGACTCATCGCTCTTGCTAACAAGGGGTTGTTGATCTTGGCTATTGCCTACAGATTGGGTCGTGGTGTTTGTTAAAGGAGGAGTTACAGATGTTGTGGATGTCTGGAACTGTGGAACAGCATTTGCTCTAAATGTATCGACATTCTCTCATTTGAATAATGGTAACTTATTGGCTTCAAAAGAAAAAAATTCAGAGATGAAGGGAGAGAATCATACACAATGGTCAGGAATAATAACAAAGGCAATTCTCAGCTGGGTGGGAATCTGGGCAAGAGGAGACTTTTTCTTAGTTTACATACTAAAAGCATATCCAACTACTGTCGTAGAAACTTGAAATCCAGAAGTCACTGACAAACTATACTCCCTCCGAATTATGATTTTTGGGTTGGGCACGGGGATTAAGGAAAAAGTGTTAGTGGAGTAGACGGGGATTAAGGAAAAAGTGTTAGTGGAGTAGGTGTTGTGAGTATGAAAAGTAAAGTAAGAGAGAGAAAGTAGGGTAGAGAATAATGAGTGGAAAGTTGTTGTGAGTGTGAATGTGGGTCCCATAAAAGAAAACACTTCCATTTTTGGGTTGTCCTAATTCGAATGGGACACCCAAAATAGAAATTTGTCCTAATTCGAGTGGGACGGAGGGAGTATAAGGCCTTGTTTGTTTTTCCATTCAGAGCCACTTAATGGGGTGAATGTCTGAGAGAGTCAGACCTTAAGGCATTAAGTCTGTTTTTTTTTTTCAGATTCAGATCTGAATTGCCTCTTAATGTTCAGACCTAAAATGAAGTCTGATTTGCCTTTGAATTGATTTTTTATATTTTTTATTAAACTCATGATTCTAAATATATCCAACTAAAACACTATATAAACAACTATTCACGTCATTTTTCTACTTCATTCAATGTCATAATCCTAAATTCAGATGTGTACGAATAATCAAACAGTTTGAATAATTCAGAAATCAGCTTTCAATCAATTCAGATATACATTCAGATTTCAAGACTTAACTTTACAAAAAAACAAAGACTTAACACTTACAAAAAAACAAGCGCCACCTAAGTGGGATAGAGAGCATATGACAGCTTGAGGATTCAGTGACTGTTGAATATACAGAGCTCCAAAATGGTTGCCAGTTTATATCCATTGTTAGAACAAAATCCTATAAATCTGGACTAAACAAAGCTCGAAAACAGGGCCAATGTACAAAATTTGAACTAGAATGGTAGGGGCCGCGCGAACGCAGGCCCCCGCTACCACAAATTATGACGTAGGCTCGACCAACTTGGGCCGACCTTAGGCGGGCACCCTTCCTAAGTGCAATGGAAGTCACCAACCTAGGCCATGGGCCTTCTTGATCACCCATTGACCCCGTCCAGGTAAGTATGTTTCTCAATGCCCCATTCCTCTACTTATCTTCCCTTCTTTTCACTCCCCTCCTCTTTATGCTTTTGATGTGGGAACTGAGCACTCATTCTCACCTGACACCACATTCCTTTACTTTTCTAAAACTTAGCCATATTCAACAGATCCAAAACTCTGATTTTTGGGTACTGCACAGGTAGGTTAGCAACTAGCATACTACAATTGGGCACACCTTGGCTTCGATTTCATGCCTTCTGATGGTTGACAACATATGAATGGAAATTGCTTAGCTAAGCTGTTTTTGGTGAGCAAAAACCTTTGTGTTTTTTTTTTTTTTTTTTTTTTTTTTTCCTTGGAGGAGTCTTTGGTTCGTAGACAGTAGTGCAAAAATCCTTTATAATCATGAAAACCAAGCTGATTCTCGTATTCGTTAGTTAGTAAGCTGATTCTCGTATTCGTTATCATTTGCTATAATTGTTCTTGTTTGTTAGTGCTAACAGTCAAAGACAAGCTAATTTCTGGAAAACATAAAGCTTTTGCCAAACTTGAATCTAATAACAGCAGAAAAGAAGCAGCACAGGCAGTTCATAACCCAAGGAAAGCAAATTTGAAAGCTATTTCATAGCAGTCTCAAAACAATGACAGGGTTCATATATTATATTACTATATTAGCCTTTGACTATACATAAGCATACAAATCAAACCCTAACGATAAAACATAAAAAATAATTGACAACCTATGAGTAAAGAAGACAATATTTATTTCCTAAAAGAAAACAGAACATAAACCTCCTAATTTATTTAGCAACTAGCTTCTGCTTCTTATTGGCACTGCTAAAAGCTCTATGAACCATCTCGACGAGTTGTTGTTGAGATCCAAAAATCATCTCCATTCTCTTATTTTCCATCTCCATCCTGTACCTCTCAGTATCTCTCATCATCTCAATCTTTTTATTCTCCATTCTAACAAACCTCTCTGCGAATGACCTTATTTGCACAGCCAGTTGTGACACCCCATCACCGCCACCCTCCACCCCTGCATCAGCATTATTATCCTCTTCCTCTTCCTCTTCCTCATCCCTATTCTCAAACAATTTTTTCCGTTTCCGACTGACTGGGCTTCGTAATTGCCTAAGAACTCTGTCATTTCCACTGGCACCCAACTTTTGATCCACTCCAAGCTTGTTAATATTTATATTTCCACCCCGAGTGTTGCTATTAGCATTCTTAGACTTGTTTTGCTTGCACTTAACAAGGAATTCACTGTCACTATCATCATTCTTCTTGCTTTTACCACTTGACCTGTGAGGAGTATCCTTGTACTCGATCATATTCAAAGGCCGGGCCGAAGATATGGGTAAGGGACCCCGTTCCATACGATCCATGAGCTTAAACAAATTCCAAGAATTAGCTTTTGAACGAACGAGACTTGAGCTTCTCAGTTCGGTACCTCTTCCGGAGCTTTTCAATCTTGTGGCGACACTGGGTGGCAGATTTAGTGGGCTAGTTGTAGCCACATCGGGCAGCAACAGTGATGGCAACTTCTTCCCACTGGCTAGCCTTCAGCTGTCCCCTTTTCAACGAGTACCATTTCTCTTGGTAGGCTTCTATTAGCTTGGTGGTCTCATCGTGGGTCCACGGGATGGGTTTCTTCGGTGGAGAGGACGCCATGGAGATGGGCACAAACATGAGAGGTTTGGGAATTGCTGTAATTGCTGTGGATTTGGGGGAGTTTGACTCTGAGGGTATAGGTGAAGGTGATTGGGAAGATGAATCATGGTCCTCATCGTCCTTGGGGATAGACTCTGACGATCGTGACGGTGGTGATGTTGGGAGTGAGGACTCTGGGGGTGGTGAGGAGTGTGGTTGTGGTGGGGACTTGTAGGTACTAGAGACTTGGTGTAAATCCTCCTGGGGTGATTTTGATGATTTAGGGGAAGAGTCAAGTGGTGGTGAAGGAGATGAGGAGGGGTGATGAATTGAACCAGGGTTGATGCTTGAGTTTTCTGGATCAAGCGGTGGTGAATCATGCAGAGGGTGATGGTGTGGGTTTGAGTTAGAGTTATTTATCATCAAGAATTTTGTCTGGATCGTCTGGGAGTGATGCTGGTGGTGGTGGCGGTGGGGAAGAGGTTTGTGGTGGAGGCGGAGATGAAGGAGGAAGTTGTTGATTGTGATCAGTAGTGATATCAGTAATCTGATCTATGTCCATAGAAGTTGGATTAGATGTGAGGTCAGGATCTAGGGTTGAAGGAGAAGGTGGGGCTGAAATTTGAGCCTGTGGTGAAGTTAAGGGCACGAGTTGAGGTTGTTCACCTTGCTGGTAATCAGGACTCAAATCAGGGTTGACATCTGGATCTTGAGGTGTCGGTGATGCTGATGGTAAGATCTCCGGCGGTGGTGAGTGAGATAGCTGGGGTTGTTGCTGGTGATTATGGCTCAAATTAGGGTTGTTTAACTGAATCATCAAGACTAGAATCTGGGTTCACTTCTGGCCCTTGGGCAGCAGGTGAAGATCTCGGAGGTGGCGAATTCTCGCTGGTGATTATCACTCAAATCAGGGTTCTGGTCGGCATCGGCGAGAGTAGATTCAGAATTCACTTCTGTCTCTTGAGGAGCAGATGAGAATCCCGGCGGTGGTGAACTCGACGGCTGCCGTTCTTGCTCGTAATTGGGGCTTAAATTGTGGTCACTGTCAACATCGTCAAGACTGGAATTAGTTTTCAGGACGGGCTCCTGAGTAACTGGCGATGGTGGCTTTGAAGGCGGCAACTGGGTTTCAGGACAAGAATCAGGTTGCCCATGTACATGTACTCATATTCACAAGAATTATACCACTGGCACTTTTAAAAGCACATCTTGCTTTATGAAGAAAGAATCATCACACCATTAGAAACTTCATTGGCAGTTGCTGTACAATCATTTATCAACTAAAAGCACATATTGCTTTATAAACTTTTCAACAAGAATTATACCTCAAATGTCACAAATAGTCGTCGAAAAAAACAACTTTTAATATATCTCATCACTGTGGTTTTTCTGCTATTAGTAACTACAGGACGCCAAGCGCCATTCTTTTCATGTACAAGTACGCTAAGCAAGCACACCAAACTCTACCACTTTTTCTTTTCAAGAGAAGTAAGCTGAATTACTGAGAAGAAAGTACCCTATCCTCGTCTCAAACCTGAAAAAAAGAAAAAAGAAAAAAAAAAAAGGGTGAATAATCATTAGTAGAAAGATATGTAGACAAGGAGAGAGGGGGGGGGGGAACAGGGGCAGATACCTCAGGTGTCAGCTCGGTGAGTCTTCTGAATAAATGATTCAATAGGGGGTGATCTGTAAATTTTGTATCAGATAAGGGTGATTATGTTAAGAAAAATGGCTATACCAAAAATTAGCAAGAAAAGATTTCTCAAGTAAACTGATATGATCTTCCTCGTGGAGCTGTTTTGCAACCTCTTCGCCAACAGGAATTCGTGGCCTGTGCCAATTCATAAGAAATTGTAAGCATGAGCATAAGAATCTGCATTATATTTCCAGATAACAACAAAATATAAATGAATAATCTTAAGACATACATTTAAACTGTCCTCCCTCAATGTTTCCAGAGACTCCGCAAGCTCCATTTGTTTCGAGGCTGTTGCAAACAGTGCCTAAAAAAAGTTGGAATATTATTAGTTCTTTCCAGCAATTAACATAACACCAGCTCTATATTTTGTAACAGGCAAACAAGGGAGCGGACCATACTTTCTTTGTCTTCTGCAGATCATATTCAATGGACCTTATACGATTCAATGATTCAAGAAGTATGTCCTCTTTTTCTTGAGGAATTCTTGAAGGTTTAGTTGATAGCTCAGCAACCAATGCTTCTAATTGTTGCAATCTCTGCCGGCAAGGAATTATTTGGTCCTCTTTTCTATTATCAGGCAATGAACTTTCTTCTTGAGACCTCGACTCATAATTTATGTTTGGCTGGAGAGGAAGACGGTTTTCCAATTGTTTGGCCTCATCATTTTTTACAAACAATTTCCCCAAACAAGTAGTAATTACAAGATATATAAATGTTAGTAACTTGCAAACAATGTTAACAACATTTCTTAATGTTGGTATTGTATATTTCCTCAATGCCGTTTCTTGTGTATCATCTGTGATCAAATTGTCTGTTGCAAGAGTCAAACAAGGGAACGTAAATAAATAATATGCTCAACAACCTATTTGGTCATGTGACAACCAAGAAAAGGAAACGCTAAAAACTGCATAAACATCCATGTTTCATAGTGAACTCTAGTCAGGCCCAAATACAGTCCACTAAAAGACATTACTTAATGAAAGAAGAGTAAAATATCCAACTGATAATAAAAGAGGTTAAGACGACTGTAAATTGCTGGTTCATGTCAATGTAAAAGAAGCGTGATTCATTGGCAGTGGCACAAACCGCAATTAAATCATGAAGAACTCAAGGCAGAAGAGACTGCGGTGAATTCGGATGTCAGAACTAATGTTACAGGCAGGACATTGGATAGCTGATGTCTGTTTTTCGTGGACCCACAAGTTCCATCCAGAACTTGCTGTTGAGAAGGAAACTCATACTCCCTCTCCGTCCCATTTGAAATTACATCGAATGGGAGGGGCACGGGAATTAAGGAAAAGTATTATAGAAGTGGTAGTGGAGAAGGTGTTATGGGTATGAAAAGTGGGGGAGAGATTGTAAGTGGGTAGTTGCAGTGAGCAGGGTTGCACGATTCGTAGTTCGTCTGATTCGAATTCGCGATACGAATTCGCGATTCGCTCAACCCACGGAATCCGATACGTAGAGTATTACAATTATTACGATTCGCGAGAGTATTACAATTATTTGATTTTTGGAAATGATTTGTTTGTGGGAATAGTCTTTGGCAAACATGTATTTGTAGTGAGGACTGAGGGTTAGCAGCTACTTGATATAACGTTGTGGCTTTTCAGATTTCTAGAGTTGTTTGAAGTTATCCTTGGAAACCTATCACTAGTTAATGTACAATATTTATTTATTGCAACAAAGACTTTTCAAATTTAGAGGACATTAATTGTGAATTCAAAGAGATTTTATAAGGTATCGGAACACGAATCGATACGCAATTCGATACCGGCGAATCGATACGCGATTCGATGCCATGGGGAGCGAATCCTGCAACCATGGCAGTGAGTATGACAAGTGGGTCCAGTCCCATTGAATAAAGAAGTGGAGTGTTATAAACATTCTATTTTGGGCAAGTGTAATTTCAAATGGGACACCCTAAAAGAAAATGTAATTTAAATGGGACCGGGGGAGTATTGAAATCAATATATCACCTCAAAGCATCAAATATAATAATCTGAAAGTATGAACTGATACCGTCAATTCATTTGCAATTAAGAATTCCCAACGATGTGTGAACATGTGAACCTCAAATACAGTTATGGCACAGAAATAGGGCTAAATGTTTAATTGCCCATACTGCCCCACGTATAAATATATCTAGACATTCAAATTCATGGAACATGACACGTGTTACGTATGGAGTCGTCCATCATTATGTAACTCCTTTATCAACAGAACAAACAACTTCAACAAATGAATATGAGAACTTACTTGCTGAACTGCTATGTATCTTAGCACCATTGCCTGCTGGTTCAACTCGGGTGCGGACAGACACAGGACTGCTTATTGAACCCTAAACCAGATTAAGAAATGAAATAGAAATTTAATTTTCGTTCACCATAGTTATAATACGGAAACAGAGAAAAGAGCACATGCTGCACAAGTACATAAAGATGGAAATAATATACTTGTATCCTTGTAGCTGCTTATAAACTAAGATCCCAAGAAAAAATCGACATAGCTATGCTAGGAACATTTCAATCTCGAAGGAAAATGACACACAAATCTACATATTGATAGTGGGAGTACTGATGTGCATAAGCACTGGGGTCATTCAGAAACCAAATGGAAGGTAATACTCCGTATAATAAATGCATAAAATCCAGACTCTGATTCAGTGAGAATTTTTAGACATGCATAAATACTCTAAATTCTTTAGGGTTGATCTCTTTACATCTTTTTACATGCGAGATTACCAAGACTACACGCGTTCGAAAATGTTACACGCATATGCATGAAATTATTGTTCATTACGAATGTAGAATTATACTCTCACATGACTTCCATTGAGAAACATGCCTACTAACCAAACCACATATATTGATCTTCAAATAATAAAATAACATAACAGCTCCAAACAGAGACCCAAATCATTTCAGTGTTATAGCCTATGCACGGCTAAGAAGCTGCTTGGCTTAGGCTGGTCGGACAGACGATGCCAAGTGAAAAGAGAAAACTGAAAATTAGGCATTTTCGAAGAAAATTTGATGCGAGTATTATACTCCCCCGGTCCCCAAATGAGGGTCCGTTCTACGGAGTTACTACATTTGAATCTACCATCATTAATTCAACTATCATGTTGTATTATCCACTTGAAATATGGTGTTTCATTAAGAATAGTAATGTACATGTGATATAAAAGAGGCTAAAAGTCAACTTCCTTAGTTTGTTTGAAAAATAAAAAAATTGAAACACTTAGGAACGGAGGGAGTAGTAGAATTGGAATCAGATTTTATTACACATTGAAAAAATGGATGAAGGAGAACACACTTGAAAATACTTTAAGGTACAAGAAACAGACTTGAACACCCGTTAACTGTTTCCGAAGCCACCACAAGCTTTGAAAGCCAAACTACAATCCAAGTGCTTTCAGTTACTGCATATCATATTCCCGGAGTTCAATTTTCAAAGACTATAACCAACTGTTTCACACTAGGGAAAAAGTAATGCCTAGATTGTAATCCTTGTTAAACACATTACATGGGCAAAACCAAAGAGTTGGATAAGCAAACATTTTAACTTTCTTATGACGTTGATAAGGTGGAGGCTGCATAAGTGAAAAGACTTACTCTATACTGAAGTGCTGATAGTTGCCTCACACCATAAGCCCCCAAAGCTGAACCCACTCCTACCTTGAAAGAAGAGGTATATTTTCTGCTTGGGACCTGTATCACAAAACGAGTTCGAGTTATATATATATATATAAAAAAAAAAAAAAAAAAAAAAAAAAAGAGCCAGAATTGCAGTTGGTGACAATTGAAAGTTATCGTGTATCAAACTTCATGAGAGTCTGACCTTTGGAAGAACTGGCTTGCCATTCAAGCCATCAGCATCAGAAAAGCTACTACTAGATTTCTCCAACTGTCTTCCTTCTCCAAGATTTACCAACTGCCCATTAGAGCATAAGAAGCAAGAAGAATATCAGAAACATGTGCTGCAGAATAAACCAAGGTAGAGATGACGTCTCTAAACTCATTCATCAGTCTTGGCGTTGAATACAGCTGTCAAAAAGGACTATACCTTCATCAGATCACTATCATGCCATGGGCCCTTGTCTGATCTGAGACACCCACCTTCATTTGGGCATGAACAGGTTCCGCCAAGAAAATCTGGCAATTGGCTGTTCAAAAGCTGGGTCTTAAATGAAGGAGACAATCCTTAAAACCCACGCGATACAATAATAACAGACAAGAACTAACCTCGAATCTATGACTTCCAGCAACCTGCTCTGATATTTATTACCAAGAACCTAAAACACAGCTCACAATCATGAATAATTTTGAAAACCCCCAGTACCATAAGAAATGAAAAGTAGCAAGTCTCTTACATGTATCTTTGCTGTTGTCCTTGGATCAAGAAATCCTTTTGCAGTGTTCCATAAGAATTTGAATCCATTACCAGCATTAACAATAAACATCTGGTGCAAGGTCTGCAGAAATTTGAAAAATATCCCAATCAAGTTTACATAAACAGAGAAGAAAGTCTAGCTACTTCAGTTTGAAATTAGAAAGTTAAGAACCTCTGGATAATTGTCACCGTCTATTTTCTGCATACGCATGACCAGATCATGTGCGACCTTGCCAAAACTCATCCAGTTCTGTACAATTGACAAGTATTAAGGGGAATTTAGACATTTTAAAGGTGAAAGTCTTGATTGGTTCAGAACTAACCATCCCATCAACATCCAGTATTGTAGTTGTAGAGTGAATATGTCTCTTGGATGCAATAGAACATGCTGGAAATTTCTCTGCAAAAGCCTTCTCAAACCCCAGGACATGGTATTTTAGAAACCTTTCCACAGTTGTTACGCTCATAAGCTTACTAGGCTCAACTTTCCCAAGTCTTTCAATATAAACAGGCCTTCCCGCTTTATCTACGCCATGGTAACCATGAGGATAATAATGCTGAACCTCCTCATGCTCATCATATACAAAGTCCTAAAAACAAATTGTTATATTCGATAATTAGAAAAGTACACTTAACTGATTGACAAGGAAATACGTCAGACATTACTGAGCAGGTGAGGCCATAACAACAAAGCCAGATCCACACAGTATCCCTAGCTACTTTCCATGCTTTACTTTCTACTAGTTACTTTATATACATTTGGCAGATGAAGAAGAGCATACACAACAATTTATTTTTCTTTTATATTGAAATTTACTGGCATTCCAACTTATAAGTAATACAGAGTCGAGCATATGACAGAAGAACCATTTTCCATACAAACTTCCTCCCTTGCATCCCATTAACAATGACACAAGTCCAAAAACTTTGGCCAAGGATTAAGCAAAAGTCAAGCAGCACTTTTAAGAAGATAATTGCAACATCAAGAACGACAAAGGAACAGTAATATTGACACTAAGCAATGCAAAGATAGTCACTCCTTGTACTCTATGTACTCTAGGTCTAGGACTCCTGTTCCAACTCTCAGCCCCAACAACATGGGAGAATGAGAGACCAAATGGTGACCAGGGAGGAGATGGAAGACAAAAGGCGACTCATTAGCAAACGTAAGGATAATGTACTATGTTTGGAACTTGTACCATAATCAGGTCAACCATATGAACTAGTAAATGTTTTACTTAAATTCCACGACTCTGCAAAGAGTACTTTGGAATATTTAGGAACAAGCTATAGAAATACTTACCGTGTGGTTATATCTAAAATTCACATTTTTATAAGCTTGAACATGTTTGAGTCAACCAGAATATCATTAACTGTCCTATTTTGGGGGCACTGGGTTTATTTTTATGTCAGAGAATATTTAGCTGTATATGACCACTATATTAGTGAAAATCATAATCTTTCAAGCTGTTACCTGTATGATAGAGTCTGTGCCATACTCTTTCCTCCAGTCGAGCATGTCCGTCCACATGCTGACAGTTTTATCAAGGTCAAACTTCCTTGCCTTTAAGAATCTGCAACAAATACACAGCACTAAATTGTTCAAAAGACTAATCAATTAGAACATAACTCAGAAACCTCTTCAAGTGGCAAGTATATGTAGGTATAAACATAAAAAAGCAAATGAAACATAAATATGTCAAAGCCTATTGCCTCCCAATTGTAAGAATAAAATATAAACTTAAATGTACACCAGTGTGGCTGCATTTGGTATAAAGATTATTTAAAATTGATAGAAATGGTACTCCCTCAGTCCAAAAATGACGGTCTATATTAAATAAAGAAGAAAAATGGGTCGCGGGCTAGATATGAATAGATATGGAAACCTTAGAGACGATCAATCTTCACAGATACAGTTGGCGAATGTTTAACTTATAGCCTACATATATCAAATTAATCATCACCATGAGAGATTCAAATCGAGGG
The DNA here is from genome assembly GCA_026119855.1 of Campanula takesimana. NCBI lineage: Eukaryota > Viridiplantae > Streptophyta > Magnoliopsida > Asterales > Campanulaceae > Campanula > Campanula takesimana. The sequence continues at coordinate 262,136 of JAOWBW010001069.1, forward strand.
TACTAATCAGATATTCATCGAGTACCCAACAATGTTTAATCTTACATGAAATATAATTCCAAGGCGTGGCAAATATTTGGAAGTTAACATTGAGGTCCATTTGGGGAAAAAAAAAAAAAAAACACTATCTAGTATCTACAAACTGTAGGGCAATAGTACTTCCTATGAACTCGTGAAAGAGACAGTAATATAAAAACAAAATTAAATTAAAAAATGGTGAAAGCTAAGAAAATATTTAAAAGAAGAAATAATTGTGAAGAAAATAACCCTCTACTCCCCTCTCCAGTGCCATATCTTTTTAAATGGGGTTATCTTATTCTACAGGAACAAAAACCCATCTAGGTTTGATTCACTCAGCAGGGGGCAACGTGTTATTCCGAAGGTAGATATCTGACATCAGGGTGGAATCTTCTTGTAAAGATTAACTAAGCCTATTTAATACAGAAATAAATTACATACAACTGTTCTGAATGCTCAACTTTGTTTCTTGAAGGTAATCATCCTAAGCGAGCAATCAATGCACATGTTAAGATAATTGAGAGCCCCTTGTTCAAAAATCTATTACTTTATATAATTCCACAGCTGCAATTTGGTTTCTGAAGGCATTCAACTGCTTTAAGGAACAAATCACCACTGAAGATAAGTGATGTCAAAACTGTTTTACCATCTACAATTCGTCAACACCCCCCACCCTCACCTCTTTCCTGTAGCAGTTCCTAACATATTATAGAGAACTGGAGAAGGGTTCCTAACATATAACAGAGAACTTGAGAAGGCTTCATTTAAAGCAAATCAGTAAAAGCATGTTGTAAATGTTTCTGAGCCAGTATGAACACAGAACTCTCCCAAGATGGCATTGTTTCGTTAATGTTGTGTCATTAAGAAAATCGAGGAAGTCGTAATCAGTAAGCATTCGTCTTACGAGAAATGTATGTCCTCTTAGGTTAACGTAATTTAGAAGATAAAGCTGATCAAAATTGTTTCGCTTATAGAATGTTTTTCTTCACACCCAGAAAATAACTATAATATTTAATGAAAATAAAATAACTCAAGATGGTTATCATACATAAGATCAGCGTACCTTAACATAGTGTGGTAGTCATCAAAGTGGTCTGGTAGCAGATCTTTTTCAATTAATTGCTGGCGCAAGTCATTCACAGCCTTTTCTTCCTCCTCATCTCTTAAATCATCAACAGCAATAGATTCAAACCGGCAAGGAGCAACCTGCTTATTCCTCTTCGTGAAGCTAGATGTAAGTTTTGTTGAAACAGTCATTGCTTTCTTCTTCAAAGATTGAATGTGAATCCTCCTCGTCTAGTCCTCTGATGCTGCAGAATCCACTATTTTAAAACCTTTGATCTTCTTGAAACCGAACTACTTCTCCTACAAATTCAAATAACCAAATTGAAAGGGAAATATCAAAACATCATATATTCAGCAAATAATTCCCATTTTTCTGGAATGCAATAGAGCAGAGAACTTTCAGTAAATTCAGGTCAATACCTAGCACCATGGTTCAAAATGGTCATGATTTACATCTCCAACAATTTAACATAAAAAAAACTAGTACTGGAGTAATACATAAAACTACTGAAACCAATAGCCACTGTCGGCATTTAACAAAAATATGACTTTTAAGATCCCAAAAAAAGTCCAAGCTAAAATAACTAGGTCATTGAAAAGTCAAAATCTAAAACAGGCGAATTCAAAATTGAAAAAAAACGACAGAGCACAATCAAGCCAACAGAATCGATAAGGGTTTACACACTCAACAGACTTTGAACAAGATCATCAAAAACGGAAAATCAAATTGCCGCAAATTAATCAACAATTAAACCAAATTCACCCGATTACAACTAAATCCCCAATCAATTGAATACTCAAATACAAATACAAATAAATGTACCTTAATCAAACCGATTTAGCATTAAGATTAAAGCAATCAATCAGCTTCAATACAAACAACAAAGGCTATATGAATAGTCGGGATTGCTTTTTATTTACAACTATGCTTTCTCACTCTAGAATAAGTATTCTCTCTCTCTAAAAACGTAAAAGAAATTCTTGAGAGCGTTGATGAATCATGACGTTGCTTTCTCGTTACGAGGGAGCTTTCTTTCGGTACCACTTTCTCTCTCTAAAAAGAGTTTATAATTTCTCTCTCTATAAAATAATACTAGATACTAGTTAATTATTGTACCTGAAAGGTAGGAGTTTGCTTTGCTGGTAGGGTATATCTTTCTGGTAACTATGGAAATGTCTCCGTCACGAGTCAACTCGCCGGTGAACTCGTTCGAGAATATGACGGCCGATTATGTGCTTAATTTTCAGCGCCGGTGAACTCGTTCGAGAATAAGTCAGCTGGTTGTTTAAATTTTGTTTGATATGCGGACTTTGTACGTGAAATGTGAGACGTCGCCGTCAGTAACGGAAGAAACGACGGAGGATGTGAAGTAGTGACGGCCAAACCGGACCGGAACCGTCGAACTGGTCCGGAACCAGAACCGAAAAAACCATAACCGCCATGAACCGACACGAAAACCGGAACCGTTTTGGATAAGGGCCGGTTAAGGTTCAACCCCCCAAAAAACTGTGAACCGGCGGTTCCGAACCGCCCAACCAAACCGTGAACCGGAACCGTCTGAACCATCAGTAAAACCGTTAAAAAACCTCAAAATCATTAGATTTTTAACAGTTTCATCAGAATTAATCGTTACTAATGGAAGGTTGACAAGAAAAATTGTGTTTTGACTGATTTTTTAGCCAAATTCAGTGAATGAAAATAATAAAAATTTGGTTGTCCCCCTCATTATAAATTTGCCTTTAATTAATAAAATTTAAAGGGTACTGTCCCTTTTTTTCTTTTATATGCTATCATTTATTTTATTTTTTCTATGTTTGTTTTTCAATATAATCTTGATTTAGCCTTTTTTTTTTAAAAAAAAAATCACTTATGAAATAATTTTTAAGTTGTTTATTCATTATTGTATGATAAAAAAAAAAAGGTACCACATAACCGGATTGTGACAACCGGAACCGGTGTAACCAAGGGCCGGTTAAGGTTCACATAAAAGCCGAACCGGAAACGCCGGTTCCGAAGCGGAACCGGGACCGGCGTTGGCCATCCCTAATGTGAAGTGTTTTCTCCCGGGTAAATATAAAGTCACAAAATGTGGCTTACAAAATGATGTGTCAAAAATTTTTATTTTTTTTTAATTCGAGTATGCCGGGTCCACGATGCACCCAATAAAATATCGTCACCTCACCTAATATCCATCATTTTGTAAATTTCTTTTGTGCCCCTAACATTGCCCTTTCTCCGGACCTACTTTGATGTGGCACAAGCACAATTCCATGACACAGAGCTTACTGGGGTGAGTTTTGGCTTTACCACTGGACCACTTCTTTGGGAATAATATTTTTATGCTTTGTAAAATATTTTCAGTTTGTTTTAAAAAAAACGATAATCTATTTACTATTTATATAATTAATGTATTAAGCATGAAGAAGAATGAAGAATACGATGTTTTTAGAATTGATGAAATAGTGATTTATATAAGACAAACGCTTATGTGCGGCGGCCGCACCAAGTGCGGCGGGTTTGCCCACGGGTCGGCCAACCCGCTCCATGCTTAACCCGCCCGGATCCATCCATTCCTCCCTTCCAGTCGCGACATGTGTCCCTTTTTTCCTTTTTTTTTTTTTTTGAAAACGACACGTGTCATTTTTTTTTATAAAAAAAAAAAAACCATAATTTCAAAATGCTATATCTTGAGATTTATATGTCAAAAAAATTATTTAAAAATATCATTGTGTTCGTCTCGTCAAGATGAAGAAAACTACATAGGTCATGATATGGTTTGATTTAAAAAAAAAAACCACATAATTTTTACACACAAAAAGTTTGAGTTGCTCATCAGCTGAGATGTAACACTCTGTTCTGATAAAAGTAAAAATTTAATCTTAAAAAAGTAACACTTTCTACTGTTAAAGGTAACAGCAGTTTTCACACAAAAAAAGGTTTGCGTTTCAATTGTTACTTTCTCAATAAAAAATTGTTACATTTAAGAATATAAACTGTTACAATTGAGAAAAAAAATGTTACATTCATTTTTTATAAAATGTAACATTAGTTTAGTTGTCAATCCTATGTTAATTTAGTGAGAAAAAATGAATGTAACATTCATTTATAAAAAGTGTAACATTAGTTTAGTTGTCAATCTTTATGTTATCTTTAGTCTATTGCAGCAAAATTGTGGTACATTTTTGAAAAAAAAAATTGTTATATTTCGTTATAATAAGTGTTACTTTTGTTGGGAGGAAAAAAAGTTGAGGTTGAAAAAAAAATAATAAATAAATAAAAAAAATGGAAAAGTCGCCCGCCGCATGGCCCGCCGCACGCCATGCGGCGGGTGTACAGGAGAGCACCTCTTTATATAATGTGCATAATCTTCATTTCACCGGAAAATTTGTGCAAAGACATTCAAGTTTTTTTAAAAAAAAAAAAAAAACTTATTGAGTTGTTTATTTATATTAATCTATAATGCCATGAAAATTACAACTAGGCTTATAAATAGACTTACATAAATTTCTTTAATGGAATTAGAACTCGTGACATCCGCATGGAAATCTAACACCGGATATCGCTTGAGTTAAAGCTCATTGGTGAAATTAAAGTGAACTAATGACATTATGGTGAATTTAAATTGTCTCATTTTTTTACTTTTTTAAAAGATCATGTTATTGCCAAAATTATTTGATAATAAAATTTAAATAATTTATTTGAAGGTTAAATTGGATTTGTTAGTTATACTCCTTCCATCCAAAACCTTTTGTTTCCTTTCGTCCGAATTGATATGTTAGATACAATAGCTATTGTAGTTTTCTCTAAATCTTTGTAATTAACTAAATCTTAGTAATTAACTGCAATAATTTTACATATTCTATTAAACTAACAAATTCAACATACCTGATGTCCTAACATTATAATTGGATGTGGTACCAATTTCATTATCCAATAGTAAATTTCTTTTCCTGGAACTATTCGTCCGTTGTGATATACGCATTGATGAATCTGTAAACAAAATAAAAGTTTGATGATATGGAAAATTGCATGTGTGTTTAGTGTGTGTATATATATATATACATGTGTGTGTTGTGTGTGCCGCTTGTGTGTCTAAGTTAACTACCCAAATTTCTCAAAATTTTTTACGAATATTATTCTTAAACTCTGCAAGAGACTTTAGTTATATGGAAGAAACCTGACTTCAAACCTGATTAGCCGAAAAACGTTTCTCGTCCATCTTTCGACATGCTTGTTCCTTCCTTCTCTTTCACTTGTAAATTTGAACATCATTTTTTTTAATTTTTTTTACTCATCAAATAAGCACGCTTCATAGCACGAATTTTTTTTAGCAATTTTTTTTAGCAATTTCTTATAGAATCACTAAATTACTTACTATAATATCTATGGATATTACCTATTATTTTTACTTATGTAGGAGAATGCCAAAAGCATCAATGATTCCAAAAGTCATATTACATGGCATCCTCTAAATCAAGATAAACTCATTTTTGGCTTAAGTGTTATTCCCAATGTAAGTTTCACCAACTTTAAAATACTATAGTATAGATTTTAGAAACACTAAAGTTTTTTTTTTTTTTTTTCTTCTTTTCCGAGTAGGTTTTGGGAGAATCTAGTTCTCCCTAACTTATAGCAAGTCTCTTTTTTTTCTACTTGCATGCATTTTGCGAACATTGAGGAACAGTTTGAAAAAAAAACATTTTTTTTTTTTTATAATTTAGTGAGAAACTAATATCTCCCAAATTTTTGTGTTATTTTAATTTGAATGATCAACTTAATTAAATTTTAATTAAAAATTATATAAGAATAATTAGTTTAATAATATCAAGAATGTTGTGATCTTTCCGCAACAGAGATCGCCAACTTATAGTAGGACCATGTTGATTTTTTCCCCAACTAAAATACTAGATGTAATGAGTGATCATAATTACATAGTCTTGTAAACTTAACCTAAACCATCGTCATGATTAGAGCTGTCAATTTGGGCTGAGCCAGATGGGCTGGCCCTGCCCGCCATAGAATAAGAGTGGGTTGGGCCCTAAATATACTAACCCAAATACAAGTGGGTCATTTTGGGCTAGCCCATTTGGGTCGCGGGTCAAACGGGTTGGGGCGGGCCAGTCCACTTTTTTTTTTTGGCTTACCGATGTCTTGACTTTGAGACTCAACGCTTTCTCCTCCTCTCCTTCCCATTTTCAACTCACACTTTCTCTCTCTAAAACACACACACACAGAGCACAAAACTCTCTCTCTTTTATCTCTAAACATAGCTCCTCTCTTCCTCCTCCATCGCCGGTATCCAGATACGGCTACCATCATCGGCATCGTTCAAGCCATCTCCGGCGACCCTACTTCATCTCTTTCTATACAGATCCGTTTTTCTCTCTCTCTCTCTCTCTCTCTCTCTCTCTCTCTCTCAGATCTGTCGCGGGGTTCCTCTCTCTTTCTCGCATCTGTCGCCGGCTCCCTTATTTGCCTTCCTTTTCGGTCATCGACCTCATACGCCGGCGAGCTCAACTTCATCGCCGGCTTCGCCTTCATCCACCAATTCGCCAGCGAGCTCCCTCTATGGATGATGGGACGGATTTTATACCATTATTTCCTAGGTTTCTATGAACTTAAATTGATGATTTTAATGTATTTAGATTAGTTTTTGTGTATTTTGGGGCAATTATGTTTTGTTTGGGCTTAATTGTTATCCGTGGGTAGTTTGGTCTTTTCATATTTTATCCGGATATAATATTTTATGAGGTTAAAAGTCGTCCCAAGATGTGCAAGTAAAAGTCAAAGTCAAGGTGCAAAGTGAAAGTCAACAAGAAGATGGAGCAGCGAGTCAACAACTGGAATTGAAGCAAAAGAGACCAATACTCGCATCGGTCTTTTGTTGATACTACTGAAAATTGCTATTCATTAGGGTCACCGACTGTGCTAAGGAATGAATCATATCATCTGTAGACTGTCTCGGAGGGGTACTCTGATACTGCTGCTACTGCACACACGGTGGTCTGTATTGATACTGATTAGTTTGGATGTTTTGCTATGGTTGGTGCATATTCTTTGTGCTTATTGATTGCCCACCAATTGTTTGACATAATTCCTGGGAGGGTAATTCAGGTGCTATGGTTTGGTTTGATTTCATGAACCCCTTTTTCTCAATTTGAGGTATTTATCTTTTCACAATTTTATTCCTATTCATAATTTTGCTTGTGCTTAATCTAGATCTATTTTTTATCACCCTATTTATCTTTGCAATCGATCTTTGCTAGAATTTTCTATTTACTGTGCCAGTGTAGGAATTCATAAGTAGCATCTTTACGATTTATGCATGTGCCATGGTAAATTGTGAAGTGAGTAAAATTAGACGATTATCTATATGAAATAATTGTAGAAAGCGTTCTTGATCTTAGTTTCTTAAATCGTTTATCAATTAATTTTGCGATCTAGACTGTGCTAGTTAGATTAATTTATTAATTAGGTTTTCTAGTGAGTGTGTCACTGCTAGTAACTACTCTGAAAGAAGAAACAGGGATTGAAATAGATCTCGTGATCAAGTGAAAAGAGATATCGATGATAATTGAATAATTAGGTGGGGACGTAATCAAATCTGAAGTATTTCTTAACTATTGTTTTAGCTCAATTTAATTTAGTTTATTCTTGTTTTTAGGATTTAATTAAAATACAAATTCCCCCCCCCCCAATCTTGTCAAGTGACAATTACGTAAATAAATAACCGTTATTCGTGGATCGATTCTGGACTTGCCCTAGCTATATTTTTAGAACCTAGTCAAGGTTTAATTTGTAGGTGTGCGATTTAGCCTATCAATGGCACTCATAAATAAGTCTTGGGGTTGTTTCAAAAATAAAAAATAAAAAAATAAGTCTTGGGCCGCTTGTCCCGTCTGGCCCACCAACCCAAGGTGGGTTGGGTTGGGATGGCATTTTCTCAGCCCACCAAGAATTTGGGCCAGCCCGCCCCGTTTGAAGGTGGGCTGTGGTGGGTTGGACCCAACCCGCCCCGCCAGCCCGTATTGACAGCTCTAGTCATGAATGGATACAAATTATTTATGCTTTTACGCACTTCATCCCCCTCCATTATACTCCATCCGTCCCACACGAATTAAGATATTTTGGTTGAGCACGGAGATTAAGGAAAAAGTGTTAGCGGAGTAGCTGTTCTTGTGAGTCTGAGGAGTAAAGTATGAGAGAAGAAGTGAGGTAGAGAATAATGAGTGGAAATTGTTGTGAGTGTGAAAGTGGGTCCTATTAAATAAAACACTTCCATTTTTTGGTTGTCCTAATTGGAATGGGACATCCAAAATAAAAATTTATCATATTTCGAGTGGGACGGAAAGAGTATATATATATATATATATATATATATATATAGTCGTGCTCCTGTGAAAACCTAAATATCGTGAGAACCGTGAGAACTTGGATACATTAGGTAAAAAACCAATGTATCCAATGGTTCACTTGGATACATCATTGGATACATTACTTGACTTGGATACATCATTAATATATTACTTGGATACATTAGGTAAAAACTAATATATCAAATGTGCACTTGGATACATCATTTGATACATTAAGTTCTCACGATATTTAGGTTCTCATTTGAGCATGTACCTATATACATATATATATATATATATATAAGGTCGCACTCCAATGAGAACCGTGAGAACCAAGTATAACCGTTTGATTAAATACAAAATCAAAGGTCCAGTTTATAGATATATTAGATACACTTAGATACAATATCTACTTTTCAAAATACACTTGACTACATTAGTCATTTAACCTACTGTATCCAAGCGCAACATTTGGATACAGTACTTATTTAGCTACTGTATCCAATTGCAATATCAAAACTTAGGTACTGTATCCATGTATATCCAATGTATCTATAATCTGGAACCTTGATTTTGATTCTAATCTAATGGTTATGTTTGGTTCTCATTTGAGCACCTACCTATATATATTTATTGTATTTGTATTTCTGACCATAAATCCCACATAGTTTGCTCTATTTAACAATAAAAATACTCTCTTTCTTTAAATGAATGTTCAAATTTAATTTTATAAGGTACTTTGAAAATGTGTGCCTTTAAATTAAAGACAAAAATGCATAAGTATTCTTGCTATTCACTTTCTAAACATTTAGTTTTACGATAACAAATGAATAGTGATTTATTTTTTGATAAAAAGACGTTGAAGTACGGTTTTTTTTGTTCAGAAAAAAACATTTATTTTAGGGGGAGAAAAACATTTAAGGATGAAGGAAGCAACAATTAATTATGGTAAAATTAAGTCTAAAATATCAAAGTATAAAAAATCATATTCCCTTTAATTGTCATGCAAGTCTCTTTAATTTGGACTTGTAAATATTTCTTTCACAAATTTAAAAAGAAGAGGAAAGGCTGAAGTAGAAGAAGGTTCCAAGTAATGATGCGTAATAATAATGTGATGAAAGGGCGTTAGGAAATACTCCTACCGTCCCAAAATGATTTTCTCATTTGTCATTTTTCATAGTCCCAAAATATTTTTCCCATTTTTACAACTTAGACTTAAAAGTGCATAACCACAACATGGCTAGTGAAGCAAGTGTTCATATTTTTAAAAAATTTGAATAGTCAAATGTGAAGATCATTTTGAAACGGAGGGAGTACGTATAAAAAAAGCGCAAAATTTGGCTTAAAGCAAAAAAAAATTGATGGACTTTACGAACCGAAAAAAGAAAGCAAAAGAATGCAAGGTAGACCTGAGCTTTGCTTTGCTGTGAGTAGGAGTAGGAGTAAATTGGTCAAATAAACTAGTACTCCCTTCGTCTCAAAATAGATGTTTTGGAGTGTTTCACACATATTAAGAAATGCCATTAATGCATGTGAAGAAGTCCCAAATACCTCTAAAGTAATTCAACTACCTAGGTAATTGGTTAGGTAAGAGATAGTACACTATCATTATTAAGGTTATAATTGGTATAAAACAATAAGAAAGCTTTGAAAATAGTGACAAGTATTTTAAGACAAAATTTAACTCCTAAAACGACACTATTTTGAGACGGAGGGAGTACTAATTAAGAATAATGGTTAGGTATTCTGGAGCTGAGCTGTTAAATGATAACAAGTGGCAGCATGAGATTCCGGAGAACATGCGCCTCGATATTTATTTTGCTGTTAATAGTGTTGCGGTGGTGCTTAAATGCCAACAATTTCACACCCCCTTTTTTTTTTTTTTTTTTTTCTCATCTTGATCAGAAATAATAGGAATTACTCGTTTCGTTTCAAACCGAAATATATATTATTTTTATTTTTTGGGGGCTCTATAAAAACTGATTTTTTTTATTCAATAATACTCACTTTTACACTCATATAATCTTTAAACCCCTCATTCGATCGCGCACCCACTTTTTTTAGTGCAATCAATCACAAGTACACTTTTTTTTTCGTCAGGCTGAAAACGAAGCAATATAATTTAATGATCGGAATCATGAAGAAGTGAGTGTGGATTATGTTGGGAAAAAATGTGTTTTGAAGGAAATAATGAGTATTTTCTTAAATGAATTATTTGTCGAAATGACAAAATGTGTGTGGGTGTGTGTTCTACTCCATGAGGACATGAAGATTGATTATTCATTTGTCCAATTTAGTTAAGGGATGAGTGAGATATGAAGGCTCAAAGTAAGTGGGTTGGAATGGGGATAATGTGTTATCCTACATTGGAAAAATATGTGAAAGTGGGTAAGTTTATATACTACTATGCTTTCCATAGTGGTATGAATGTGTGGCATAGTGGCTCTCTCTCGCGCAGGGGGTGCAAATCAAGGGCCCGATTTGCCTACCGGCTACCGAACTCATGTGCGAGCGCGTCCTGCAGACACGAATGGAGCCCTGAAATGGGCTGCTCGCGCGAACCCACTTTTTGCTAATTTTTTTTTTTTGTTTTTGGACAAAAATAAATTAGACAGTCCAGGCCTTTGAGTTTCTTAGTCAGTTTTGGTAAACTGAAACACTTAGGCTTCCAATTAACTCTGTGTTAATTCCTCCCTTCAGTTTATCTTTGAGTACTATATTAACAGACCTACACCACCAGTTTACACACACGAAATGTTCCACCAACAGTCCCTTGCAATCTTCTTTTGTTGCATATTGATAAATCCCTCTTTCTATTGCTCTCCTGCATTCTGCATTGGTGGTGATCAAGACCAAGCTCACTAGCATCCGGCGATTTAGTTCCCCAAACTGCCTCTTCTACAAAATTCTAATGCCATTGTTGTTGTGTAAGTGGGTAATGATGCGGCTCGTATGTCAGAGGAAGAATTGCTTTAGAACTATTTGAGATTTGTAAAATTTGTTAATGTTTTTTGTTTCCACAAAATTTGGCACCTACTCCCTTGTCATATACTATTCAGATAACTAATTTTAAAATTTTCCATATTTTGTGAAAATTAGTTAGATAATGTGACAATATCGATATGGTTTAAAAGTAAGAATCTTATGAAAAATGGTGTTTTAGAGGTTAACACAAGCAATATATTTAAGGGTTATTTTTTATTGATAGGTTTTTTGTTTGTTGGTTTTTTGTAGGTATTTTGAGTATTATATCTTTGTTTTAATAAAGAAGTAAATATAATTGATGGATTTGGTTAAGATTAAATATTTTACTTGAATTGTGTTTGGTCCACAAATTTTGCACATGGTATTTGTCAAACTTAGTTAGGTGACGATAACATAAAAATGGTTAGGTGACTAAGTTATTATTTCTAGAGAGTCATATTCCTATGGCATCGTAAACATGCAGCAGAGACAGGTCATCAAATTTTGTTACTTACATTGACTCCAACTTGCATTTTGTGTTTGGATAATGAACTTATTTTCTTTGAAAAGATTTAAAAAATGCAACGGCTATGTGCAAGCTCAACCAAATTTACTAAAAGTCCTTGAGATTAAAACTAAGGTGGAGAGAAATTGACTAAACATGTACAGTTGACAACTTTAAAACCTTCTTGTAGAGGTTAAGGTTATTGCATTGTTTTTTTTTTTTTCAAAATAAAGGTTCAGTTTCCCCGTCAAATAAAAAAAGAACGCGGACCTCTAAACTCAGGAACACAATATAGACATCCCAACCATGCAATGCAACAATCAGAAGGCTGCACCGCACCACTGCAGAAATACTCAGACTAATGGCTCCACAAGCCAGTAGGTTAACGGTTCACACTTCACAACAAGCGCAGGAAATAAATACATTACAACACAACATGACATGGCAGAAATTAAGCAGACACGAAAATTTGGCATTTCTGAACAAAGAAAAAGTTGGGGGGAAAAATCACAAACTGATATTTCTTTTATGTCCTCAAAAAGGAATCAAAGCAAAAGTGAAAATAGAAAATCACATAATAATCCTCAACAAAATTTCTAGTAGTGAGAAACTAATTCCAAGATATTTAGTACTTGACTGGGGCAAGAATGGCCAACTGGTCACCAAGCTTTTCCTCTGCAGCTTTCTCGGCCTTGACCCTCAATTTAGTCAACTGCTTCTTCCTCTCGTACACCACCAGGGCTCTTTCTTTCCTCTTCTTCTCAAGCTCCTGTAACCAACACGACAAGTTATATACAAGTAATGTCTAAGCAACTGTAGTAATCTATTTGGAAGTAGTTGGTTGGAGACGTTATACAAAAGATTAATAGCAGAAAAATAAAGGTGGATTAGGAAATTTATAGTTGTAAGAAGCGTGTTGGGATACTACAAAAAACTACCAATGAAAAGCATATTGGTGTAATGTTTTAACATGCTGAAAAACTTGAACCAGGGAAACTAATTCTAATGCAAAATTAAGAAAAGGTGTCAGGTCTGTTGCTATGAACTCTTTTATATCACTCAAATAATTCAGCATTGGATGTCAAACATTTCAAGGATAAATGGAATTACTCAGATGCCTTACATTTTAAAGGAACTGGATTCATTTTCTTATGTTTAGGTATGGATGGCAACATGACACCGAGGCACAATCGTACCGAACCCACTCCGAAGCTCTATCAACCCGTGTCCGCCCCGCGATTATTAAACACTTTCATTTTTCAACCCCACGTCCAATTTAAACTTTATTGGTAGCTGAAAACCTAGGAAGACCATGAACTTCAAACACATCTCAAACTCAACTTAAACCAACAGTAGTTCCTATTTCGGTGACAAATCAGTTGCTCCCTCCGTCCCTAAATGAATGTCCAAAAAACAAGAGCAAATTTGTAACTTTTTTGGACATTCATTTAGGGACAGAGGTATTGTCAAAAAAAAAATTAGGGACAGAGGAGTAAATGATTTAAACTGAAAGAAGATTAAAATTGTTTCTACAATTTCACACTAAATGAAAGAAAAAGAGTTAATTTTGAAAAGGAGAGTATAAAAATTGAAATGGAAGAAAATGCCACCTTGCCGTGAGACTTGTAGGGATTATTTAGGAACACATTTGAGGGAAATGAGAGAGAGAGAGAGAGAGAGAGAGGTTGGGGGAGAGGCTGGGAAAGAGTTTGAATCAGAAATCTTAGGTAATACGTGACCAGTTGGATGGGTAAAAATCCAAAAGATGAGGGGATATTCGAGTTAGAGGCCAAGAAGGAGAAGCGACTAGTGATACATGAGAAAGGCTAGCGATCGTCGTGGAGGTGAAGAAGTGGGAGTGCCGGAGGCCGGAGCGAAGAAAAAGACTCGGAGAACTGAGAAGCGGCTATGTTTGTGGAAAAAGAGGGAAACTGGAAAGACGGTAGCCCTGAATGAGTTCATATATGTAATGCAGGTGTATCAACTAAGTAATTAGGGGTAAAACAAAATACGTATAGAGTAGTAGGTACAGCTCTACACCATTCATATTTACTATGAATGGGTCGGTTCGGGCCGCATAAGATAAGTGAACCCGCGCCCAAATCAAAACCACTCGGGTTTTAGAAATTGGTTACCAGACCAAAGATTTTCGGGGCGGGTCAGTCTCGGGTTCGGTCAAATTGCCATTCCTATGTTTAGGTCAGATCTAACAGTGAATAATGGGATAAGCTACTGAATATTAAGTACTGTCTTCCAAACACTCCATCGGTCCTAAAATAGGTGTCCAATTTTCAAAAACAATGTGTCTAAAGGAGGACTATTTCTAGTGATGTTACCAATTCATCTTTGTAACTACCATGTCGAAATTTGCACTTGCAAATCACAATGTGATCGTTAAGGACAATTACGTATTCCCTGCTATTAAAAGTAAATAAACGCCACTTCGTCAAATTTTTCCAAAAAAAACACAAATGAACTCTTATTTTGTGATGGGGAAGTAGAAAGAGGACCCTTTTAGCAACTAATACAACTGTTAAGAAGCTTATTCAAATAAAACAATAGATGCCAAAAATTTACCTTGATGGTATCATAGTGATTCCATCCAACCTCAGATGAAAGCCTGCCCAACAAACAGTACTTGTGTCCAGCTCGAAGCCTTAGAACCCTACATTCGTTTTAAAATCCCACAGTCAATTAATTAAGCTTCCAACAAAAAAGTAGTACGTGTCATTTCCCAATTAAACATTTTCACTGCATTTCCTACAAACAATGCCAACTTTGAATAACATTCAAAACCCAAACAAGCTTACTTGAGAGCATCTGGAATAACCATCCTCTTGATTTTATCATAAGGCGGGGGAACACCTTCGTAAACCTTCAACCTAGCCAAAGCTGCGGCTCCACGCTTAGTCTTGTGTGGAATCATCCTACGAAGACAATCACATTACACACATAATCAACAAATCTGTATATAAACAGACCGAAAACAATACATACAATAAACATATCTAGAGAGATTACCCACGGATGGTGCGCCAGAGGATTTTGGAAGGAGCACGGAAATGGATGGGACCGTGAGAAGGCTTGGTGTTCATGCGTTTACGCAGGAAACGGAGGTACTTCATCTTCTGACGGACGAGGCCGCCGGAGAGACAGATCTCTTCGCAACGAACGACAACTACTTTCTGGCCGTTGAGGAGCTCCTTAGCTATGATGGAGGACAACCGGCCGAGCATGTGATGGCGGGCGTCCACCACCACCCGCCGCGCGCAAATCCCTGATCCAGAAACCATTTTCTCTCACCTCTCTCACTCTCTCTCTCCCCTCGCGACGGTGTGAATTTTTTCAGAGGTTTATGAAATTAGGGTTTCGTTTCAATTAAATAGGTGCCGATATATTGGCTAGGGCTTTACATTGGGCAGGCTGATTAAGGATTACGCATTTTTAGATAATTTGGTTTGGGCCTGAACTAGAGCATGTCCAAGATGCGGCCCAAATGATCCGGTGACATTGTATATTTGTATTGCTATATACATCCCGTAGGGGCGTAAGCTATTCGTTCGAGACCGTGGGTTGGGACCAAACAAAACTAAATGAGAAAATTTTGGGGAAAACTAGTTTCTTCATAAGTTATAAAAAATCATGTTCATATTTATAAGGATTAAAGTTTAGGGTTTAAGGTTTAGGGTTTAAGGCTTAGGGTTAAAGGGTTAAAAAATGAACTTTTTATAACTTATGGAGGAACTAGTTTCACCCAAACCAACTCAAACTAAATTATATAGTTTTATTTGGTTTTCAATTATATACTGTAGTTTGGTTTGGTGTTTAAGTACGCGTGGTTCACTT
Source organism: Campanula takesimana (assembly GCA_026119855.1). Lineage (NCBI taxonomy): Eukaryota > Viridiplantae > Streptophyta > Magnoliopsida > Asterales > Campanulaceae > Campanula > Campanula takesimana. Next base: position 277,890 of record JAOWBW010001069.1, read on the forward strand.
TAATCTCGATAGTTAGCAAACTGTGTGGTTCGGTTTGGTTTGTGGTCTGACCCTCCAGACCATACTAGACCGAATCAAACCAAATCAAACCGCAAGACCGAACCACCAGACCAAACTGCCATACCATACACTCTCTTCGTCTCGCCTCACTTGACACTCAAGAGGTGAGCACAATAACTAAGGAAAAATAATAAAAGAAGAAAAATGTGTGGTAGAAAATGAAGAGAGAGAATGAGTAGAGTAAATAGTAGTGTTGGTTGAATAAATTGAGAGGTGAAAAATGAAGAGATATAATGAGTGGTGGGTTAGAGTGAATATAAAATTATAGTAAAAAGTATGCTATTTTGGGAAGTGTCAATTGAGTTGGGACGAATCAAAATGTAAATAAATGTCAAGTGAGCTGGGACAGAGAGAGTATATTTGTATGTTACGTAACATCGAGCTTTGAATTATTAAAAAAATCTACATTACAATATACCACTCCTAACTCTAGTTTTGCGTCTTATTCAATATTCATTTTACTGTGTGTTATATTCGTTGAGGCACATAGTTAACAAAGCTCTGTAATGTGTTCACTTATTTCGTCTTCTTAATTCAATATGTACATAATAATTTAAAAAAGATTGGAAGTTGAAGTTTTTTTTTAATTCATTGCGCACATGAAGAATAGCTACAACGTACTTTTTAAACAAAACTAATATATAAACGACATGTAGACTTTTTAAAATATTCAACATATTTTATACAATGGCTACTCATCTAAAAAATGTTGCAAAATCAACTATGACAGATCAAATACGATATAATTAATTCCTTCAATTTTTAGCAATTATTAATTTATGATTTTTGTGGGACTTAAAATTATATAAGGGTCTCTCAAAAAATTATTATTTTATTATTCTATCGATTTTTATAATTTTTTCAACCGACTCAAATCGGAATAAGACAAATCTATATTTTAGAGAGTTTATTAATTCAAGTATTAATTTAAAGAGTTCTGTTATATACGAGTATCAATTTATTCTTGCAAGGAGCAAACAAATCACTTTTGTATTCTAGTGCTTCGGCCAATATTTATTTTCTCATTTAAATGCTTACTTTATAAATGCTAAATACCACAAGGCAAGTAAATTAGAATGAGAGGGTCTCCTGTACACCCGCCGCATGGCGTGCGGCGGGCCAAGCTTTTCCATTTTTTTATTTTTTTTTGCAACCCCAACTTTTTTTCCTCCCAACAAAAGTAACACTTATTATAACGAAATGTAACACTTTTTTTTTAAAAAAAAAATACCACAATTTTGCTGTAATAGATAAAGATAACATAAAGATTGACAATTAAAATAATGTAACACTTTTTATAAAGGGATGTAACACTCATTTTTTCTCCCGAAAATTAACATAGGATTGACAACTAAACTAATGTTACATTTTATAAAAAATGAATGTAACATTTTTTTCTCAATTGTAACAGTTTATATTTTTAAATGTAACATTATATATGATATGTAACATTTTTTTATTGAGAAAGTAACAATTGAAATGCAAACCCATTTTTTTTTTTTGTAAAACTGCTGTTACCTTCAACAGTAGAAAGTGTTACTTTTTGAAGATAAAAGTGTTACTTTGATCGGAACATAGTGTTACATCTCAGCTGACAAGCAATCAAACTTTTTGTGTGTAAAAAATGTTTTTAAAAAAAAAAAAAATCAAACCATATCATGACCTATGTAGTTTTATTCGTCTCGTCGAGACGAACAAAACGGTATTTTTAATTTTTTTCCTGAGTTACACATCTCAAGATATAACATTTTAAAGTTATTGGTTTTTTTTTTTTTAAAAAAAGCTGGACACATGACAGCGATCTGGAAGAGGGAGGGGTAGATCTGGCCGTCGGCTGTAGTGGAAGAGGCAGGCCCGCGAAGCAGCGGAATCAGCCACCTTGCCGCACGCCATGCGGCGGATGTTGCTGAGACTTTGTCAATTAGAATATAGGTGTGTGTCTGTGTTTTTTTTTTTAAGTAATTATTTATTCATTTTGATTAATTTTCGTGAATATATACTATTTTATTTTGATTAAGAAAAAAAATACTTCATCTGACCCAAAATGATCTTCGTACTATTTTTGCCATTACTTTGAGTAATAATTTTAGATTGGCTCAATTGTACTAATGAAAATCTAAAACTTGTTATTAACACATCACCAATAATACTATCAATAACAAGTTTTAGATTTTTATTAGGATAATTAAATTAATAAAAAATCATTGCTCAAATTCGTAGTAATGTCGAAAAAAATGTGAAGATCGTTGTGGGACAAAGGGAGTAATCAGTTATTTTGGTTGGAAGATAGTACTAGGTACAGTACTGATTAAATATGTAGTCCCAGAAATAAAGGTGGTTGTGTTGGTTGATACTTTAGACTTACGATCTGGCCTTCTTCCCTCCCTCAGCTCACCAACCCCCTTCAATTTAATTTCACCATCTCCGCCCCCAAGATCTTTCTTGTTTCTCTCTCTTAACCCCAATCTTTGTCAAATGGGCGGCGGCGATGGCAAGGTCTTCGCTTTGTCTCAGGTCTCCGAACACAACTCTCCCAAGGACTGTTGGCTCATCATCGGCGGCAAGGTAACCCCTTTATTTGATTCCTCTTCCATTCCCTTACCCCAATTTTATCTGATTCAATTGTACTGTCTTTATCTTCTTTTGTAAACTAGAAAATTTTGGGGGAAACTAGTTTCTCCGTAAGTTATAAAAAGTCTTGTTTTTATAGGGATTAAAGTTTAGGGTTTAAGGTTTAGGGTTTAGGCCCTTTAGGGTTTAAGGCTTAGGGTTTAGAGGGTTAAAAAATGGACTTTTTATAACTTATGGAGGAACTAGTTTCCCCCAAAACCAACTCTTTGTAAATTTTCATTTCGGTTTCATGTAAAGAAATCATTTTTAAATCTCCTCTTTTGGTCAAATTGACTAGACTATGACCGATAACTTATGTAATTTTAATTTGTAAATTATGCAAATTAATTAGTACGGAATGATAATTTTAGTGAGGTTTAGTAGTTTTTAATTCTTATACTCCCTTCATCCTGAAATGGATCTCCAAATTTGATATTCAAGTATTAAGTTTGGCAAGTACAAATTTGTACATTCATTTTGGGACGGATGGAGTAACTTTAATCACAAAAAATGGATTAAGTGTATGCCAATTACCGATTTGATTTATATTTGACGTTTTATAGTAGAAAATTGACTCTTTAAATGGAAGCTTGATTTTATTTATTGTTAATGCTTACGGGTGTTTTTCCTTTGCGTTATTAGTCCTAGCAAAGGAACATCGTTCGAAAGAGATCCTTATGTTGTTAAAGACTTAGTTAGGTTCTTTGACTTAGGCAAAATATAGGCATAAATGTTTGGGGACAACTATTTTAGGGTGTGGTGGGTTATAAGTAAAAAATGAATCGATACTTATCACGAAAAATGAGGGAAAAGAAAAGCAAAAGGAGAAACTGAAAGTGATAATGATCGCAACATTTCATCATAACCAAGAACCATGCTTCAACCCTTGTGACAAACGTTGTAGGAATTTACAGTTTCAAGCTTTATACTTATCTCCTGACAAAAACAAGATTCCTTCTTTATGTGAAAATATTCAATGGTGGTAGCGACTGGCTACCGCCCATCAAGGCGAGCTACATCCTTCATATGGAAGGAAACGTCTTTCTAGCCTTGGGCAAAAGGTACAATGGATTGAGGCATACATAGTCTCCTCCCGAGGCTTAGGGAACCGCTCGTAGAACGCGGAATTCGACGTTTGACAAGCATACGTATTACCCTAACATGGATTGACAAAAATGTTCTAGCCGATCTCAGTATCGGTGTTTTTTGCTCTTTCGGACTTCTCATTTTGATTCGATTTTCAATAAAGACGAGTAAAGAATTAATGAAACCCAAAATGAAATGTCGACCAGAGGGTGAGATAATCGGTGGTCCGATACTGAATAAACGACTATCTCCTCTTTTGGAATCGTGTTAGGCCTAATTCCTATTACTTTGCCATCATTTTGACGTAACATGATGGTACCACCAGCTCATATTATTATGCACTGCACTAAATTGTATAACATGTTTGGTTGTTCAATCTTACATAGTATCTTGTTTTATAATATTGTTTTGAAGCCATCAACCTATAACATGTATTATGTTTTATAAGTTGGTCGATGATTTACCACTATTTGATTTCTCTGAGGCCTATCCCTGAGCTCCATGATCATGTATTACGTAAAAATCTTCATCCCAAGTGCTTGTTGTAGTTAAGATGTCAGATCATTTTACAACTGTCCTTTTGCTGGTGTTGCCCCAATTAAGATGTTCAATAAGAGTCTAGGATTAGTTCTCAAACGGTGGAGGGTGTGTTGGTCTAGAGTGGAAGTAGAATCTTTAAAGGCTTTGGTTATGCTTGAGGCTTCCTTATTTTGATCTCTTTCTGGTAGCGTCTATTTGGTTGTAATGGCGGTATCTTATCCACATCCACGTACTCTTCTTATTTAATAAATCTTTTTGTTCTAGGTGAAATAGGATGATTTATTTTGAGTTATGAGGTTTATTTACCAAGTATTTATGCCGTTATGTGTTGGAGCAGGTATATGACGTGACAAAGTTCTTGGAGGACCATCCCGGTGGTGATGACGTTTTATTGTCAGCTACAGGTAAACACAATGTTGCAACATCTTGTAGTCCATCTTTTATACTCCGTGTTTATGAAATGTTAGAACATATGTATGGTGTTAAGATGAAATTTTTCGCATTGGATTCGCAATGATTTTGGACAACACACCTAATTCTCTCTCTCTCTCAGGAAAGGATGCGACAGATGATTTTGAGGATGTGGGGCATAGTACGAGTGCAAGAGCCATGATGGATGAATTGTTGGTGGGGGAAATAGACTCATCAACCATCCCTACCAAGATTGAGTATACTCCTCCCAAGCAGCCTCACTACAATCAAGACAAGACTTCAGAGTTTGTGATCAAGCTTCTCCAGTTCTTAGTCCCCCTCGTGATCTTGGGCGTGGCCGTCGGGATCCGCTTCTATACCAAATCCTCCTAAGAATTTTAGATTGATCTGATCGATTGTGAGTTCCATAAATATCATATTTGTGTTAATGGTCAGAGACTCGTATTTTCTGCTACTCTCTATTAAAATGGAAGTCAATTTGATTTTTATGGCTTAATGAGTCATTTGCTTGTTTCTGTTCAATTTCTTTCTCGGGTTCAAAATTACCTTGACTTGTCAGAATTGGACATTATCCCTCAGGCCACCTTTGATTACATTACATTAACCAAAAATGACAAGAACTATGTTCACTAGCAAGAACCACAGAAACCAAGTAAACACAGAAACAAGACAAATATCCTTCTAAAACATACCTCCCTCCATTGTGTACCTGAACCAAGCCTTTTTTGTCTTTCATTGGATTCCTCTGACAGCTTATCGTCAGTAAATGAAGAAAAAAAAAAAAACCTATAAGAAGGGGAAGTACTCTAGTTTATTTCCTCCCCCCTCCCTTAACAATGGGATCTGCAACGAGGGAGAAAGGCGTGCTTAAGTTTGGTGCATCCAAGTAGGCACATTGAGTATCATCGACAACCCATAACTCCTTAAGTTGGTGTATCCAGGCCAGATGTGTTCAAGTATCCACGGGTCGTGGTTCGACCCGAGTCAGTTCTGATGCCCGGGAAATTCTTCTTTATTGTTCCCAGAAGAAACTCGTCTTTCTTCTGGGAATAGAACCCTCTAGTCTCTGACAGCAGGAGTTGGATTGCGACTGTTACGACTATTTATCTTGCAAACATTGTTTCTGCTCATAGTATAACAGCTCCATGTCTGCACAAAGAAGCATTCCGTTAAAATTTCTTGTATGATTTTAACGGGTTTTCAAGACTATATTTGGTTAGTGGGAATGCTAACTATTTCATTCTGTTACCTTTGAGTCTGTTCTTTGTGACTGCATCGAGGGAGATGATGAAGTTCTTGAAGAACTATGTCCAAAAAAACTGATCTTTCCAATCTTCTTTGAAACAGAGCTCATGAATTTACGCGAACTAGACTTTTCCATATTCTTCTTCATACAAACATGGTCCTTTTCCAAATCATTTAATCTCATACGTAACCGAGCAAGCTCCAATTTCAGCTCCCTGTTTTCTCGCCTGAGTGATGCGTAGTTGTCCCTTGGAGACATGGCCGCACTGAGAGCTCCACCACTGATTCTCCATGATTGGTGCACTGGTTTATGATCTTCATCAGGATAAGAAGAACTGTATAAAGCATTTCTAAGTCTCAACTGCTCAATATAGAGAACTTGGACAATTGATTGGAGAGGAAGACGTTCGTTTTCTGAAGCGTGGGCTCCAGCTTCTTGTGATAGCTTCTGAAAATCGATTAATTTGCAGAGCTTCTTTCTGTCAAGATCTGATAAACCCTGATGAGCCTGCAGTTTAAATTCATCAGACCTACGAAAAGAAACATAAAAAAAAGTTTATAATCAAAATTTGGAAGAAGAAGAAGAAGAAGAAAAGATTTGTACTTTTAGGTAAACATCAATGGCTCGATACAAGCCATCATGAATCGTACGAGCATGGGAAGGTAAGCTTTCTGCTATGGCTATAAACTTAACGAGCTTGAGGTTGGCGTCAGGGGCAATTTCGGCAAGATAATTGTCAACCAACTTTGAGACTTTCAATAATGCAGTTTGGGATGGTGAATCAGGACCGACAGATTCAAAGTCTGACGCATCCTCCATATCATCTTCACTATCATCTTGCTGAGAGAAACTTACCAAGATTCTATGAACCGTGTCCACGTCGAATAAGGTATCACCATCATGGCGGAATGAGGGGATTAGAAGATCATCGAGAGTGGCTATATCTAACTGGGACCCAATCCTTCGCTCGAGATCAAGCCTACAAGCAACTGCACAATCCAACATCACAGCACTTCGCAGCAGCCCAAACAAAAAGGTTAATGGCACAGCGAGTTTCTCAACAGGCAGAAGGCTCACAATTGTCTCGACCACAACCATTTCATGACTGTTTGAACCAGCTGTGAAGTCAACTAAGCTCGATTTCTTGGTCAACTCCTTCTGGGCGTAATTCACGAGTGATGCCCCGATACTCTCGGGACGGACCCCACGGCATTTCATGGCCGTGATGACTCTTTGATAAAAGTCAACTCGAAGAACGGACAAGTCTTCTATCCACCAGTCTCCCTCACACTTGGCCGCCTGTCGATTCATGTGAAGCCTCCCCGAGCTACTATACTCCAAGCGTGAGAAGCTCGAGGCTATTTGCTCGACACAAGCTTTCGAGGCAATGGCGTCTATGCATCGACACACGACGTTCAGCTCATCTGCAAGAGGGAGTAAGTTCTCACACTGTTGCAGAACTTGAACACACATTTCGAGGTTCTTGCAGACAATACTGTCGAGGTATTCATTGGCACGGGAATTAAGGTTGTTGTTTGAGAACTCCTCGGTCATTTCGAGGTAATCGGATACGCAACATAGTTGAGCTACATTTGTTGAGGTTATCTCGAAATTGATGTTGTAACAGAATTTGGCTGCAAGTTCAAAGGTCTCTACACCTCCGGGGAGGCTAAGAAGCTCTACCCTTGATATGGCGGAGTCTCTGTGATCTGCTACTAGTTTTCGGATTCTCCCACTTCGAGAAACAAGAGGGAACTGCATAACAAAGGGGAAATTTAGTGAAGTTTTTGTGCAGAATAGTCATGAGCAAGATTAATTTTACCTTATGCAACGCAAATGTAGCGCCGTTTACTTCAATAGTCATGTCACTGGGAACATCCCTGAATATCCTGCACCAAGATCATAGCTTTTCAACAACCGAAAAAATGAGGAATTTACGTCGAACAGTTCATTCATCTTCAAAACATTTATCCAACTATTAGGTAACTCAAAAATGAAAAGCTTGACCAAAGCAGTCTAGTTCATCTAGACTTGTTCACAATGAAAAGATAGAATTGTTTAGAGTTGAAGATTCTCCTGAGATAATCGCATGATGTTCATCTTAGAGATGGAGAAAAGGAAAACCGAGCCACACACGCAAGTAAAAGCAAAATACAAGAAAGCTGAAAAACTGAAAAGGGGAACTTTGTTGAAGTAATGGTGTCCATGGTTTTCATGAATCCGAAATGAAGACTGCTACCTCGTACCAAATTGATCCATCTTTTTTCAAATCATGGTAGCATGAAATCATGCACGGAAAGTGAACATTCATTTTGGAACAGAGCTAGTAAAATGCAACTAACATGCTTAATGTAAGAAAGCAAGAACACTGCTAGTTACTACTTGAGAATTATGCAGCTAAATACAGCACATCAAACTATATTGTAAGCATCAAGAAAATATTCTGGTTTTCTTAAAGAAAAACAAGAATCCCATTAACAATTCATCTACTGGATGACAAGCAAATTCGAGAACTGAGATGACAAAACATAGCATAACTACTAAACTACAAAATAAGCAATGAGAACAAGAAACAAAACGAACCATTTGCTGCAACGTTGGCGAGAAGTCTTGGCCAGAGTGAGCTGGTGCTGGTGCTTGTCCATGAAGAAGACAGAGAAGAAGAAATCCAAACAGCAGTTGAAATTTCAGTGATGGAAAATGAGAAAGTGGGGTTAAGGAAGAAGGAAAGGGAGGAGGGAGACAGACATCAGTTGGAGATGTTGATTGTGGGCAAACCTCTTTGCCCCATTTCGTCAAATAGCTTATGTGCAAATTCAATAGTACATTGCAATTGTCTAACCAATAGGGTCCATTTAGGACTAAAGTCAGACTGCATAGCAGTTCGACATTTAAGTGGTAATACAAAAATCTTCGATCAAATTAACGTCCTTAACTTTGATAACGTCCATCATCATAACTGTTACGCAGTCTGACTGCAGTGTTACGTCTCTACTGATCTGATGGTACATAGTCTTCCAAATTCTCTATCAAAATAAAAGATCAATTAACTAATAAGCTCAACTTCAGAGCAATAGTTCAAATGGACCGACTTGGTGACCCTCTAATGGACTATATGTCATATTACTCAGTTATCTTTATATCACTTGAATTTATTTAATTATTTTCATTGAATTTGGAAGCCATCTTTGTTGAAATGATAAGCAATTTTAGTAAAAACTAAGCAGATAAAGGGCCGGAAAGAAAGGAGAGGGAATTGTAACTTTGTTTTTTCAAAAAAGTCAAGTTCACAAACACACCCACGCTAAAGAATAGGAGCAAAAGTAAAAGAAACCGAGGGAAAAGAGAATAAAGCGGGAATAAAAAGGTAGTTGATGGGTTTGACATAATTTACCCTGTCCCTATAACTAATCATTGCAAATTTTCACCTCCAATTAATTTTTTTTGGCAAGCTAGTTACATTTCATTATAGTCGTCCCGCGCCATCTGAATGATCGACCTCCACCTAAATGAAAGCCTTACCCACACACCCGGATACCATTGGGTAAGTGAAATACTCCATCCGTCCCAAACTGATCTTCTCATTTGCCATTTCTTATTGTCCATAAAGTTCTTCACCTTTCAACAATTTAGGCTTAATAGTGCATAAGCAAAACATAACTAGCGACGCAAGTGTTCATATCCTTAAAAAGTTTGAACAGTCAAACGCGAAAGATCATTTTGAAACGGAGGGAGTATCTTCTTACATTAATAATTAAGGAGAGAATGTATCATGTTAAGGATAAGGAAAAGGAAACCAATATCAATTCCTAATTTATGTGTATATAGTTACCTTATTAACTTAGGTTTCCCTTGTGTATAGTTTTCCTAATTAGAATAGAATTCTATAGTGTGCTCTTCAAGCAATCTCTTGTATATAATCTCTATTGTGAATACAAATCAAGCTAAGGCTTTTATGCACCAAATTACTTTCTCTCATATCTCTTACATGGTATCGAGTGTTAGAGCAAAATATAAATAAGAACGATGATCAACGATATAATCAATCACAAACACAAGAATTTACGTGGTTCACCAACTTGGCTACGTCCATGGGCGGAGGGAGAATATATTACTTTCAATGAACAATTACAAAAGACAATCTCTCTAATTTAGTTGCACGAATTATTTAGGCAAATAATTCCATCAACCTAAATCCTAGATCTCTATTTGTAACTCTCAAAGATGAACAACTGAATTATTATGCTAGGGGAGGGGGTGTATATATAGTCATAAATACTATAAACCCAAAAAGAAGAGGAAACCTATTTCTTTTGTACAAAATAATTCTATTCTCATTAGAAAACTACTTTCCTAATTCTCGAATAACTCTTTGTACCAAAAGAATACTAGTTAAATTTCTGAGACGGAGGGAGTAAGAATACTTGTCATACCAGGAAAGTATTCTTGTTGCCTAATTCTGATCAACCGACCAAGAAACAACCTAGGCCCAATTCCTTGGCCCATTCGGCAATATACTTGCGTGAAGCATGGCCTAGGCAACCAGCCTTTGCCTAAACATCAGCAATTTCAGCCTTCTCACTGTTTTTATAGCCTTGGCTTGTGGCCTTTGCCGCAGGTGCTTGCCACACTCTTTCCGTCCCAAAATCACAACTTTTGTCACGGACATATCCTTAACCAAAAATACCATTTTGATTCAAAGGCATATTCCCAACAATCTCCACCTTGACTTTGAATCTCCCCGAGCCATAATTCATATCCACGAACCGACCCCAACTCCACCTTGAGTTGAATCCTCCGCTTCCGAATATATCTCTTCACCTCCGCCACCACCTTTGTCTTTGTCAAGACCCATCTTTGTTCACCCAAGAACAACCATGTTTACTTAGTCAAGCAAACCATCTTCTCAACTTGTGCAATGAATTTCTAAACCACTTAGAACCTCCACCACAACGTTGACCACCATAAGCATCTGCACAAACGGAAATTGCACATGAACTGCACGACTGGCGAAGTCTGCACGAACCACTACAAAACTCCACTAACATGTGCTCTTACTTATCTTGAATCTTCGACCTCTCCAGAACGCCGATGAGAGCCAAGAAACTAGCATTGATGTCTCAGAAAGCCTTCTAGACCATCAATATAGTGCTTCGCCGAACACTTGAGACTGTACACCTCTAAAATTTAAGTACCCCCTTTGCCGACTGAACTTTGTGTATCTACTTCTAGTACTTCGAATAGACTACACCTTAAATCCCCAGATTGTACCTTGTCTCGATTACCTTCTCAATCCCAATCCAATGATGAGCTTCGAACTAGTTCAGAGAGCTTCGAACCCACTCATTTAAAGGCGAATAGAATGTAATATTGTGCTTTACATCAAGCACACTTTGTCACGCCGGACAACCTTGCTCCTCCCAAGCAACCGGACGATATGCTAAGCCTAGCATTCCTTAGTGCCTCTAGACCGCCTATCTAGAGCACCGCCCCTTCTGGGCGACTAACAATTTTTCGTGCTTGGCGAGTTCATTCGGCACTTGAACTCGCCCACCGAGATGAATTGTATCAACTCCTTCTGCGGATAGTCATCTTGTAGCTCAGGATTGTCTGCCCATCTACTACCCTTGGTAAAAATAGGCTCCACATTCTCCTCAACTATCTCGCATTGCTCCACCTTTGGATCTAGAAGCCACTCATCACCGCGCCATGAGCTTTCTTCCACTATTAGAGCATAATCACTGTCACTACCTCCCGCAGCAACATCCGCCTCATCTTGACTAAGATCTTCTTCTTGCTTCTTTCTTGGACATTCATTCTTCCAATGCCCCTTTCTTCCGCAGAATCTACAAACATCCTCAGGTTTCGGACCTTTCTTGCTAGAAGATTTTTGAACATTCTTCTTCTTGCTTGATCCCTTGTTGCCCTCTACAACTAACCCTACAGGTTGACTGTTTGTTTCTCCTCTGCTCACCTTTCGTCACAGTTCTCTTGTCTTAAGCGAAGCCTTCACGTCCTCAAGAGCTATTGTTTCTTTACCATGCAAACAAGAATCCACAAAGTGCTCATATGATAAAGGTAGCGACACAAGAAGCATCAACGCAGCATCCTCGTCCTCAATCTTGGCATCTATATTACGCAAATCATGTAATATAGAAGTAAACCTATCTAGATGGTCATCTATAGGCGTACCTTCCACCATTCGGAGCGTAAACAGCTTTTGCTTTAGATAAAGCTTGTTGGTCAATGTCTTAGTCAAGAACATGTCTTCCAACAACAACCACAAAGCACCACCGGAATCCAAATCTGGTATGTTGACTAGAACTTCATCATCCAAACCTCTAATTATTTTTGAATGAGCCCTCTCATCTAGATCCACCAAATCTGCCGCTTCCTTCTCTGCTGCTTTCTTCTTCTCCGCATCTGATACTCCAGTCGGAGTATTACCCGTAGAGACGGCCTTTCCGTTAGAATCCTTCCGATCCTTTATCGCCATAGCCACCGGGACCCATAATCCTTTGTCTCTCAATAGAGCCTTCATCTTTACTTGCCATAAAGTAAAGCTATTCTTCCCATTGAACTTGTCGATTGATGATTCAGATCCTTGACCCATCTTCTTCTTTATCTGCAGCGGAAATCCAAAGATCTCTAACCAACCAAGCTCTGGTGCCACTTGTTAGAGCAAAATATAAATAAGAACGATGATCAACGATATAATCAATCACAAACACAAGAATTTACGTGGTTCACCAACTTGGCTACGTCCACGGGCGGAGGGAGAATATATTACTTTCAATGAACAATTACAAAAGACAATCTCTCTAATTTAGTTGCACGAATTATTTAGGCAAATAATTCCGTCAACCTAAATCCTAGATCTCTACCTGTAACTCTCAAAGATGAACAACTAAATTATTATGCTAGGGGAGGGGGTGTATTTATAGTCATAAATACTATAAACCCAAAAAGAAGAGGAAACCTATTTCTTTTGTACAAAATAATTCTATTCTCATTAGAAAACTACTTTCCTAATTCTCGAATAACTCTTTGTACCAAAAGAATACTAGTTAAATTTCTGAGACGGAGGGAGTAAGAATACTTGTCATACCAGGAAAGTATTCTTGTTGCCTAATTCTGATCAACCGACCAAGAAACAACCTAGGCCCAATTCCTTGGCCCATTCGGCAATATACTGAAGCATGGCCTAGGCAACCAGCCTTTGCCTAAACATCAGCAATTTCAGCCTTCTCACTGTTTTTATAGCCTTGGGCCTTTGCCGCAGGTGCTTGCCACACTCTTTCCGTCCCAAAATCACAACTTTTGTCACGGACATATCCCTAACCAAAAATACCATTTTGATTCAAAGGCATATTCCCAACATCGAGCATAAGTTCCTAGGCCTCTACCCGCCTCTCTTTCTTCAAACTGCTCAAACCCTACCCACTGATCAAGCCGCCTATGGCTTCCTCATCCGAATTTTCCCTTATTCCCAACAACGATGAACCCACCAAACCCCTCATCATGGTATCCCTCACCCACATTCTTAAACTTACATCCACCAATTTTATTGCTTGGAAAACACAACTTGAAGCAACCCTTCTAGGGCTTGATCTTTACCAATACCTTGATGGCACTTTACCCGCACCAGATGAAACTCTTACCATCACCACACCCGTTGTCGCTGCAACTGCTGATACTCCGGCCAAACCGGCCACCACCATCACCACACCAAACCCGGCCTACAAATCCTGGTTCAAACAAGACAAACTCCTTCTTGGTGCACTCTCAGGTACTCTTTCACCCTCTCTAGTACCCTTAATCTCTTTGTGTAAAACAACCAACGCAGCTTGGCTTACTCTCAACAAAACTTATGCCAACCCCTCCAAAGGCCATCTTAAACAACTTAAAGATCGCCTTCGCTCCATCACCAAGGGTACTAGAACTATTACCGACTTCATGAATGACATCAAAACTTGTGCCGATCAACTAGCATCTTTAGGCCGCCCTCTAGATCCCGATGACATCATTGATCGCATTCTTGACCAAATTAATGACCCTGCATATGACAATGTCATATCCGCAGTTCAGAACAGAGAATCACCTATTACGTTCGATGAGCTACATGAGAAACTCATTAACCGTGAACTCACCATCTCACTCAAAAACCGTGTGGCCCCATCCTTCCCTGCCACGGTTAACCTTGCCGCAAAACCGACACCATCCAACAACAATCGCCCAACCGCCAACTACACCAATAACCGCAACACTAACCCTCCCAACCGCACCAACAACACCAACACCAATCAGTCCCGCAACACCTATCAAGGACGATGTCAATGGTGCAAAGAATTTGGACATTCTCTTAACTACTGTTCCACCTTCAAAAGCCAGTTTCCCAATGCCAACATCCCACCCCCACCACCACCCTCAAACAACCGCAATAATCCACCTTTCCGCAAAACAAACAACCCTACCCTCTATGCCGCTACCAACTCCTCCTCAACCCCTCACCCTAATTGGCTTCTCGACAGTGGTGCTACACATCATGCCACCAACAATCTCAATAACCTCTCCTTACACTGCCCGTATGATGGTACTGATGAACTCTTCATTGGTGACGGCTCTGGTCTTCCCATCACCAACATAGGTTCTACTTCTCTCCTTACTCCTTCCTCCATCTTCAAACTTAATCATGTTCTTCATGTTCCTACTTTATCCCGTAACATTATTTCTATATCTAAATTGTGTCAAGATAACAATGCCTCCATCACCTTCTTATCTAATTCCTTTGTTGTGAAGGACAATCAAACCGGGGCAATCCTTCTCCAAGGTCATCCTAAATCTGGCGTCTATGAATGGCATCCATCTCACTCCGCTGTTCATGCTGCATCGGTCTCCACCACCTCTCGTTGGCATCACCGCTTGGGTCATCCGTCTGTTTCAATTTTAAGTCATCTTAATAATAGTTTTCATTTAGGAATTTCTTGTTCTAGTGATTTTCATTGCAACTCTTGCGATTGTAATAAAAGTCACAAATTACCTTTTTATAATAATACCATTCGTTCTTTTGGTCCACTTGATGTAATTTATAGTGATGTTTGGACATCTCCTCTTCTCTCTCATGATGGCTACAAATACTACATTATCTTTGTTGATCACCACTCTAAATACATTTGGTTTTGCCCCCTCAAACACAAAAACGATGCTCTCACTGTGTTCACCACCTTCAAACCCATGGTGGAGAAACACTTCAGCCGCCCCATTAAAACCATCTATAGTGATAATGGTGGCGAATATCTCGGACTTCGTCCTCTTCTTGCCTCTCATGGCATACAACACCTTACCTCTCCCCCTCATACACCTGAACACAATGGTTATTCTGAAAGACGCCATAGACATATTGTCGAAACCGGTCTCTCGCTTCTCACTCATGCTTCTATGCCGCCCACTTACTGGACACATGCCCTATCCACGGCTTGCTATCTCATCAATCGCATGCCTACACCCACTCTCAAACTCCAATCTCCTTTCTCTGTTCTTCACAAACAACATCCTAACTATCTTAAACTCCGAAGCTTTGGATGTCTATGCTACCCTTGGCTCCGTCCCTACACCTCACATAAACTTGATCCTCGGTCTGCCCCATGTGTTTTTGTTGGCTACTCTGCCACTCAAAGTGCGTACTATTGCCTTGATCCTATCTCCAACAAAATTTACACCTCCCGTCATGTCAAGTTTGTTGAGGCTGTCTTTCCCTTTGCCACTCGCCTCACTTCCTCCCCTTCCAATCCCACTATCAACGAGTGGTGTCACAACTCGCTTCCGCTCATCTTATCTACTCCACCTCCGCAAACCGCACCCTCTCAAACCGCCCCCCCTCAAACTGTACCTCCTCAAACCGAACCCTCTCAAACCGCCCATCCTCAAAGACCACCTCCTCAAACCGCACCTCCTCAAACTGCACCCCCTCAAACCGCTCCTTCTCAAACCGCACATACTCCAACCGCACCACCAGCCGCCCCACGTGGTCCGGTCACCCGCTCAAAGCACAATATTCACAAACCTATTCGGAAATTAAATCTGCAGGCCTCCCTTCAGTCCACTGAACCTACTACAATCACCCAAGCTCTCAAGAACCCCCTTTGGCGCACTGCCATGCAAACTGAGTTTGATGCCCTTCTCCGCAATCAAACATGGGACCTTGTTCCAGCCGCCTCTGCTCACAACCTTGTTGGCTGCAAATTGATTTTCCGTACTAAGTACAATCCTGATGGTACAATTGAGAGACGTAAAGCACGCCTTGTTGCTAAAGGGTTCCATCAACGTTCCGGTATTGATTATTCTGAAACATTCAGTCCGGTTGTTAAACCTGCTACTGTCCGCACCATTCTTACCATTGCTACCGTTCGCGGTTGGTATCTTTGGCAGGTTGATATCAATAATGCATTCCTTCAAGGCACTCTCACTGAGGATGTGTTTATGAGTCAACCACCGGGCTTCATTGATCAATCCAACCCATCTCATGTCTGCAAACTGTGCAAGGCTATCTATGGGCCTATGGGCTAAAACAAGCACCGAGGGCATGGTACAACGAGCTTCGCACCTATCTCCTCCACCTCGGCTTCAAGAACTATGTTTCAGATTCGTCACTCTTTACTCTTCATCAGCAGCAGGGCACTGTCTATCTACTAGTCTATGTGGATGACATTATTATAACTGGCTCCAATAATGATTTGTTATCCTCATTTATTGCCAAGTTCTCATCCAGGTTTTCTCTCAAGGATCTTGGAGCCCTGTCATACTTTCTTGGCGTAGAAGTTTTGCCACACTCTCACGGTATTCTTCTCAGTCAACAGAAATACATCACAGATTTATTGACTCGCACCCACATGACTGAAGCAAAACCGGTTCCTACACCTATGGCTCCTCAACCCGCCTTGTCGGCTCATCGTGGCACGCCCTTAGCTGACCCATCCGAATATAGGGCAATTGTGGGAAGTCTGCAGTATCTCTCTCTCACGCGTCTTGACATCTCTTTTGCCATTAATCGCCTTTCTCAATTCATGCAACAACCCACAGAGGATCATTGGTTTGCACTTAAACGTGTGCTTCGTTATCTAGTCGGTACTGCTTCTCATGGACTTCTTATTCAGAAAGATTCACCGCTCACACTTCATGCCTTTACCGATGCTGACTGGGCAGGTGATACTGACACGTTTACTTCTACTACCGGGTACATTGTGTATTTGGGTAAAAATGCTATTTCTTGGAGCTCTCGCAAACAGCGTACTCTTGCTCGGTCCTCTACAAAAGCTGAATATAGGGCAGTTGCGGCTACTACTGCTGAGATTCTATGGGTTCAGAATCTTCTTCTCGAGCTAGCCTGTCCGCAAGCTTCAGTGCCAGACATTTTTTGTGATAATTTAGGTGCTACGTATGTTGCTGCGAATCCCCGATTTCACTCTCGTATGAAACATTTGGGTCTGGACTATCATTTTGTGCGGGAACTGGTTCAGAACAACAAATTGAGAGTTTCCTTTATCTCGAGCAATGATCAACTAGCTGATATTTTGACTAAACCACTTCTCCGGACACGGTTTCAAACATTAATGATCAAGATTGGACTTACTCAACGGTCGTCCATCTTGCGGGGGCATATTAAGGATAAGGAAAAGGAAACCAATATCAATTCCTAAATTATGTGTATATAGTTACCTTATTAACTTAGGTTTCCCTTGTGTATAGTTTTCCTAATTAGAATAGAATTCTATAGTGTGCTCTTCAAGCAATCTCTTGTATATAATCTCTATTGTGAATACAAATCAAGCTAAGGCCTTTATGCACCAAATTACTTTCTCTCATATCTCTTACATATCATTCCTTACTCCTTCCTTAAGGAAGAGAATATACATTGATATTTGGTTGAGTTGAGCGGTACATATATTTAGTGTGTTACGAGGATTTATAGGTAATGAGTTTGATGTTATGATCATCTCGCGAGACTTACATCAAGTTTGCTTTTGCTCTAGCCAAATATCTAGATTGGGCCGAGTTTTTCTTGTTAGTAGATCAATTGCAAGTATTAATTTGGTTTAAGATGGGATTCATACGATACGAGTCAAATTTTTCATAGAGTATTGACCATCAATAAAGAGCATGACAAAATTTGAATCATTTACAGAAGGGTGAATAAGCAAAATTTCGCAGCAACAACAGTTTCAAATTTCAAATTCGATCTGATATTTTGTTTATTTTTGGATGTTCCAGACAGTTGAAGCACATTTTGGTAAAACAACACATGAGTGAGACCACATGCAAGGTCTACTGTTTGGTAAGAAGATCCATCTATTGCCATTCTTAATCCAAGGAAATGTGATTATGTCATTCTTTTAGGGCTATATTATTCATTACCAATTTATGTTGAAAAATTAAAACAAATAGCATGCGGAAATGAAAACGAAAAAAATAATAATTGTTTATCTTCTATAATTTGTTTATAAACCCTAAAAATATCTTCACATTGCAATGCTTTAAGCATATGCAAACAGATGAAGCAAACAAGAAAACATTCAAAAGCTTGATCATGACTGAATAAGAATGGGTAGTGACATATGATTTTTATCAAACCAAAATTACAAGATTACCCACCAACTTAGGTTGGTTTGTGACAAAATTGACTGGAAATTTTATTTCGCAGTAACTTACTATTTAAATTTGTTCATGTTTTCTATTTTGATAAATTAACGATTGAGATTAATTTGACTTGAGGTGCGTTTCATATGAGCCCAAATTAACGTTGAGTTTCATGTGAGTGGAAAGGAGAGAAAAAGTGGAGACGATCTTTTTTTTTTTGGAGGGGGGGGGGTAAGCGGTACTTTTTAATGGTACACTCAAAATGACAAAATGAGTACTTTGTTAGGAACGGTGAGAGTATAAAAATAATAGCAACGTAAATGATTTTTTAAAACGGACCGATTTTTTGTTGCAGTAATTTTTGGTGGTGGGGTTCACATTCAACTTGGGCTCCATATGTTTCACTCCTACAATTATGAAAGCTTATAAAAATGATAACAGTTGACAATGATACAATTTTCACTATTCCTTCTCAAGATAGTGACAACAAAATGATGTAACCTCATAGGTTAAAGTCATTACAAAATGAATTACATGCACGCTTGAATGGTATGTTAGAGTTGGGACCACAATGAGCATGAACCCTAATTTTGTGCATTCTTAAATACTCATTTCGTCCCCGCAGTGACACCAATTTTGGGACACATAGATTAAGAAAAAGTAGTATATGTGTGATAGAAATGAAGAGAAAAATGGAGTTGGATAAATAGCAGTGTGTGTTGGTTGAATAAATTGACAAAAATGAGTTTTTGTCCATTTATTCTTATATATGCATGACGATTCATAGGTTAAAGTCACTACAAAATGAATTACATTACAATTGACGCCAATTTTTGAAATCTAGAATGAGTAATAATATGTTCAATTGCTCTTCCAATCAATTGTAATTTTCAACTTCATTTATATGATCTGTTTGTTTGTGGTAACATGAGTATTTGATCTTAAATTACAACAATTTGAATCAATCATTTCAGATGAACTTTTTTTTTTTTTTTTTTTTTTTTTTTTTTAGTACAACTGAAAATACTTAAGATGAACTATTGCAACATCATGGGAGGAATGAATGTTCAATTTGCACGCCTTAGGCAGGCCCCCGTCCACTAACGTTAAAAAAAAAGCCTATGATAGGATCCTAAGTTTTGTTCTCGATTTGGGCTTCACCTTATGCTGTGGAGCCATGTATATTATTTCCCTCTTTTTTTTCCCCCTCATTTTCTTTGATTTTTTGTTATATTGGGGCAATTTATGCTTTATCTAATCCAATTCTCACCATTGTTGATAATTTAAAGGAAAATTCCATACTAAATAATTTATATTTTTGTGGTTTCATATAAGAAGGATCGCGGTCACCACCATCACTCTACACATACACATTAATATAATATTATCCGTTTTAAATTAACACACAAATTTGTTTTGAGACATTTTCTAATATGTCTCATTCTAATTAAGTGGTGTATATTCTTATATATTCCCTCCGTCCCACCTCACTTGAGGTCTAAGAGATGGGCACGATACCTAAGGAAAAATAATAAACTAAAGAAAATGTGTGGTAGAAAATGAGGAGAGAGGATGCGTGGGGTTAAAAGTAGGTTGGTTGAATAAATTGTGTGGTGGAAAATGAAGAGAGAGAATGAGTGGGTGGGGTAGATTAAATATAAAATTATAAAATGATGATCATTTTGAGGAGTCTCAAGTGAAATGGGACGGACCAAAATGGAAATAAGTGAGGTGGGACGGAGGGAGTATGCCCGATAATTCTCTATTCACTTTGTTTCATGTATAAGAGTCAACACTTCTTTTTTTAGGAGTATGATTCAAAATATTCAAATATTAATGTTGATTAGAAAAAACTTTATATGATTTTACCATAATATTAAAAATGCATGATCAATGAAAATATATTTATAAAAATTATTGTTAAATGATTCTACCTCCCTCCCTGTTCCATCCCAAAATAAATGGTCTCAATTTTTTTAAAATTTGTTTTCTTGATATTTTCTTAGAAACTAATTTTAAGCATGGGCTTAAATAACAGATGGCCCAATATTAACCTGTTTGGCGGCCCATATCTTAGACTCGGGCTTATTATTATGAAGAATGAGGCCCATTTCGTTCACTCTCTTCCCTCTCGGGCTCTATTCCAGTTCCGGTCGGCGATGGATTTGTATTTCATGGTTCCGGCGAAAGAAGTGCCCTCCGGTCAAACTCAACGGCCAAAGAAGAAAGATTTGTACGGAGTGACAGATCCATAGATACCTTCAGAAATTCACCCCCCCTTTCCAAGGTACTTTCCATTACAATCCAGTACAAATGATTCGTTTTTATTTTCTTTTTGAATATATATTCAACATACCCCTGATCCTTTTCTTTTTCTGTTTGTCCATAAATAGTTTGATTTCTGAAAATGTAACAATTCTAGTGCACGTTAAGTTACATTTATTAAAAAAAAAAAGGACTTGTGAAATGGTATCTTTTAAGTACTACTCCCTCCGTCTCAGTAAGAGTCCTACTTTCCATTTTAGTACATCCCAGAGTAGAGTAAGAGTCATATTCCTAAAATGGCAAAGAATCTTTACTATTCACCCCACTCACCAATCAATTCACTATTCTTTCTCACTCATTCTCTCGTACTTTACTTTTACACTCACAACATTTACATCACTTCCAATATTTATTAATAAGCGTGCAAATGAGGGGTAGGACTCTTACTCCGGGACGGAGGGAGTAGTTGTTAGATAAAAAAAACTTAGTACTCCCTCCCGAAATGATTTTTTTTTTTTTTTTTCGATAGTGAGGCACTTTGAGCAATAATTTTAGGTTAATTTAATTATCTTAATGAACATTTAAAATTTATTATTAATTGTATTTATAAGGGCGTATCAATAACGATTTTTAAATTTTCACTAGAATAACTAAATTAATCTAAATTTATTGCTCAAAGTACCTTCATATTAATAATAATAATAAATGGGAAGATCATTTTGAGACGGAGGGACGAGGGAGTATAAATTTTGGAAGCTATACTAGAAAGTACTGTAGTCTTTTGTTCTCTCCACCCCAATAAGATTGGTAACTTTAAGGATGATGTTGTATTTGCTTGTAAATTTGTGAGTTACAATTAAAATAAGCTATGCTTGGCACCCCAATACCAAGAATTGGTATTAAATCGAGCTTGTGATTTTCGGTCCATTGAGTTTATTTTCTAGAGGACCCAAAAAATGAAAGTGTTCGATAGGGATATACTCCCTCCGTTTCATGTGACTTGAGACAAAAAATTTTGGCACACAAATTAAGGAAAAGTAAGAGAGAGAAATAGTGGGAGGAGGTGTTTGTGAGTATGAAAAATTAAATAGGAGAGAGAATGAGTGGGAGGAATAGTAAGTTGATTGGTGTTCTGAGTGTAAAAATAAAGTAGGAGAGAGAATGAGTGGGAAGAATAGTAATGATTATTTACCATTTTGGGCAGTCTCAAGTGATGTGGAATGGACAAAAAAGGAAATAAGTCTCAACATGAAACAGAGGGAGTAGATGTTAAAGTTAATGTTATTGTAATTGTGTGTATATGTTAAAATGTGTGTATTGTTGAAAAGGAATGTGGTGAGGTTGGAGCCTCAGGAAACATTCAAATGGATTTGTCTGATTGGCAAGAATGACATGTTGTCTCTCTCTCTCTCTCTCTACATCGGGAATTAACTAGTCATGCATTGACTATATAAAGATACTGCGCTACTCCCCCCCCCCCCATAGCTAATTGGCTTTGGGTCGGAACCTCAGACTTTATTATGGTATCAGAGCTGGTTTGTAAGCCTTGGCAAAGCCCACGTGAGGGTGTGTGTTAGAGTTAGAGACAATTATCCCACATCGGGAATTAACTAGCCATGCATTGACTAAATAAAGATCCTGAGGTACTCCTCCCATAGCCAATTGGTATCACTCTCTCCCTCACACACACACACACAAAGACAAACAGAAACACGTTTAACTTTTGGTTTTGAATTCTTGATCGTGAACATGTTTTGGCTAAACTCTCTACCATTCGATACAACAATAACTAGAATAGGGCCTTAGTCTCAAAATGATTTGGGGTCGGCTAACATGAATCATCAATATTTGAAAATGTAAGATAGTAAAGGGAGATGATGCCATGAAGAGTTAAGCCACAATTAAAGATACGATAAGTCTTAAAGTGGTTGCTTTAAGGGTATACTTGAAAGGATTTAATTACAAAGACTTAGTTTCTGCATACTATGTATTGTCTAAGTAGAACATTTTAAAATAAAATAGTGCTGCTTTTTACATGGGATTGGGAACTACAAATTTAGACTATGAAAACTAAAAAATGTTTGTTTATTAAATTAAGTTTAGATACGCGTGAACAGTCATGTAATGAAATGAGCACGTTGCGTAGCCATTGCACATGACTGTAACAAATACGAACTGTTCTCGACTTCAGTCAGCAATCCAAAATTCCAAATACCCCAAAGTTCCCATGTGATCCAAACTCTTGACAGTTGGCCTTGGATCGCTCTCTGGCCCAAGCCCAATGGTAGAGCCCTTGTGAGAAGTCATACATGGCATGGACCTAAAGACTCTTGCATTCATGTCAGTTTAGATAGGTTATTCCCCTTGCCTCTTGGGTTGTGTTTCTTGGGATTTTTCATGAAAGTTGAGGCTCTATAATAGCCAGCTCAAACACTCTCCGTTTGTTTGTAGGAAAACATTTTCCGGAAAATGAAAATGTTTTCCGGAAAATGGCATAAACATGTTTTTGGTTGTTTGGTAAATCTAAGGAAAATGTTTTCCGGAAAATATTTTCATATGAGCAAAAAATAATTTAATATGAGAAAAAAAATATTATGAGAATTTTTTTGAAGGGAGGTGGGATGGGTGGTGTTGGGGAGGGGGTAGGGGAGGTGGTGGGGTAGGGGTAGGGGTGAGGTGGGGGTGGGGGAGGTGTTCAAAAATAATTTTAATGTGTATGAAAAGAAAGTTTCTTTTTTGAGGGTGGGTGGATGGTGGGGTAGGGTGGGTGGTGGGGGTAGTAGGGGTGGGGGAGGTGTTCAAAAATAATTTTAATATGAGTGATTTAATTTTTTTCTTTGGGGGGGGGGGGTAGAGGTGGGGGATGGGGGTGCGGTGGGGGTGTGGGAAAGGGGCGAGGCGGAGGTGGATGAGTGTTCAAAAATAATTTTGTGTCATCATTATTTTCCGGAAAATGTTTTCCTTAGGTGGAGGTAAGGAAAACGTTTCCTTAGAAAAGGGGGAAAACCATTTTCCGGAAAACATTTTCCCCATTTTCCGGTGCTTAACAAACACCGGAAAATGCGGAAAATGTTTTCCGGAAGATGTTTTCCGGAAAACAAACGGAGCCTTAAGTTTGTCGGTTGGAATAAAGAGCAAGTCACACATTTTGAGAGAGGGAGAGAGATCAGAGAGATAAGTGTGGTCGGCATTCACGGGAAACTTGTCCAATGATCATTGAAGAATCACTTGGATGATAAATCTTGGAATGCTCTTGGTGTTATCCACTGCTCACTCTAAGTAGAAGCCCTTATCTCATTTCTATTTCATGGGATTTTGTGCTAATTCGTGGAATAGTGTTTAAGCAAGAGCACCTTGAATATATTTCATCAGTTTTTCCCCTTTCTCTCGTACACAATCAGCTTTGACTTCCACCTAGACCTTGGCATCTCACAGTTCCTTCATTGCATCACTTCGCCAAGCATACCTTTACCAAACAGACATCATCTCCCAAGGACACACACACACACAGAGGTTGGAAAAGGAATACTCCTATCCGTCCCGCTCGAAATAGGATTTTTGAGTTGGGCGTGGGAATTAAGGAAAAGTGTTAGTGGAGTAGGTGATGTGATTATGAAAAGAGGGGTAGGAGAGAGAAAGTGGGGTAGAGAATAATGAGTGGAAAGATGTTGTGAGTGTAAATGTGGATCCCTTTAATTAGAACATTTCCATTTTAGGGTTGTCCTATTTCGATTATTCGATTGGGACACCCAAAATGGCAATTTTTCGTAATTCGGGTGGGACGGAAGGATTATAAACTAATATTGATGTGGATAGTTTCTTGCATTCATTGATGCTTCAGATTAGCCAAACTCGATGAATAATGGCCCTTTAGTCGAAGAATTACCTGGTATCATCAAATAAACATCTTTCTGTTTTATTTATCCCTTTTTGTGATGAGCCAAGTAACAGTTATTCCTGTCCTTGGCTCTAAATTGTAATAAATTCCCACCACCAGGTGTTGTCTCTACGTAGGTTTAGGCTTTACCCAGTTTAGTTGAAGGAGCATAATTTGTGGAGGGTATATTTTTGTTGGTGAAGAGCTGTCTGTTTGAGTAAGTTCTATGGAGATTCAACTGAAAATGTATATTGACTGCTTATAAAACATTAAAAAGGATTGAGAGAACCTTGAAATACTTCATTCATGATTCAACTTATTCGTTTCCCCTAATCGTTTTGGAACTAAGGCTTTGTTGTTGTTGTTGTTGATGTTGATTGAACCTTTTCTTTTGCTGCTATATTACTCGATCGAGGTGATTGAGCATGTTATGGCAGTATAATGCGATTCTGTTGCCATATCCAATTTTTCTTTTGAAACAATGGTTTCAGCTACTACTCCCCTCTAACTAAATAAAAGAATCACATGTGACGAATCATAACTATTACAATGATTTCATTACTTTACCTATTGCCCTCTCATTTGTCTTCTCTGCATGGCCCTCTTAAACATTTCCTTCAAGAAATCAATTTTTCTTTTAGCCTTTCATTGGAGTGTTTTGGGGACATCATTTATGTTTTATGCACAAATTTTCGAAGTATGATTCTCTTTTTACGGGGTGTGTATTTGTTAATATCCTTACTTAAAGGAAATCCATCAGCTGTTTTGGTACTTAAGTAGACCATGTAATGCCATTTGATTTTTTTTTGCTAATTCTTTGGTGTGGTGGGCCATGAGCCTCAGATCATTCTTCATTTTGGTGGTGCGAGGTCGGAGGGAGTAGAAAATGAGAGGGGCCTTGGAAAAACATTACATGTGCCCAACATAATGCAATATGATGTTTATTTGATGATACCAGGTAATTCTTCAAAACTTTTAAGACTGTCCCAGAAGCTATTTTAGTCAAATTTTCCAGATTACTGTAACTTAAATCTTTCTTTACCTGTTTAAGTTTCCATCCTACTTTGCACCACAAAAGAAACATATACTCCCTCTATCCCAAAATGATATTCCTACTTTTTTCGCCGTTACTTCGAAGGATCTTTGAGCAATAATTTTAGGTTGACTCAATTGTACTAATGAAAATTTAAAACTTGTTATTGACACACCATCAACAATACTATTAATAACAAGTTTTAGATTTTCATTAGGATAATTAAATCAACCTAAAATCATTGCTCAAAGTCCCTTTGTAGTAACGTCGAAAAAAGTATGAAGTTTGTATTGGGACGGAGGGTGTATAAAAATGGCACTTCGTGAAAGTAGTTCACTTCCTCCTGGCACCATATACGGGAGAAAGTTTCCATATGCTAAGCAAAAGCACTTCTCTTTCCATGAAAAGGAAATTCGTAGTGAAAACTAAATAAATCTCATCTTGGAGTGGCAATAAATGTTTTGGTACATTCAAATTTGTGGCCTCTGCATTACAAGTTAGTGTACCTTCAAGCTACCACTACCTCCCTCCTAAACATGTTCTAGCTATAATTTATGGATGTAGCGACTGATCTGAATTTTCAAATTTTCATTTTCCTTATATCTATTTGGTGCTG
This sequence comes from Campanula takesimana, assembly GCA_026119855.1. Lineage (NCBI taxonomy): Eukaryota > Viridiplantae > Streptophyta > Magnoliopsida > Asterales > Campanulaceae > Campanula > Campanula takesimana. The sequence continues at coordinate 304,288 of JAOWBW010001069.1, forward strand.
TATCCGTCTTGTAACAAAAAAATTTCATTGCATCTATTGTCAGATATGAGTTATGTGCAATAGGATCCTAATAATTGAGACCGATGCCAATATAAAATAAGGGAGTTTCAGATACAAATTCATGCGAAGTTGAAATGTTAGAGACAGAGCTGCCAACAAGAGTTGAAGCTGCAACTTCCTTTGATTAGAATTCAGATTCCTGACAGAGGATGCAGAAGCGAGCATTAGGTATCACGTTGTTCTTCCTTCTCTTTAAATTATACAGTCCTTGAGTCCCAAAATGAGTGCCAAATTCTGAGAAAGTTTGTATGATTTCTGTTAAAGTTACTAGAATCGCCTTTTTTGCTAACTATTGTGTTATGCTACAATGTGGATGCTGAGGGTAGTCACGTAAAAATGTGATTAAAATTACTTATAAACCTGCCTAATTTTCTAGAAAATCCAAAAGCGGACACTCTTTTAGGGACGGAGAGAGCACTACTTAGTATTTTGCACGTTGAGGTAAAATGTGGTACCCTTAAATCTTCGCCTGATTTCACTGAAGAGACACTGACAAAATCGTTTGATGATAACTGGTGGGTACCTATGCCCTATGGATTTAGTGGAGATTTAAGTAGGTCCTTACTTTTATTCAAACCAAAGGGCCGAACAGCATGAAACTGTTGCTACAATAGAGACATCCATGACCCTGCCGTGGTCAGAGCCGACAGTTCATTTTGGCTTTTATTCTCCGTAAAATTTATTTATTTACTGGCTTTGATGAAAATTGTTTTATGAGTTAAAAAAGAAGAAGGTGGGATTGAAGTATTAGATATAAGTAGCAATCAAATTAATCGCAATTTAGTACCCTTTTATCACGTGATTAATTTCTTCAAACTTTTATACTTAACCTTCTTAAAACATGACATTATTTGGATGAATGATGATACTAACGAGGTGGTTTGCCTATAATCGGTACTTTTCCGACTACAAATATGCATTCTTCCCTCTCGTCAAAATGCTTATTATATTGACACGCGCGCACACACACACACACACTTACTTTTACACCCTTGCATATGCAGAGTCTTTAGATTTAGATCGGGAAGTTTAGGATTAGACATGTTGGTTCTTGAAATAAATTTCATAATATATTTCAGTATAATGTGCAGATCGTTGCCAAATTAGGTTGAGCTACCATCATCAATCTTTGCCTTCTTGTTACCACCAGTCGTTGCATGTGTGCATGAACATCACCGGAGCTCCACAGGAGGTTTGTTACAGGTGTGTATGAACATAACCAGAGGTTTGTGACAAGCAGCGAAGCCATGTTATGTTAGTGACAAGGGGGTCACTTGACCCCTTCAATTTCAGAATGTATCAGTTTTACCCTTTTCAAATTTTATAAAAGAAAAAATCTTTTTTACTAAATACATTTTGACCCCCTTAAACTATGGCAAATGTTGCCCTAAATTACTATTTTGACCTCCTTTATGCTAAATTTGAATACATCAACTATACTAATTATCTCAAGAACTTTTCTGACTCTCTTTCTGAAAATTTCTGGCTTCGCCACTGTGACAGGTTTGTATGAACATCACCAAACGAAACGACGTCGTAACCTGAAATTCACAGGGAGAATACTTTGCCTTGTGGAGAAGAATCTTATTGGTGTGATGTGAAATTCAGAAACCTTTGTAATTGATTGAATACTACTACCTCTGTCCCTAAATGAGTGTCCAAATTTCATTTTAAGGGAAACTGAAAATCTCAACTTTTTGAACAATTTGGTAACAACGATTCATATATAATCTTGTAATCTCCTTTCCAAACCTTTAGTTTTGCACGTATAAAGAAACCGGTGAAAATTTTTTCGAAAAAAAACATTTAGGGAGAAAGTTATGTTAAAAAAAGACACTCATTTAGGGACAAAGATTTCTTGAAAATGGACACTCATTTAGGGACAGAGGCAGAGGGAGTATTTGTTAATTTTAAGAAGCCAAGTAGAAGACATTGACAGTTTGATTTATAAATATTTGTACACAGGAAAAGTATTAGTCACCTAACTTATAATTTGAGTCCCTGACTAGGAGCATATTTTTCAGCTTTTCAAGAGCATATTCAATCACCTGTTGAAATTTTATTCTTCCTCAACAGCATATTCCTTATCTTCCCTACGAGTATCTATCACTCTCCATTACCATAGTGGATTAAATTATTATACTCCCTCCCTTAAACTTAATCTCATTATTTGACTTTTTTTTTTTTTATCAACTTGGTTGAACTTGAACCAAAACTTTATGAAATTTTAACCATCTTCATGAATAGTGTTTTTATAACATATTATTCATTTCAAGACAATGTCATTGTTTATGGGGTTATTAATGAAAACTCTTACACACCTGGATACCACTATGCCAGAAGACCATTGGTATTGGCAATCAATATAAATGATTAAAATTTCATAAAACTTGGTTCAAATTTCAATGAAGTTGAAGAAGAAGTTATAGTATGAATTTTATTTTGGGACGGAATTTTAGTGTTAATACGTTTTAACAAGTGTCTCATTCTTAAATAAAGAATTAAGCTTAGCGCAATGGTACAAACAATGTACAAATAAGTAATAGTACAATTTTTTTTTAAAATTTATTATAAGTTAACTGCAACACTTATTATGAAACAAATGCGGTATTATATAAAAAAAAGTCTGCACTATGTGAGCTCCATTATCAGTTCTAGGTTTCAACACACTATACCATAGTTTCAAAATGGAATGAAAATATGCAGAAGCAGAACACCAGCAAAAAAAAAAAAAAAAAAAAAAAAAAAAAACTTGGGAATTTGAAGCACCCAAATACTGCCAAATATGGTACAAAAGCCCATGTGTAAAAGGGTAAAATCTTAGTCCTACTATGCAACAAAAGACTCATCATGCATATGCAACCTTCAATAAATACTCACTTGACTTTTTTTTTTTTTTTTTTACTGACCAACTTTTTACTACCCCCTCATCATGTCCTTTAGTTTTGTTTTGGAAGAGGACAAACAAAATAAATGAGAGCTACAAAATATTTACTAGATTTGAAACCACAAACTCAATTGTGATGGCTGACCTTTGTCAGAACCTGAACCCCTTATGCATCACACTTGATTGTAATTCAATGGGCTACATAAAGAAAAACACCATTGATGTACCTAGGAGGTGGGGTAGTGCAAAGCAAAGACCCAGATTAATCCTAAACAAATCGGACGGCTGTGAAATTTTGCTGTTATCCTTTCATGAAAACCAATAGGCCTTTAAAGCGAGATCAAAGTAAAATGGAACAGACTGCTACACAATCCGACTACGTATCAAAGTAAAGGGAAACAGACTAACACACAATCCGACTATGTATCAAGTAAAGGGTAACAGACTGCCACACAATCCGACTATGTATCAAGTGAAGGGAAGCAGAGACTACCACACAGTCCAACTATGTATCAAGTAAACGAGAACAAACTGCCACACAATCCGACTTATATATGTGCCCTACACCAGGGCGTCAATACATATGGATAACTAAATATTTAAGGGCAAGATAGAACTGCAAAATTCGCATAAAATAAAATATATTTTAGTTGAGGGGAAGACAGGAGAAACAGATTGGCCTTAGTTTTCAAATCATGTACCATATACTGTAGAAGAAGGTACTAATAGCATAGTAGCCAAGGACAGGGATTTTGACAATTATTTATGAGCATTTTCAGAACTAAGAAAAAAGAAAAGAGACTACTAAGAAGCTAATGTTACAAGTTTTCTTCCTCGTCCTACTCTAAAAGGGTTAGTGTGTAATTCACCAGCTCTGTTATGCTACAGATCATTAAGATTACACAACTATGCTTTTCTTTCTTTACAAACACTAGGGGGGGGGGGGGGGGGGGGGGCAAAAGGGTCAAGTTAAAGACGAACCAAACCCCCGTTAATTAATCCCACTTCCTACTACGCTTCAACATGAAATTCCTTAATAAACTACGTTCCAATGTACCATATCATCTTGCTTACGGTTGTACCTTAACCCAATCGTACCGTCCCTGAAGGGGCATATCATTCACGACATCAAAGTTGTACCTGTAGCAATAGGATAAGAAAGAGCACGTGGGAAAGAAGTTAATTAACATAATAAACGAATAATTATTATAGAAAAAAAGAAAGATAATATATATGGTAAGTGAGCAAACGGAGGTACTATACTTCTCAGCAAAGAGTCTCTGTTGCTGCTGCTCCGCACATGAAAAGAATTCTTCAATCTCTTGTGCCGTAGGCATCATATTTTGCACGGTATTCCAGATTCTGCTACTTAAACCGGTTGGCCTAGTACTCGACCCTGGAGTGCTGAGGTTGTTTGAGTCCCTTATCAAGCTGCAAGGCGTGCTTTCCCTAGTGCTCCTGTTATAAAATAGATAACCATACTTAAAATAGCTCAAAATAAAAGGAGCTTATTAAGTGTGACAGTGCAACTAAAAAGCTCCAAGAATACACGGACAAAGGAAGCAAAGATGGTAAAAAAAATAAAAATAACCATAATAGTCAAAAATTAAATAAAGGCGCGTGAAATTAACTCAAGTAAAGACTAAAGAAGAGGTATAATTTATAGAGGACAGTCTCCATAAAAAAAAAAAAAAAAAAACATTAGAAAGGATCATGGAAATGCTATTCTATCACTATTCTCTCAAAACAGGGTACCCCACGCACTTTATCAGTCGTAGCATAACATGGCCCATGAATAAAGATCTATCAATGAGCAACACAAATGAGGCAGAGAAAGTATTAACTGCCAGGATTTCCACAAGAAAAAGTTTTTTCCTGCTAAAATGATTGCAATGAATTCAAAAACATTTCAATCCCCTTTCTACCTTTCTTTCAGTACTAGTTACTGACAAACAAGAAAACATTTTTTAAGCTACAAAAAAATTAAAAATAAATAAATAAATAAAGTGCAAGCCCTCGTTGAGAGCGAAAATGGCTACGCATATCCAATTGTTTCTTGCACCCAATCGAAACAATATCAAAAGTTAATTCAAAAACCGTATCCGTATACCTAAATCTCAAGTAAGAAATTCTCGTTCAAAATAAGATAGGTGTTAATGGATCTTCAGCGATATGGAAAGAAAAACACATACTAACAGTGAATAACCATGTGGGGTTACCAAAGTTGGAGAAGCAACAATGCAGATCGGGTTTAAAGCAACCTCTAGTCAGTTACAAACATGACCACCCTTTTTACGAAAGAAATTAAACACTGCAAATATGTTCACAAGTAATACTGGGGACCCCATATTTGAGAAGTCCCCTTCACTAGTTTGGTTAGTTAGTCTCATCTTCTTTTTTTTCCTTTTTCATTTTTGGGTCTAAACAGGCTATGGGTGACTATCACAAGAAACCAGTACATCAATTAGGACCCAAATTTTATTTTCTCCTGCCACATGTGGCTGTGTGCGGTGGTGGTGGTGGTGGTTTGGGGGTAACAGAAAATGATTTTTACTTGTCTAAACACAGCTTTGAAAAATCAGCTCGTCTTCTGATAACTTAACAGAAAGAACTAGTGGGATACAACTATGTATACATAAATAGATATAAAATCTGCTATAAAAAGAATAATCACAACTAAATGTAGTAACTATAAACGAAAAATGCAAGCACAACTACAAACAAGGAGAAACAGGAAACAATAGGGGGGGGGGGGGGGGGGGGGGGGGGAATAATGAACATGAAAATACTGAAGAATTGATGGCAAATAAAGGAATGCATAAACAGGTACTATATGCAATCTGAAGTTAAACAGCAACAACAGCAACCAAAAGAAACAAAAAAAAAAAAACATTAAAATCCATTAAGCTTAAGCACAAGATTAACCCAAAAATAAATAAATTAAATTAATATATAACTTCAATATGCAAACACATTATATACATACAAATTTATTTGTCATCAAACCCTTTTAGGTGAAAGAGTGGTACCCACTTGATAAAGAAACCCTTTTCAAGATAGAATATGGAAAACCCCACAAAGAACATTTTACCAGCATAAACCCCACAAAAATTGAAGCCCCAAAACAACAAAATAGAACCCCATTTCATGACAAACAGATTTGAAGCTATGAAATTTCAAGAACTAAGACACTCTTTCTCATCAACCAAACAAACAGAGCATGTGGATTCCTTTAATATATGCATGCACCAAAAAATATTCTTGAAAAGGGAAATTTATGTTTCAAAAAGGAGAAATAAAAAAGAGAAGAGCGAGGAAAAAATGTATACCTTTCCCTTGCTTCAAAATCCAAATTATTCTCTCCAAAAGAAGCCTCAGCACCTAATTCCGAATTCCCCTCTGCTTGTTCTTCACCTCCACTCTGAATTTCCCCCAAAAAACCCTCCTTTTTATTCGAAAAATTGGAAACCGAAGGCGACCCACCAGAGACAGAAACAGTTCTAGGGCTAGGGTTTTGACAAGAAAGAATTTTGGGTTGCTGGTTTTGTTTACAACAGGAAGGGGGTTTCTCGAGGCGACGGCTGCGGAGTTGAAGGTAAGATAATTCAGGGTTGTGGACGGCGGCGACGGGAGGCGGCGAGGTTTTGGTGGATTCCTGGAGTTGTAGTCGTTGTAAAGCTAGGGTTTTGGCTCTTGTGCGGACGCCAAGAGAGGACTGTGAGGAGAGGTCCATGACAGCAACGTCGGCTGTGATTTTAGCTTTCCTCATGTACTTACCCATCACTCACCTGCTCTGTTTTCTTATGCCTAGAAAGAAAGACTGTTTTTAGCACAAACCACACCTTCTAGGTTTCATAAATTTCCCTAAAATGAAGAGGGAGAGGGAGAGAGAGAGTCACTCTGTGTGTGTGTGTGTGTGTGTGTGTGTGTGTGTGAAAGAGAGGAGGGAAACGGAGGTGGAAAGACTGATTTGTATATTGGGGGGTAAAGGAGGGGGAGGGAGGAGGGTGGGGTGCGGTAAAGTTAGGGTTAGGATCAAGGGGACCCGGACTACAGTGTTAATTTTTCCTATTCGTACAATGGTTGCTTAATGAGTTTGTTTAATGGCATTCACCACAAAAGAAATGGTTTAATGGTTACAATGGTTGTTTAATAGGGGGGTTGACGTAAGTTTTATTGTATTCCGACACAAAAAAAAAATCCATCTTTTTTTTTAAATGGATCCCAATAATAACTATTTCAACACTAATCATAAAAAATAAAATAAAAAATAAGTGGTGAGGTATAAGATGATGAGTGAAAAAAGTGTTGAATGGGGGATTAAACAAACCATTGTAGGGTTAAAAGTTGAATGAGTGTTGAATGGATGAGTTGGAAGAGAGAGAAGCTGATGTGGAGTGATAAATTGGGTGTTGAATGGAAAATCTCGTTTATTCAACACCCACTTTATCACTCCACATCAGCTTCTCTCTCTTCCAACTCATCCATTCAACACTCATTCAACTTTTAACCCTACAATGGTTTGTTTAATCCCCATTCAACACTTTTCTCACTCATCATACCTCACCACTTAAAATTTATTTTTTATTTTTATGATTAGTGTTGAAATGGTTATTATTGAGATCCATTTCAAGAAAAAAATGGTTTTTTTTTGTGTCGAAATACAATGAAACTTACGTCAATTTAAAGAGAAAAAAATAATAGGAATTTTGGTGTAAAAAAAAAAAACAATTTCTGTGAAATAATTGAGCTCAAATAATTGGGATAAAAAAAAAATAGCACCAGCCAATCAGAATCCAACATGTGTCACAGCCAGAGAAAAAAAAAAAAAAAAACTCGCCGGCCTTGACGCGCCTTGTCTGGCGCGTGTGGCGCACGCGCCATGGCCAGCCTCTCTTCCGCCGCCGCGTGTCCCAGCACTGACCACTTTCTCCCATTCACACTTTTTAACCCATTAAACAAAACCATTCACACCTCCCCCCCATTAAACAAGAATTTTTTTTCTCAAATAATTTCTTTTCTTTAAAGTATTTACTAAAGTAACAACTTTGACAAAGTATGTACCAAAATGACCAAGTTTGATGTAATTCGTCATTGGGAAAAGCGAATTAGGTAATTCGCTTTTTATACTAGCGAATTAGTCTTTGACCTGATTAGAACCACTTTTCATTACGCAGTTAATTAACCCTAACCTAATTCGCTTCTTGTACAAGCGAATTATCTAATTTGCTCCGGCGACCGCAACCGGCGATTCTTTCCTCCCTAAGCACTCTCTCGCTCTCTTATCGCTGTGAAAACACACACAGAGTTCTCTCTCTAAAAAAAACACACACACACACACACACACCAAAAAAAAACTATCCTCTCTGTCCGGCTCCCTCTTTTGCTCCGGCGATGACGACGATGCCACCGGAAACCGGCGATTCTTTCCTCACTAAGCACTCCCTCTCTCTCTCTCTCTCTATCTCTGTAAAAAAACACACACAGAGTTCTCTCTCTCCAAACCCTTTCTGTCTCCCCCATCTTATCCGGCGACCCTTGACCGGTGGCTTTCCATCTTCTCTCATCCTTCGCCTCTCTGTTTAGACCTCTCTCTCTCTCATACACTCCGATCTAGTCTCTATATCTCTCTTCCTCAGATCTAACAAAGATCCACCTTCGTCATATTTTTATATCTCCGTTTCCGGCCAGATCTGTAATATATCTCGGGTAAATACTTATAGAAAGCGAATTAGAGAGAGAGAGTGCTGGAGAAGGGGAGCATGACAAGAAATAAATTTCATCCATGAATCCATGGTAGAATGATGAAGAAAGAACAAAGCAAATCTGGAAAAAGGTGGGCAGACTTAAAGAGATAGTGTGCTGGAGAGAGAATATGTATGTGTGGGAGTGTGTGTCGTGAGGGAGCCGGACAGAGAGGATAGTTTTTTTTTTTTTTTTTTTTTTTGTGTGTGTGTGTATGTTTTTAGAGAGAGAACTCTGTGTGTGTTTTCACAGAGATAGAGAGAGAGAGAGTGCTTAGTGAGGAAAGAAGCGCCGGTTACCGTCGCCGGAGTAAATTAGGTAATTCGCTTGTACAATAAGCGAATTAGGATAGGGTTAACTAACTACCTAATGAAAAGTGGTTCTAATCAGGTCAATGCCTAATTCGCTAGTATAAAAAGCGAATTACCTAATTCACTTTTCCCAATGGCGAATTACATCAAACTTGGTCATTTTGGTACATACTTTGCCAAAGTTGTCATTTTAATAAATACTTAAAAGAAAAGGAATTATTTGAGAAAAAATTACATTAAACAACCATTGGAGCAATTAAACACCCCTATTTTGTGTGAATTGCCATTCAACACCCAAAACTTTGCCATTGTAGATGGTCTAAATAGTAGTAGTACCTGTGACTGTGGGTAAACTAATTATAAATCAAAATAGAAAAAAGAAATCGAACTACTGGTGATTTTATTTCCTTCAAAAATAAAAATCTTTAAAATGTTATAAAACTGAATAATCAAGATCAGAATCTCAATAGAAAATATTTTATTTTAATACAATTATAGAAAGAGTATACAAGAGAAAGAAAGATACACGTTAAGAACTTCAACTGTGTTGAAATGAAAACTAGGGCCTATTATTTATAGGTGAAATTGGCTTCCTCATAAGCTTTCATAAAGATAAACAATATCCTTTAGTAAGGCTTCCCCAGTAAGCTTCACTAAAGATATTTACAAATCTTCTTTCATAAGCTTGCCTGAAGATATTTACACAGTTTTTTTGTAAGCTTGTCTTAAGATATTTACAAAGCTTCACTAGTAAGCTTCGTGAAATATTCTCTTAGCTTCTGGTCCAAAGGACATCCATACAATAATATTTTATGACACTCCCCCTTGAATGTCCGCAGCTAAGTAGCATGTCTCATTAAAACCTTAACAGAGAAAAACCATGTGGGATAAAAACTTTAGTGAATGAAAAAGAGTACACGATTCATTAGCTTCATGATGCTCCCCCTGAACAAAACATTACTCGCGATCTCTCAGTCTCATACTCCCACTTGGAGATTCATGTTGAATGATAATTGTGCCGCACGTGTTGCCTCATATTAAAAACCTTCCGAGCAAAAACCCTCTGGGAAAAATAATTTTTAAAGAAAAGAGTACAACGCACGATATTTTCAATCAATGCTCATTGCCTCGTTAACACCTTGGCGGGTAACAAAACCCAATGGGAAAAAATAACCCCGCACGAAGAAAAAAGAGTACAATGTAATCTTAGTATCCTCTGGATACTCCCCCTGAATAAAGCGTTACTCAAGATATCTTAGTCGTCTCATTCCGATATCATGCACTAATTTCTCAAATCTTGGAGATGGTAATGATTTTGTAAGCAAGTCCACAAGATTATCATTTGAACAAACTTGTTGAATATCAATTTCACAATTTTTCTGAAAATCATGAGTGAAGAAAAACTTTGGTGATATGTGTTTTGTTCTGTCTCCTTTGATATATCCACCCTTGAGTTGTGATGAGAAAAATCCCTAGTAATAAAATCTTGCAAGTGTACAAGTGCCGAAGCAGCAGTATACAAAAGTAAGGGTCGAACCACGGAGACTTGAGTGAAACACAAGTTGATTTAATTAATGTAAAAGTCACAAGGGGGGTTTTTGTTTTGATTTGATTAAATTAAATTAACTACTAAGCAATTAAAGTAAACTAAATTAATAGGCACAATAACGCAAATATTGAATTTCAAGAATGACGAAGATTCACATATTGGGGTTCACAACTATTTTCACTCTATGCTATTTTTAATAAGAAAATTACTAAACTTGTTCAAGAAATCGTTCACTCAATTAAGGGTTGGAACGGTCTGGTCACCGGATTGCAATCCTATTATTATCTCTATATGATGTTTTCCGCTAGGTCAACAACACACACAAATAATTTATTAACATCCAAAGAACTCTTGATTTTTAGATTCTTTTGATTTCCGCTAAATCCTCAATTAAATCTAATCACAGGAATATAGTTAATATATAAACTATCCACGCTAGTGAAACAATTTATACCTAGATTATTTAAAGACCAAAAATATCAATTTATATTGTTGAAATCTCTAAATGAATTAAGAACTATTCCGATAAACAAGAACAAGAATGATATTAGTTAAGCACAATTTAGCATATAGATCCGATAGTGCTACTCCCAATCCATGAACAAGGAAATTAGCTACTCATCGACATAGCAATCAATACAAGAAAATAATTAAAAACCATAAACCTGTATAATACGCTTGATGATGAATAAAATTCCCCAAATCTTGATTACAACCATCAACACTAAAGAAAACCTAAGAATAAAGCATAAAAACACCGAGTTCTAAAACCTAATATATTTTATACATAAAAGAGGAGTCCGAATAATGAGAGGAATCAATAAAATAATGGAAACTAAGCAAATCCCGTATTTCCTGGCGGAGGGGGCGAGCGGGCACTCGGTATAGACCAAGCGGGCGCTTGGTCTTGGCAGAAACATTGCGTCTTCAAAACTGGGAAGTAAGCGGGCGCCTGATAGAGGAGTAAGCGCGCGCCTGGTGACTGGTCAAGCGGGCGCCTGTCCTTTGGTCCAGCTTTCCTTTTTCTCTTCTTCCTTTCAACATTGACTGCTGACTCGCGGTTTACCTTTATCTTGGACTTTGACTCGAGCAATCATGGTCTTCAGCACTTTAAACATCCCGGACTTTGCAATACATCATAATAACACTAAAAAAATGTCTCCAAACATACATATTCTCACAAAGTACCTCAAACAAAGATAGACCAAAATTACATCAAAATTATTCTAAATTACATCCAAAAGTCAATAAAGTGATCCGCAAATGCAGAGATAATGCATGTGAAAACCGATCCATCAAGTTGACTTATATTGTATTGTCTTCAAATAATGTTGTTGAGTTTTTTCTCATCTAAAGCCAATCCTCACGTCCCTCGTATGTGTTTAATCATTGATCTTAACAAAACACATTCGCGGCTTGCTTCGTGGATTGCTATAATTTCGGCATGATTTGTAGAAGTGGCGACTAACGTCTGTTTCGTGGAACGTTATGATATATCCATAGATCCAGTTGTAAATAAATAACCTGTCTGAGATCGAGCATTATGGGTTTCAGATAAATAACCTGCATCTGTACAGCCAATAACTTGTGATCCACAATTATATGAATAAAATAAGCTATTCTCAGTAGTTCCCCAGAGATAACAAAATATATGCTTTATTCCATTCAAATATCTTCAGGTTGGATTTGAACTATATCTTGCTAATAATTAATCGAGAAGGCAACATCAGGTCTTGTATTATTAGCGAGGTACATTAATGCACCGATTGCACTAAGATATAGTACTTCTGGACCATGGACTTTGTCATTATTTTCTCGAGGCCGAAACATGTCCTTTTTCGTATCAAATGATCGAACAACCATTGGGCTACTCAATGGATGTGCTTTGTCCATATAGAAACGTTTCAAGACTTTCTCTGTATACGTTGATTGATGAAGAAGTATACTTTGTTTTCAGGTACTCGATCTGAAGGCTAAGACAAAACTTTGTCTTTTCCATATCTTTCATCTGAAATTCTTTCTTTATAATTTGATAGAACAAACTTCCCGGGAGTTTGAATAGCATGCATCAGACATCTTGAATCCTTATGTGATTCTCTTGAATCCTCTTGGGATTCTCATATAAATATCATTGTCAAGTCTGCCATACAAGTATGTAGTGACAACATCCATTAAACCCATATCAAGCTTTTCATGTATTGCCAGACTAATGAGCTAGCGAAATGTAATTTCATGCACCACAGGAGAATATGTCTCCTCATAATCAATTCCAGGTCTTTGCGAAAATCCTTGTGCAACAAGACGTGCTTTATATTTTATTACTTTGCCTTCTTCATTATGTTTTCGCACAAAGACCCATTTGTACCCTACTGGTTTTACACCTTTAGGTGTACGGACTACAGATCCGATTACCTCACGCTTCTCATGTGAGTTTAATTCTGCTTGAATTGCGTCTTTCCAGCTTGACTAATCATTTTTGTATCGACACTCGTCGATACACCTAGGTTCACGATACTCGTTATTTTCCATAACATTAAGCGCTATATTATATGCCAAAAATATTGTTGACGATCGTTTCCTCTTAGTTCCATATTTTTCTAGTACTAACATAACTTATCGAGATCTCATCATTCTCAATGATTTCAGGTACCTGAACTTCTTCTGGAAGTATTTGATCAAATTTGTCATGTATCTTCAGGAGATTTAGTTACCTCGACGGGGTTTTTCTCGCAATTTACTCATTTTCTCTTTCGAGGATTTTTATCTTTGGAACCGATAGGCCTTCCACGCTTCAGGCGTGGTTTAGATTCATTAACGGATTGTCCAATCAGGACCCGTATAGGAACATTTATCGCTGGAACATGTGACGTTGTCACTCTTTTTAGGTCAGTAAATGCGTTTGACAATTGATTCGCTATTTCTTGCAAGTGGGTTATCTTTTGAACTTCTAGTTCACATTGCTTTGTATGACGTTCAAGATGATATTGCAATGTATTCCACTTGATTTCCTTTTCCAGCTTATTATTTTCTCTCCATAATGTTGGGAATAACTTTTCATCAAAATGACAGTCGGTAAAAATGTCGTAAATAGATCTCATATTAATGGTTCAAGATATCTTATGAGAGAAGAAGAATCATAACCAACATATATCACCAATCTCCGTTGGGGTCCCATCTTGGTGCGTTGTGGTGGAGCAATTGGAACATATATCGCACACCCAAAAATTATTACATGGGAAATATTTGGCTCCTGACCATAAGACAATTGTAATGTGGAGAACTTATGATAACTTGATGGCATGATGCGTATAAGTTTTGCTGCATGTAAAACAGCATATCCCCAAGCTGCGACAGGTAGCTTTGCTCTCATAAGCAATAGTCTAGCTATTAACTAAACTCGTTTAACAAATGCTTCAACTAAACCATTTTGCGTGTGAACATAAGCAACTGGATATTCAACATCTATTCTAATAGATGTACAATAGTTATTAAAAGCCTCTGATGTAAATTCATCAGCATTATCAAGGCGAATTGTCTTAATCACATAATCTGAAAATTGTGATCGTAATTGAATTATCTGAGCGAGTAATATAGCAAACTCCAGGTTGTGAGTTGATAATAAATTTACGTGTGGCCATCTAGTACATGTTCCTACTAAAACCATAAAATATCTAAATGATTCACACTGTGGATCAATCGGTATATCACCTTGAATTCGCTTTAAAAATTTTGAAGATTCAACTTCAACTTTTTGCTGTTAATGGCTTAATTATCATTTTTCCTTGAGAGCAGGCAACACATGAGAATTCATTATATTGAAAAAAATTCTGGTTTTTCAATGGATGTCCATGTGAAATTTCCACAATTCTCCGCATCATATTGAAACAGGGATGCCCCAACCGGTCATGCCATTTAATAAAACCATTCATATCAGTAAACTTCTGGTTTACTGTCATATGTACTTTAATTGTGCTAATCTTTATATAGTATAGTCCAGAAGAAAATACATGTAACTTTTCTACCATACATTTGTTACCTGGTTCAGTCTTTGTAATGCATAAATTTTCAATCTCTCATTTATTAGTAGTCTCAATATGATATACAGTTTCACGAATATCTTTAAAACATAGTAAATTTTTTTGAGACTTAGTTGAGAGTAATGCATTCTTGATACTGATTTTCGTTCTTCTTGGTAGTACTATGTTAGCTCTTCCAGAGCCATCAATTATTTTTGTACTACCACATATTGTACTAACATTAGCATCATATACTATCACTTGAGAGAAGTAATTTTTATTTTTAACATAGTATGTTTGGGACGGGAGAAATTAGTGGGGGCGGTCAAAGAGACGGGAAAGGTAAAGGAGCAAAGTTAAGGTTGGAGAGAAAATTTGAGAAGGAAAAAGAACGGTGGAATGAAGGGGTGTACTTAAAATTAGAATTTAAGGTGTTTGGGGTTTTGTTATATCTAGTAAGAAGGTGTGTTATATAAAGATAACTAAATCTGAGAACTAGATTTGAGTAAGAAGTAGTGAGAGGCCAAAGTATGAGTATTGGCTGGACTGGTCGATAATGGACTATATTAGAGTTTTCACCTTAAAACCAATTTGATAAGGGAGTAGCCCCTCAATTCCATATATCTGTCCATGTTTAGTTCTCTAGTCAATGTGCGATATATTGTCTAACACGCTCCTCGGGCTAAAGGTAGAGAGTTAAGCACGTGTACATTGTATTCTATAGAAGATAAGAGATATTGGGTCTTGTAAAATTTTAACCGATGGCCTTGGTAGAAAGCAGCAAAAGTAATCAGACTACCGTAGATCGGTACTCTAATACCATCTTAGAATTAGAGTTGAGTAAGAAGTAAAGAGAGGCCAAGTGTAAGCATGCACTAGACTGAGCCGATAATGGACTATATTGGAGGTTTCACATTAAAACCTATTGGTGATAAGGGGTAGCCCTTCAAGTCTCTCTTTATATATATACAGGGA
Source organism: Campanula takesimana (assembly GCA_026119855.1). NCBI lineage: Eukaryota > Viridiplantae > Streptophyta > Magnoliopsida > Asterales > Campanulaceae > Campanula > Campanula takesimana. Next base: position 319,831 of record JAOWBW010001069.1, read on the forward strand.
GGGGCTATTGCCACTACACATTAAGCTAATCTACTACATATGCTAAATTTTAGGTGAATTAACGAGGATCTTGACTCAATTGCCCTTCAAATACTTATCTTCTTTGATATATTAAATCACTTTTCTAGGCATGATTTTTTCCTTGAATCTTGCTGTAGTATAACTTTCATCAATTTTAGATTCTTGTATCTTTTCAATATTGGCCAATTAATTTCAATAATAATAATAATAATAATAATAATAATAATAATAGTTTATAGTCTTAAAACGAATGCTCATTTTTATTTTGATAAAAAATAAAAATAAAAAATAACTTGAAATAGATATAATAATAATCTTAAACTTATTAAATTTAATTTAAGTCTCCATTCCGTACATTTTTATGAAATTCCTTGCACATATGTCAGCACCCAACTCTAAAATAATTTTCGAGTCTTTTTTATTCTCAATTTTAGGATGCAGACTTATATTCATATACATACCATTTTTTTCTTTTTAATTTCAATGGACAGTAGCTTTTCTTTCTTTTGTTTGGATCTTAAAAATGTATGGAAACTGAAAAATAAAATAACTCTGAAAAATTAAAGATCAACAACCTATTGAAGTTCTTAAAATCTTGACTTTTCTGTAATGAATAACAAATACAGTAGTTTTTTTTTTTTTTTTTTAAAAAAAAAAAAAAAGGTTTAGGCAAAACTGTTGAATACCCTATGCATGTCAAAAGGTCTCTGGGCGTGTTTTTTTTTTTTTAAATAAAAAGTGTTAAATTGTTATTGAAAAAGAAAAAAGAGAAACGTACTAAATAATAAGCATTTGTTTTTTATTAATGAGAGAGAAATACATTTTTTAAACCCAGAATACAGTATTCTTTAATGAGAGAAAAGACAAGCTTAAATAAGAAATTGGATAATTCCTTTTATAAACAAAAATATTTGACAGGTTTATAAAGGGTAGTTTTGTCCAAACCACTAATTAATTGTATTAAACATTAATATATTAAAACATTTCCATTCTAGGTAGTCTCACTTGTGGTGGAATGGACGTCTCTCTTCTGCGGGGACAGAGGGAGTATATATATATAGCACCGTTCTTAGACCATGTACAATGGTTAAACGAAAAAAACCCATTAAACACCCACTTTATCGCTCCACATCATCTTCTCTCTCTTTCAACTAATCCATTCAACACTCATTCAACAAAACACCCTACAATGGTTTGTTTAATCCCCCACTCAACACTTTTCCCACTCATCATCCTATACCACACTACTTAAAATTTATTTTTTATTTTTTATTTTTATGATTAGTGTTGAAATAGTTATTATTGAGATCCATTTCAAGAAAAAGATGATTTTTTTTTGTGTCCAAATACAATGAAACTTACGTCAATTTAAAGAGATTTTTTTTTAGGAATTTTGGTGTAAAAAAAAATTAATAAAAACATTTTCTGTAAAATAATTGAGCTCAAAATATTGGGATAAAAGAAAATAATTCGTCAGTCAATGAGAAGCCGCCAAGTGTCACAACCAGAATAAAAGAAAAAAAAAAAGGCCAGCAAACCCCCCACGACTCGCCTCTGTCGGCGAGTGCCTGGTCTGGCCACTAGCGACGCTCCATGTGTACAATCCGGGAGACAATTCTCCCATTCACACTTGTTGAACACATTCAACCAAACCATTCACACAAACCCATTAAACTATCAATTAAACCAAATCCTTTTTTGTGAATGCCATTAAACAAGTTCATTAAACAACCATTGCATTAAACTTGGGGAGTCAGACAGTTTTACTGTTTATCTCCCTCATAAGGCGTATTGAAATCAAAGTCTCTCTTAAATCTATTCTTCGACTTGTAAGATCACCAATATGCGAATCAAAAATCAATGAAAGAAATTAGTGGGGGGTAAGAAGAGCTTAAATTAAATGGAGTAGCACTCGAGTTCAGTCAATCATCTCTTTGGATCCATTCCCATCTCCGATTCTACCGGTTTACTCTCAACCATCAATCAAACCCATCTCCTTTTTTAAGAGTAACCACAAACCGGCCAAATTAATGTTAATTATTAGCTTCCACATATTTTTTACAACAGGTGAAAAATTAACCGACAAAATGAGAATATGAAAACGCCAAATCATTGAATCATCACAAAAAATAGTTACAGCGCGCAGTAATTCAAGATTTTTAGTTCGAAAAGCTAAAAACCAGACCAGATATTTTTTACTAACACTTAATAAAGAGTGGAATCGTAAGCATGGGGGTGTTAATATCAGCAATAGTATGTCTTCGATAAAATGTCTTGAGAAATTACAGCCCACCATGCATTCAGGAAATTATGAAGTGGCCTGTTTATGTCTTCGATATTTATTCAAAATATTAATCGCTTTAGAAGAAAAAATATGTTTCAAAATATATGTTACTTTAATCTCTTGTATAAGCATTTAATAGGATTACTGTAAAGGTAATTGGGTCCTTTCAATCTGCTAGGGGTGAGCACGGATCGGTTTGGATCGGTTTTAGGGTAAAACCGACACCAAACCAATAGTTATCGGTTTTATGTAAATTGAAACCATTAAATTTCGGTGTCTTAATGGTTCGGTGTATCCGGTTTCGGTGTGGTTTCGGTTTGGTTCGGTTTCTTAATGGACTGTTGGGCTTTTTTAATGGGCTTTGTTGGGCAGTGTTGGGCCAAGGCGTGAACCATCCATATGTAAGGCCATTCATCCAATGAATTGAAAAGGCTTTGTTGGGCACAAGAATTGACATTCAGCAACACAAAAAAACAAAAAAACCCATTTTACAATCTCGACTTACTCTAGAGGGTAATCTCCACTCAATCTGGAATCAACACACTCTTTCACCTTGAATTTAAGTTATGCCCGAGTCAATAAGAACAAGATCAGACAGATAAAAATAAGAACATGTTTAAGGCCTGTCAAGAGTTCAAGAAATATGTATAACACCTCAATAGAAAAAAAAAATGATTTAAAAGATAAGGAAACTTGGTTTAGGTAATGAAATTGTACTGAGGCATCATACCTTGAGAGCCAACTCTTGAAAATTTCACCCTTTTAAAGTATCATATAAAATCTGTTCTGGAAAGTGGAAAATAAAATCAAAATCCAAACTAGGTTATATGAAACAAAATCAAAATCAAAATCAAAATCCAAAGAGTTAAAACCTTGATAAAAAGAAACTGAGAAAGAGGGAGATATTTACCGGAAGGTTAGCCGACGACGTAACGAAAATGGTGACGATGGGTGTCGGCGGCTCGGCTCAGACGAGAGATCTAGGGTTGTGGATTTAGGCGTGGACTGGATTGAAAGTGACGAGTGAACTGAGCAGGATCGCCGGCGGTGGAACCACAATCGAATCAATGTTGATGTAGCGCCGTCGTCGACTTAGCTAGGGCATCGCATTCCAGTAATGAGTCGTGGTGTGTGAATGTGTGGAAAACTGAAAATAAAAGGAAGAGAAATAATATATATAGTATAGATAAAACGACGTAGTTTAGCACTATCGGTTCGGTTCGGTGTCTTACCGGTTTCTGTAATCTAAAAACCTAAACCGGACCGAAATTTTCGGTTTTTAAATTTCTGCGAACCGGACCGGCCCAAAAGGCTCGGTTTCGGTTTTTTCGGATTCGGTTTTTCGGTTTTAATGGTGTTATCGGGTTTTTTCGGTTTTTTTGCTCACCCCTACAATCTGCATTGATTACATTTTTTAATTTAATATGTGTGAAAAAATTTAAAGTGATAAATAATTTGAAACGAGGGAGTAGTATCTTAAAGATATGTGGGAAAACTCACTTTATAACATAGAGATAGAGATGCTGATTGGAGAGAGAGCGAGAGAGAGAGAGAGGTTGGAATGGGAGAAAACACACTCGTGCGCATGAATAGGAAAGTACTACTCCCTCCGGTTCAAAATAACTGTCTCTTTTTGCATTTGCACAACTGTTAAGAAATGCAATTATTATCATGGTTTGATGACAAAAGTTTCAACTTTACCCCTATTAAGTGTGCAACTTTCTTACATTAATGTCTCACACTAAGACAATTAATAAAAGAAAACAAGTTACAATGCAAGGCTAAAAAAGACATTTAGCTCAAAAGTGACAATTATTTTGGACCAAAATTTTAGTCCAAAAGTGACAGTTATTTTGGACCGGATGGAGTAGTACTTACATGAAAGTCCACATGTGAATGATAACTTGAGAAGGGAAAGCACAATTAATTTAAATTAAAGTCTCTTCTAATTGATTACTAGTTGGAAAAGATCATCGCTCCTTGTTGCTATCTTTATTACGTGAGTTTATGTTCAACAAAGTCTTTCGATACATTAATTTTAGCTAGAGGGGGAGAGAGAAATGTTGGTAAAGTCGCTATTGCTTCACCTTGCTCCTCCTTCACTACAATGTGCGGAAACGAAACAGTTACACCTATTCATTTCATTTTCCCGAATTGTGAGATTTAGATAAAAATGCGTTTGATAATTTCATGTATTTATCAACTTAATCTTGACCGGATAAATCAAAAAAGAAAAAAGAATGAGAAACAAAACACAATTATCTCACATCGGGAATTAACTAGCCAAGCATTTGACTATATAAAGATCCTGGGCTACTCCTCCAATAGCCATTTGGTTTTAGGATGGAACTTCAGACTGCCCATTCACCGGAAGGAGACTTTCTCAGCCTCCAGCTAAGACCATCTTTATCAACAATCTCACTCAACCCAATCTACAAATAAAATACTATTTTTTTCCTCCTCCACCTACACAATCTACAACCTCAATCAACTTTTTCTCTTTTCATCTTTTATTCACAATCTAAGTCAATCCAACCCAACCCAAATTAACTCTCATTTTTCTTTATTTCTTTTATAAAATGTATTTTCAAATTCAATTTTTATTATTCTTTTATCTTATAATAGCTATACATGACGAAAATAAATAAACATATAAAATTGAAATTATACTTAAAATTCCATTTCACTCGTTACAAATACATGACGAAAATAAAATTTCAAATAAACAAATAAAAAATTACATATTCAATTATTATTTTCAAATTTTTGCCATATGTGCTCAATCAAATCATCTTTAAGAGCTTTGTGAGCTTCTCTATTGCGAAGTTGTGCCCTGTTAGTCATATATGTCGATAAGTTTGTAACTCGTTCGGTACCGTATTGAAAGGATATATCGTCATCTTCTTCAATCACTGTATTTTGACAATTTGTAGGCTTATCGTTCTGAAATTCTGTAGGATCATAATAAGTTTGATATGTGTCTCGTTCATCCTCTACTATCATATTATGCATGATGATACAAGCTATCATTATTCTTCCAATATTATGACGATCCCAAAGAAGACAAGGGCGTTTGATAAATGCAAAACGAGATTGTAGAACTCCAAAAGCTCGCTCAACATCTTTTCTAGCAGCTTCTTGACATTGAGCAAACACCTTATGCTTTTGAATTACAGGAGTAGTGATTGATTTCACAAATGCAGCCCATGCCGGATAAATGCCATCAGTGAGATAATATCTCATATTTTTTTCATGACCATTCACTACGTAACTAACTTCTGGTGCTCGACCTTCCAAAATATCATTGAAAACAGTAGACTTGTGAAGTACATTGATATCATTACCTGGACCTGGTGTTCCAAAGAATGCATGCCATATCTACAAGTCATATGATGCAACAGCTTCCAAAATGAGAGTTGGTTTTCCACTTCTTCCTGCAAATTGCCCAGCCCAAGCTTTAGGACAATTCTTCCATTCCCAATGCATGCAATCAATACTTCCCATCATGCCTGGAAATCCCCGTTGTTCCCCAGCATAAAGTAATCTTGCCAAATCTTGTTCATTAGGTCGTCGGAGATATTCCTCACCAAAGTTTGAAATTACCCCTTCTACAAATCTCATAAGAGATTTCCTTGTTACGGCTTCGCTTATTCGTAGGTATTCATCAACCGCATCCGCTGATGTCCCATACGCCAACACCCTCATGGCTGCCGTACATTTCTGCAATGATGAAAGACCTTGTCTACCTGTAGCATCTTGCCTTTGTTGAAAGTATTCATCATTAGTAGTGATTTCTCTCACTATACATAGGAACACATGTTTACACATGCGTAATCTGCGGCGGAATATATCTGCATGGTAGGTTGGATTGTCAGAAAAATAGTCGTTGAACAAACGAGCTCCACCTTCCTCCCGTTGTCTCTCAATAAACCGCCTTCTTGCCTTTTTAGTTGAATTTGTGGAATCTAAGCATAAAGTGGGAATATTAATGATCACATCTTCGATGATGCGATCAATTTGTCGATTTTGTTGAACAATTCTCGCCTCCCATTCATCAAGTTCAAGAAAATTGGATGAGTCAGAACTAGAACTTGAATTTTGGGATGAGTTTTCATTTGAAGACATTTCAGAAGTGGAATGTGTATTGCAAAAAATTATGGATGAATTTACAGAAATTTGGGATCAATTTATAGAAATTTAACAAACCTAATAATTAAAGCATTCTAAAGCCTCCATGTGAATTCTGAAGCCCTCCATGTGAATTCTGAAGCATGTCTGCCATAGGCATTATAAAGTGACATGACAAGTCTTGGTAGAAGATGACAAAAATGATCAGAAATGTGTAGCATCCACGTGAATTCTGAAAAACATGTCTGTCATTTCTAATGATAAAAGTGATCAGAACCATTAAAGAAGGCACGTGAATTTCAGATTATGTGAACTATTTGGTAAAGAAGATGTGACAACTCAATGTTGAAGAAGACAATAATCAATAAAGGCACATGGATTCTGAATCATTTATATAAATTAATGTAAAAGTGGACGGAGCAATTTAAAGTAGAATATGACAACAATGAAATGACAATTACTTAGTAATTCAAATTACATAAAACAACCAAAGATACAATAATTAAAATGACATAAACTTAAATTACATGAAAAAACCTACAATACATAAACTTAAATAACATGAAAACATATTCAATCAATTTCCAAATACAATTTCCATTAGACGACGCTTCATTTCTTCATCTTCTGGGGACAAGTTCTCTTTATTTACCAATGCAGTCAGTATCATAACATTCATTTTCTTAGATTTTCTTTCTTCTTTTTTACGCTCCAATTCAATTTTATCATTTCCCAGTTTGTTCATCAGCTCAACTTCGTTGTTTCCTGTGAGCCTCAACGCACGAATTTCTGCAGTAAACTCATCAGAAATATGAGAAGATGGTGATGCCTTACCTTTTCCTTTCCTTTTAGCAGCATTTCTACCTTCCGGACGAAAAATTGTTGAAGCGTCACTAATTGGAGTTTCTGAATTTAAAGGGGTTGAATGATCCCCGTCTTCATTTGTCCTTGATCTTTTCGAGCTGCCACGGCTTTCTTCATTGTCCTCCTCGTCTTCATCACGGATGCGAGTTGCATTCCGATCCAGATTTAACTCCCACTTAGGATGTTTACTCATAACTTCCTCAAATGCATGCAAATCAGTAAACTTACCACCATCGGCCTCATAAATTGTGTGAGCTTCAGCCTCAATATCTTTCTTGCTCATTCCACTCCTTCTCCGGCGATATGCTTCCTTGTATGCAGCTACCCACTTGCTCGCATTATCGCTAAGTCGTTTATGACGGCTTTTCAGTGAATTTAGATTTCTTTCATTCACTAATTCTTCTGGGTTCTCCAATCGAGCTTGTTCAAACATTTTCGTCACTCGTGCCCATATCACAGTGCTCTTCTGGTTATTACCACGTACACTGTCCTCACTAACACAAATCCAACTTGACATTAGTGCCAAGTCTTCTTTCACAAGCCAACCAGTACACTTCCCACTCTTTTTAGGATTTGTTTGTGTTTGTTCAACATTTTGAAATAAATTACGGGATATATTTTGGGATCTTTGGACATTTGCTGATATAGGAATCTGAGAGAGATTTGGAGAAATTTGAGAGCCTTAATAGTTTTCAAAATTTTGGGGGTTTGTCAAATTTTGAGAATAATATTCTTGGTTTGAATAATTCTGAGAGTTGAGGTATTCTTGAGAGTTGAGGTATTCTTGAGAGTTTGAATCAAATGGAAAATCTGAATCCATGATAATAATGAGAAATTAGGAAAATAAAAAGATAGATAGAATGATATGTCGATAGAGGAAAAGAGAATGTTTTGTGCACCAAACTATAGCAATATTAGCCTCTATTTATAGAAGATGAAAAAATATAAATTTTAATTTTATTTATTTTTTAATTTACTAAAATTTAAATAGAATTATAAATGAACGTAAAATATATGCATATAAAAGATACTCCCTCTGTCCCAGAATGATAGTCCCCCTATTTTCATGGTTTTACGAATGAACTTTGAGTAGTAATTAAGGCTACTTTTAATTATTCTAATGAAATTTTTGGGACGGAAAAAAAATAGCATTTATAACTGCTCAAAGTTCCCTCGTAGTAACAACGAAAAAAAGTGGACTATCTTTCTGAGACGGAAGGAGTATTATTGTAATGGATTGCTAAAAAAAAAAAAAAAAAAAAAAAAAAAACAACCAACAAACAAGTGCCAACTGTCCCACCAACTTGGCATCTTTTGCTCAATCAAGATTGAGATTCCGTTCGGTTCACCGAACGGATCGTCAATCTCTCTTTTTTTTTTTTTTTTTTTTTTTTGCAAAATGTTTTGTCTTCTTCCTACGATCTTGGTTGAAGATTGCCAATAAAGATGGTCTAAGCTACGCAGGAAAGACTCAAAGCCAATCTCACCCGAACGCCCTTATTGGAGCATGAATAAATGATATAGTACGAATGTTTGACAACATCAAACATATTCGTTATTTTTGTATTTTAGGATTTAGTTTAGATTAGTTTTTATTTTATTTTGAGTGATTTTGCTATTTTTGAGTCCTATATATTATGTTACCATATAGGTTAGGGTTAATTCTAGAAGGTTTTTCAAGTTTTATAGGCACTATAAAATAGGCCTAAAGTTTGTAATCCAAAAATTAGACTTTTATTCAATAAAATTAAGATTGCTTTGCATCTTGTTTGAGTTTTAACCCTTAAGCCTTTCGCTTGCAGAAGAGTTTCTTCGGGAAATTTTTGTTTGGGGAATTTCGATTTCTTGCAGAATAATCTTTTAGATAGGGCTAGAGTGGACAGTGCACAACTCCTACTTGGACATCCTGATTTTGACAAACTCAACACAAGCCCGAGATTACATCCAATCCCCGACTTGCAACGATGTTTCACTAGAGTCTATCTTTTTGGACATTCACTATCTCATAACGCAATGTAACAGAGCTTTTCTTAGTAAAGTAGATAGGAATGTAATTCATTTAGCACATAAAAATGTGACATTTGCTAGGAAAATGTACCACAACTTTATAGGCCCTGAGCCTACTTTCTTAATAACATAATAGCGTAATTCGTTCAAAAAACAAAATAAGAGACATAATGCAGTGTCTCATGTGGATTTTACCAAATACTCCTTCCGTCCAGGCGAAGCTAAGGCAACGATATGGGGTCACCCGAACCCTTTAAATTTTGGAACATGTCAATCTTCAGAAAATAAATAAAAAAATGACATTTATTACTCAAAAATGATAGATTTTAACATTTTGACCTCCTTAATTTTGAAAACAAATTCCACTAAGTTATTATTTTGACCCCTTTTAATACTAAAGTTGTATACATCAACTATCATTGTTATCCCTAAAGCAACTTTGACCCCTCATTAAAAAATTATGACTTCGCCACTGCTTCCGTCTCATTCAAAATAATATTTTTTTATTGTGAGTCCCATTAAATAAAACGTTTTACTTTAAAGTTGTCATTTTTTGAGTGAGACACTTAAAATGACAAAAGTTGTTAGTTCGAACGAGACATAGAGAATATTCAATAATCTTAACTGTTAGTGCAGAACTGAGGTGTTACTTCGGATGTTGCCAATGACAGTCCAAGTGCTGTGACGAAATTCTTTGTAATTTGATATTTCTTTCTAATGTAATTTTTACACTAATGTCTTAATATTATTGCCTAGATGTTGGTCCATATTTTCAGGTATAATAAAGTTGGTTTATGGAGTTAAAAAGGTGGAGAATAAATTGTTGAAGAGTTATTCATAAATGCCGAGTAAAAGAGGGAATAACAAACATATTTAACATGTGTTAAATATGGTAAATGTGAAGAAGACCAAGTCCAATGTGAGCTGCTGATTAATTGAAGATGTACAAGGCATTGGAAGCTTGGAGTACAACACGGTGAAGCTAGGACTTGGGGATCAAGCTTGCGGTTGAGAAATTCATGGAAGGAAGACCAAGTCTTCGCACAAAAAGTGGAGAGCAAGCCCACTCACTCTCCCCACACGATCACAAACAGCCCAAGGCTGTTATTTGTGTAGCCTCCAAGTCTTGGTTGGCTATAAATAGATGCTTGGATGAAGATTGAAGATAAGCCAATTTTATACACACATCCATAGCACAAAAAGACCAAAGTACTCTTGGCTCCTTTTGAGATTCTTTCTTCCATACACTCTTTTATCACTCAAATACTTCGGGTTTGAGTGAGTTTTGGTTAGGATAGAATCTTGTACTTTGTTCTTACTTTGGTTCCATAGAGAGTATATCATAGTTTGTATAGGGAACCATTTTAAACTTTGTAATTGGTTTTAATTATAAGGTTTTCGGCATCTAGGCATCTCAAGTTATATTTATATAACTTGAGAAAAATATTTCTCTTGTGCTATTTATTTTCCGCTGCAAAAACTCTACTATTTTTGTGTGTGTATTTTCTGTCCGTCTGGAGTGTTACCTGGGGTGTTGCTTAACACTTGAGGTAACATCTGTTCTCAGCAAGCTATTGACAAACAATTTCATTAACAAATCGACTCTTGATATCCAAAACACACCATCCACCACAAGGTTTCCATTGCAGCAAAATTCCAAACGCCTGATACAAGGTACACAAAATCTTACCCTAGGATTGTTAAGTACTCATCCGTCCCAAAATACTTGTAGTTTTAGGATTTTCACACATATTAAGAAAAATAATCAACGGATGTCTAATGGACTAAACTACCCTTGAAACATTTCAAGTACTTAGGTAATTAGATATTTTGTTAGTCGCAACTACATAGCCATAAATAAGGGCAGTATTTGGTAAAGAATACTAAAGATGCCTAGGTAATAGCAAAACTACAAACTTTTTGGGATAAACTTGAACTCTTAAAAAACTACATGTATTTTACTCCATCTGTTTCAAATTATCTGTCGCTTTAAGAGTAAAAAATTGTTTCAAAATATATGTCGCTTTACTATTATCAATACACTTTTACCATTTTGTCTCAATTATACCCTTTTTAATGATGGTGAAAGTATCTTTCATGCAAGCATTTAATCACCTAAAAAGTTGAATTATTTAGGGGTAAATGGGTCTTCTTAACATGCATTAATTACATTTCTTAATATATGTGAAAAAGTCTAAAACGACATATATTTTGAAAGGGTGTACTAAATTAAATTAGAAATAGGAGTATGATTATGGTTGTAAATTAGGAAGCCAAAGTAGGTTATGGAATCCAAAGAGATGATTAAAAGGTGGATAATAATGGGTGTTCCTGAAACCCTCACTTTTTCCCCTTAAATTCGGGCTTTGCCGTACGAATGAAAATGGGCACAAAAATCTACGCCCCTTCCCTCCTAATCACTTCGCGACACTCCCCCATTACTCGTTTTTGCCGCTTTGCGTTTTAGTATCGCGTTCCCCAACGTAAACCGAATCTTTTCTCCCTCCCCCACCCCCCATTGTTTTCCCGCCAAATATTTTATTATCATCCTACTACTCAGTCCCAAAATAACATTAAAAATTTTAAGATCTTTTTAAACATTTTATTGATAAATCTCGCATTTTTAAAATGAAAATTCTACATATTTTTTAATTAACATTTAATTAATGAATACTACTTGTCATACTCACAAATAGTATCTAATATGTTTCCATGCTCGCTTTTTCATTCTTATTCTACTTTTCATATTCACAATACATTTTATACTAATAATCTTTTTAAATAGCAGTATACTCTTTCCTGAATTTTTATGCATACTCATAACTTATTTTTTCTTTTCTTTTTTCTTTTTATTGGATCAGTAAACTAATTATAAATAACAATTTAATTTAAAAAATGTCAATTTCAGTGTGCTCGGAATCCATAAATATGATCATATATATGTAGCGTAGAGTACTCCCAAGTCACGGTTTTTCCTTCTCTCTTATTTTTACTACTGTAAATACTTTTAGAGAGAGACTGAAATTGCCTCGTATAATTAAACGCAATACAAAAATGTAGCAGCAGGAGGAGCCGTACAAATGTGCAAACGTGTGATTTCTTTTCTTGCAGGTAATGATTTCATTTCACGGACCTCCTTTTCCATTTATTTTTTGTGCTTTCCCTCTTCAACCTCCTCCCCTGCCATCGTGTCATTGGGCCACAACAGCCCAGGAGAATGGGCCTTTGTCTTGGCCCAGTTTACATTCTCACTGAATTTGGTCCGTCGTGCTGCTAACATTGTATCTCTAGGAGTGCAACCAAAAACTACTCCCTCCGTCTCAAAATAGATATCGTTTTGTTTTGGAGTGTTTCACACATATTAAGAAATGTCATTAATGCATGTGAAGAAGTCCCAAATACCCCTAAAGTAATTCAACTACTTAGATAATTAAATGGTTAGGTAAGAGATAGTTCACTATCATTATTAAGGGTATAATTGGTATAGAGCAATAAAAAGCTTTGAAAATGGTGAAACGATAAGTATTTTGAGACAAAATTTAACTCTTCAAACGACATCTATTTTGTGACGGAGGGAGTATTTCTTTTATCATTTGGAGAACTCATGAATTGGAGAACTCATGAATTGTTTTATGGGCAAATTGCAGATTGGTGACCTGAGTTTGTTTCATGTTTGCAATCCCCAACCCGAGATTTTAATTGTTGCAATTAGGCACCTAAGTTTGTCAATTTGTTGCAATGTGGTGAATAAACTAACTTTTCGTTAATCTTTTAACGAACCTAAGCACATGTGCCTTACATGACTTTTGAGAAGGACAATTTTGTCAATTCGTGATGGCTGTGCAAGGACAATCTTGTTTTTCCAAAATTTAAAATTTCATTTTTTATTATTTTTAAAATATTGAATTTTTAATTTTGTTTTAAATTTGAAAATTTAGTAACATCTTGAAGGTTAAATATCTAATTTTTAGAAATATATTTCATTGAAAAAGATTTAAAAATTTTGTTTTCTCAATTTTAAATATATTTTCTCAACTTAATGTTTAAGGTTAATATGGTGTGTATACATAAAAATGTTGTACTCATTTAATTCATGTTCAAATAAGTGTATGAGTTGGGTAATTTTTTTGATTCTTCTCTTTATTTTCAATAACTTGCAAGTTGACCCCTCAGTAAACACGTGCCTTGCTCAGCCATCACGAATTGACAAGATTGTCCTTCTCAAAAGTCATGTGAGAGGCACATGTGCTTAGGTTCGTTAAAAAATTAACGAAAAGTTAGTTTATTCACCACATTGCAACAAATTGACAAACTTAGGTGCCTAATTGCAACAATTAAAATCTCGGGTTGAGGATTGCAAACATGAAACAAACTCAGGTCACCAATCTGCAATTTGCCCATAAAACAATTCATGAGTTCTCCAAATGATCAAAGAAAAAGTCATTTATTAGCATCCCCGTCCTGCCATCCAAACGTAGACATGCATGCAGCCTATTCGAAACACATTTACTAACCATAAAACACCTTATTGCATTCCTAACACTAGCTTTCATCTTCATATTATTTACATCTAAAAGAATCAATGCAGCATGAAAAAAAAAAAAAAAAAAACTCGCGGGCACAAGGCCAACATGGTTTCACAAGGGGGATTGGTTGCCAGACTGATCTTCTGTTGGATCGGTGGTATAATCAGGAGAAACCGAGCCATCTTCAAAGTCATTGGAAGATAAAGGAGTTCTTGCCTGAATAAATTCTAAGTATAACCTATACGCCAAATATATTGGTTGTGGTTGGGGAAGGATCTTCTCCAACCTGTGTTCAGAGGTATGCTGTTGATTAAACCTGCCAGCATGCTTGGAACGGGTGTTGTAACAATCTCCACATAGGTCAAACCCCATCTTCTCCGTACAATCTTGGCATTTGTACCTATCCCCAATTATTGGCACCATCTGTAAATATAACTAGGTTATTTAATTCAATGGAAAATGTGGGTGATCTTAAATTAATACACTACTCCCACCGTCTCCAAATGAATGAACATTTTATTCCCAAAATGAACGTCCTTTTTCTAATTTTTAATTGTATTCATATTATTTTTTACCAATTCAAAGTTCATTACATACTTGCAAAACTAAAAGTTTGAAAGTGGATAGCAAGGATATTTATGCATTTTTTTCTATTAAAAGCCAATATTTTCAAAATGTCCGTAAATGAAAAATGGTCATTCAATTTGGGGGAGAGGGAGTACAGCGAACTGAACTACAAATGGTTGTATTTGTGCAGAAGCATACTCCCTCCGTCCCATTTTAAGAGTCAAAAAATGGATGTGTTCAAGAATTAAGGAAAATGTGATGTGTTGTGAGTGTTGATAGTTTGATAGGAGAGAGAAAGTGGGGTAGAGAAGAGTTAGTGGATAATTGTTGTGAGTATGACATGTAGGACCCATTTTCCTTTTTAGGATTTTGACTCTTAAAATGGGACGCCCCTTTAGGAAATTTTTGACTCTTAAAATGGGACGGAGGGAGTATAGTATTATTCAAGGTTCTAAAAAGCGCTAGGCGCCGCAGTTGGGCCTAGCGCCTAGGCGGGGCGCCGAGAATTCAGACATAGTTATAATATCCTAGGCGGGACCAAGGCATTTCATGAACGCCTAGCGCCTAGGCCCCCTAGGCGAGCGACTTTTAGAACACTGGTATTATTAGTCCATCTAACTGGACACATAATAAAACTCCCTCCTAAAAACCAAAAAACTTTTAAATTTCAAAGAAATTCTTTTGTGTGGATTAAGGTAGCAAGTTTATAGAACGCAGCACAAAAAAGATTGACAATTTTCATTATATTCTTGGAGACTTGAAGCAATAAAGCTGATATATCAAGATTTTTTTTAAAAAAAAGAAAGGATGCCACCAGACTAACCATGAGATAGTTACAGCCTTAAAGCTATGAGTTTGCAAGAAGCATTGTCTTAGGCTTTCTCTAAAGTGCATTCTATATGTATGGAACATTTCATACACAAAGAGATATATAAGCATATGGTGTGTAATAATGCAGAAGATCCTAGAATTGAGACCATCTCAGATTGAGGGGCGATGTCTATGGTTCAGGGAGCATTAGAAGTGTGTGTATTGAACAGCCTTTTGTGGTTTGTTACAAAAATATTGAAAAAAGTGGATGGCGTGTTTTTTCCAGTTGAAACTTAACAATCAAATAAATAAACAGAAAAATGATAATCTATTAACGACAAACAAAGATGGATAGGCAGAAAATGATTAAGCAACTTACCCCACAAGAATCACAGCCAACTCCAGCATGAAATCTCGAGCCATTCTTGGCTAACCATTGATCAAAATTCTCATCTGTTGGGAATATGGGAATACAACTTTTCTTTGAGGCCTCTGCAGAATCTGTACGCAGAAATCAGATACGAGTATAAAGAAAAACAGATGAATCGAAGAGGATATATAGAATTCTAAAGTTCGAGCCTAGATAGATATATAGCTTTCAATTTATCTCATACCAGTAGCAGAGAGGATAACTCTAGGCTTCAAGTTACTTTGTTGTTATACAACTAGTAAAAGTCCTTATAAGTATAACCCATTTCATGTGGCTATGTAAACCAAATACATGAATTAATTTCTTTGAAAGTATGTTCATTGGGTAGAGCAAGAAGCAACCCCAACCTTCTTCTCATGAAAACTAGTACTTTGCTGAAAACGTGGACCGAAGTCGATAAAATAAACATTTTTCATAAGTTATAAATCACTAATTCAGTTTCTTCGCATATGGATACAAACCCAATTTTGAAGATCTAATGTTAAGTTTCTATCTTAACAAGGATTTGAAACAGCCTCAATGGGCGGACAAGAATTATACGCTGCAGCATGAATACACCCAGAATTTATTGCATAGCTCAGAAGGAAAACAATAGCCTGATCTTAAAGTTTGTTTACCCTGGTCAGTTTGACCAAAGAAACTATTTTAAATGGAAGATTGCAAGAGGGGTTACCAAGAGTGTGTTTGGAGAGAGCTTCCACATTTTAAAACTTGATGGAAACTAGAATTTCTATACAGGTGCGCAAGTCACTTTAGCGGGTAATCCAGAGAGGATTTCTTTTTCTTCGGTTAGATTTGTTTTACAAAAATTCAAATAGGTCCATATTTTGGTTATCGACAATCTACAGAACTGACTTTTTGGTTGTTAATCTTCTCATTTTCATTTCTCTTTTTGGGCCATAAACTTTGATAGATGAAATTCAGAGCTCCATTGAAATGATTTGTCATAAAATATAAGAATCGTGTATGAAATCAGCTTGTACGTCATATGTAATCTCATTCCCACTCCAAAATCATCAAAGCCTAGTGACTTGAAATGAACTAAGGCTGGCTCTAACCGAGAACTACAGGACCAAAATTATTTAAAGCCACATGTAAATTTGTGTGAAAAAGCCATGTACATTTGGACTTGAAAAGATAGTATGGACAAGTAACACATGGAAACATACCCATAGTCGGACTCCACTTCTGATGTTGGATTTGTTTGAGCTGGGCAGAACCTTTTCTCTGTGCATACTCTGACAAAAATTGTTCCTCCAAAAAATGATCTAGCACTAAGCAAACTTTTGGAAAGTCCCCTGAATGGGTACATTCACAATCTTGACATCTAATCTTCCCAGTGTCTGGATTGATAATGCAGACCTCACAGTATACTGAACCAAAAATAGTAAGAGAGAGTAAAATGAGATCAAAGCAAACTAGCAATCAAGAGATTGCAAGCAGAGAGATTAAATCATAAATATAAACACGTGGAAGCGTACAGTGGCCACAGCTAAGAGCAACAGGGCGATATAGCATTTGCTTGCATGCAGCACAACGGACGTCAGTAACTGTAATATGCCCCCAATTTCCGTAAATGACTCTGTTGTGCATGTTTTTTTCTTCAACCGCAGCAGAACTAAACGTCTTAAAACTTACAGCAGAGATTTCATTTGAATGGGATGTTCCATATGTTGAAGATTCTGACTGCGGTGCATTTGCCCATGCTTCCTCTTTACCCATGGAAATAGAATTTATAGACGAATTGTCTTGAAACCTTGCGGTGGAAGATTGGCACTCTATACACTCAGAGTCTGGTTTTTCATTAGCAACAGGACTACCAAGATCTGGAGAAAATTCCAAATTTTGCTTTTCCATCTCTATAGAAAGGATAGAAGAAAAAGAAAAAAGAATTTATAAGAAAGCATGTACATACACACACACACACACACACACACACACACACAAATTACATTGATGATTAAGGTCGATTGAATAACACGATAGAAAATCACGCCAAGACAATTAGTTTACCCAAGATCTGATTCTCCCTTCTCTTGTAGGTAATTGGATAGATCTTATAGAGTAAGAAGTGAAGTATCTTGCTGATGGCTGGAAAATGTTGATATGCCTGCCTACATATTGGGCAATGAGATTCACGATGGAAATTCATGGATTTATGGACACACCAGAAGCAGGAGATATGGCCACAAGCTGCCATTATACAAATTCAAGTTTAAGAAAAATAAATAAACAAAAATGTCAATTAGTTCGAACAGAAAGCAAGCATTGATTAATCAGTTTCTCTGGTGCAACATATCTTACCCAAAATAATAGGCTTATATACGAGATCTCTGCAAAAGACAGACATTTCAGATAAGTATTTATAGGACATTAGAAGTCAAACAATTTAATGAGGTGAGTCAGGTGGCACACTGACACGCAGGGGCAGAACTACTGTTAAAGGTATGGGTGCTAGTGCACCCACTGAATTAATAAGTGTGTCAAGTTTAGTGGTTAAGTGCTAAATTTTATTCTAGAGGTTGTGTGTTCAAGTCCACAATAAGCATCTTTTCTTGACAATATATATTTCAAGTTTTGTAGTGTAATTTGTGCACGCACTGAAAAAATGTCTTAGATCCGTCACTGCTGACACAAGCTAAAAAAGCAAGCACAAAATAAATCCCAATATATGCTCTCAGCCTCTCATCAAAAGAACACAAACACAAGCACGAATTACCTCCACATCATTCATATACAAAAACTCAAAAACAACATTTACTTTTCTATAACCTTCTTATTCCCCAAATATATACTTGTAAATTTCAATTTCAAGCAAAACGCTTAAAAATACAGCCAGAAGTAAATATATGGCATGCAAAAAGAAATTTAAACTACACTAAATCCCCCATTTCACCAGCTCAAACTTCCAAAATTATTCTAAATTATCAAATACAGTTTACACTGACATCGCCGTAACAGAATCACATTCATGAATTTACTTTTTCAATGGAACTGAATTATGATATCAACCCTAACTCAATAAAAGTATTCCTATGTCTGTTTCTTATTTCAGTTCAAATGAAAACTGAAGATAATCACACACAACAGATAGTAATCAATATACTGTATTCAGTAAAATTTGATGAAATTATGGAAATTACTACAATCGACGATAATCTGTCGCGAAAACTATTTCTGATGAATCGGGTCGGGAGCACCAAATGAAATTGAAAATCTCAACAGAATAAACAAACAAACAAGTATAATTAACAAATATGTAAAAAAGAGAGAGGGGATTACAAGCAAACGGCACAAACAAATGAATCGGAAATTTGCTCGGATTCACTCCAATCTTCTTCTTCCATTGCTGACGATTTCGACTGCTTTCGAGAGACAGATTTTGATGGGCTATCTATCTGAGGAGAATATGAATATGGACCGACAACTTTACTAATGTTCTAGTGCTGTATACCCACTAACACTATTCACATCTTTCCCTAGCGAGTGAAGAAGGGGTGGATGTTTTACTAATTGAAAATAAGGCCGTTTTTGCCACTTGAAAATGGCAAAATAGGCAAACATGGGTATCAAAAAATCATTTTTCAATTATACTCCCTCCGTTCCTACGTACCTTACAAAAAGGAGGGTTTGCATAAAAAATAAGAAAATAATTGTAAAGTTGATGTGTTGTGAGTGTAGATAGTTGAGTGGGAAAGAGAAAGTGGGTAGAGAAAAGTAAGTGGATATTTGTTGTGAGTATGACAAGTGGGTCCCACTATTTAAAAAATGTTTAAAAGTTTCTTTTTTAGGATTTTGTAATGTAAATAGGGACACCCAAAATGACAATTTTTGTAAGGTAAATAGGGACGGAGGGAGTAGGTATCAAATTTTTGGTATCAAATTAAAAAAAAAAAATTAGTGATTTTTTTTTAAATATTTTTAATATAATAAATAATATCAAAGTATGATCATTTTTTTAATTAATATTTTTTCTACAAAATGTTAGCCTTGAAAATGTGAATATTTAAAAAGTCCATATCACATGATGGTCGTTAGCAAGGTAGCAAATTTACTACCTTTGTTAGGACTACACCAAAATGTGATGGCTACACTTTTTACTATTGGAGATACTAGGACATTCACATGGATATCAAAATTTGGTTTTTGATACCCATTGTTGGAGTTGCCCAGGGGGGGGGGGGGGGGGGGCAAAATGGTCCTGGCATGTCCTCTCCCAGTCTAAAAGATGAGAAAATAATAATAGTACTAAAAGAGCAATGCTAGGGGTACAAAATAAAGTCACAAAATCTTGCTCACAAGATGAGGTGACGATATTTTATTGGTTGTATCGATAATGGACCCGCCACACTTTAATTAAAAACACGAATAACATCATTACATCTAGGATTTTGTGAGCAAGTTTTTGTGCCCCTATATTATTCGTACTAAAATATTCACTAAATTTCTTTTTATAAATTTATAATGATTTCACTTTGTTCTTCATAAAAATAAAAATTTCTCTTTGAAAAAAATGTTTTCGAGTTGTCACACTGTCTATAATTTTTATTTTATTTTTACGTTGTAACATATCATTTATTTCAAGACAATTGCTACCGTTTACAAATTTATGTGGAGTCTATTACCAATCTATAGTCCCGTCTATTACAATTTTTTCCCACTATTAGAACCTATTACAATGAAAGATACTAGATCTATAGCTCTTTCTATTACAATTTTTCATGGAGTTTCACCACTATTTGAAATATCATCGTTATGTTTGAAAATCGATACAAGCAATAACAAAAATAAGCCATATGACTTACACCCTCGGTCACAAAATGACAATTCTGTTTATCTTTTCAAATATTTAAAGTCACATTTTATAGTTTTGCAAATTTATTAAATTTGAAGTCTTCATTTTTAAAATAAGGCTGACTTTATAAAACAAAGAAAAAAAAGAAATGAAAATATCATCATTACTTTAGGACATAAGGAGTATTGTTATGTGACTAACTTCCATTAAATTTTTCACAAGTATATATTAAAAACCCACATTTTCTTATTTCTCCATGGCCTTAAAATAAGAGTTGTCTAAGTAACTCAGTTGCAATGCTGCTCAACCCTTTGTGGGTACATCTATACTCCCTCCGTCCCGGCACAAGTGGCACCAACTTTTGAAACACGGGGATTAAGAAAAGTTAGTGTATGTGTGATAGAAAATAAAGAGAGAGAATGAGTGGAGTAAATAGTAGTGTTGATTGAATAAAATGAGAGGTGAGAAATGAAGAGAGAGAATGAGTGGGGTTAAAAGGTAGGGTTTGTTGAATATAAATATATTAAAACATTTCCATTTTGGACAGTGTCACTTACTCCCTCCATCCCATTTCAAATTGCAAAACTTGCCAAAAAGGGTGTCCCAACTAAAATTGCAAAATCCAAAAATTGCAAGTTTTAACCCACTTGCACACTCACATCCATTAACCCACTAACTATTTTCTACCCAACTTTATCTCTCCCACTCAACTATCAACACTCACAACACATCATCTTTTTCACTTTTTCCCTTTTTCACTTTTTCCCTTAATCCCCGTGCCAACCTAGTATTTGCAATTTGAAATGAGACGGAGGGAATATACTGGAACGAACCAAAAAAGAAATAAGTATCGCTTGTGTTTTGTGCTGTGGGAGGGAGTATGTGTGTGTGACTCACTATGAATGTGAACAAGAGCTGGCAGAACATACATACAATCAACATCCAAGCATCAAATTGGACCCAATGCACCATTAATATTCATGAATCATGGGCCCCACTTCTTAGACTAACCAATCACAAGTCACAATCCAAGCATCTAATATTTCCCATCAATTTCCTCTAGGCCAGGCATCACATCTCAGCCAACGCACCTTATTATCCACGCTGGCATAATTTGTCACAATCACCAATTATAGGTCAACACCACAATAAACTCCTCGCCTTTTCAGTTTCCAGCCTTATACATGTTGCTAGTACCATTAGCCAATGAGAGCTTGCCAAGCGGGATTGGGTACAATAAAAGAAAAACCTAAGTCACTGAAATCATATAATAAGAGTCGGGCCCACACGAATACAAATAGCTCAATTTTGAGATATTTATGTAAGCATAAATTAATAGGTCATTTTATTACATATGGATTGCTAAATACAGACAATACTAAAAACTTCGTCCATCATCGAAACAGCTAATTCCTAACACATGAGAAGAGGAGGCTATACCAGTATGCAAGTCCAAGAACATCGCCATTTCTCCAGCAGCTAAGTAGGGTGGAAGTTGTTCTTCTTCCAGATTGTTATTGATGAACCTCTTGTGAGTAGTATTATTGTCGTTAACATCCCCGTTAAAATTTGAGTTATTTCCATAACTTAACGGAGCTGTCGTGACTTGCAGAGGCAACCATTCCGGTAACAGGCGACTGAGCCAAAGCAGCAATTATATTATCATGAGCTGGAACTGTCATGCTTTTGTTCTCGGCCATGTTCCATAACTCCAGGGACTGCAACCATTAGGTGAAACTCGCATCAGTAAATAATCACCTGACCAGGTCAACATAAAACAAAGACACCACAATGCAGCATCCTCTCTTGAATCACAAACGTGAAATGTATGACGGAGATTGTACTAGTCTAGGTCGGTATTCAAAGTGACACGGAGTATTGCAGGTTTTGATTGGTCGGTGTGAGAGTGAGTATCACATGAAGATGGGCAGAATGAACGACACAAATTTGGGGCTTTAATTTTGATTAGTTGCAGCCTTTTCTGGATGATTATAGCACCAAAAAGGAGGCACCTATTTCCTGTTTGGTATGTGTTTTACATTTTACAAAGTGTTTGGGAATAAGTAAATATTAATAAAGAATAAGGTGGGTGAAGCCAGGATTTAACTAACAGGGAGCAAAAAAATATGGGGGATACAATTTTTTACTGTGTTAAGTTATAGTACTAAATTAGAGGAAAAAACTAATTAAATATGTCAATATTTTCTGAAACAGAGGTTGGGGGTGGAGGCATAAAATCATTATTTCTTCTGTGTAGTTGTGTGCTCTTTCAAAGTTAAGAAGGGGCCAAGCCTCACTTTCTAATCCTGATATGAAGGCTGTAGGCACACAAGTAGGACTTACTCTGCCCCAAGTAAACCTTACGAGCTTAACAACATAAGTTTTAAAAATTTTAAGAGAGAGAGAGAGAGAGAGACGTGAGGCCATAACATAACCAAATCTATTGATACAAGCATGCTACCAAATAAAATGAGGTCCGGAATGGACAAGTAAGACTAACAAGAAGTGCGAATTCTTATCAGATAATATTGTATCAATAGTTAGGGATATACACACTGTAATCAGCTTGTTATTAAATTATATGGTATTGTCATTTGTTTAAGAATATCTCAGCTTGGATTACTAGGGTGTTTCGCTACTTTAATCTAGCATAGTCTTCGAAGATTTAGGTAGTTAATATTAATAAGAACAATCATTACTGATCAGGTTGAGTATCATTTAAGAGCTTGGAAGCTCGCATCAACAATCCCCTTGGGATGGTTGGTTCTTCTCGTCTTACCCCCTCTTATTCTAACTTCTTCCCTAATTTCCCATTCCAAATTCCACATTGCAATTTTGGCAACCAAAAATATTGCTATAAGCTGCCTGATATCAATTTTATGGTGCATAGATCTACGTCTGAAAAGCATCTGATTGCCACTGAAAATGCTATGGACTAGTAGTGTGATAGAACAAAGAAACTTACCCTCATCCCACCAATCACCAAAAGAGCCGAATAGCTCGGATGAAAAACACAAGAGTGGAACTGATTTCCACTGGATGTAAGCTCATGGATGCACTCCCCTGAAGCTAATGACCAAACTCTCACAGAATCCTCACTAACAGAAGCCAAATAATCGCCATTAAGGTCCCAGCACAGATAGTTCACCACTCCTGAATGTCCCTGTATATTGAGGCGAGTAATTACCGTGTCAGATTTTGAATATAATAGAAAAGCCTGATCAGCATGAGTTCTTAATATTCAAGGAACCTAGCCTTGAAGATGTTACATGTGACTATTAGTGTACAAACCTGGAAAGAGTGAGTTTGCCTATCAGTTTCAACGTCAAAGAGGGACACAACTTTATCTGATGCAGCAGCCAGTAAATGTCCATTTATTGGCTGAAATCTCACTTGTGCGCTGCCTCCTTGCTACAGGCCAGATTCATATGGTATTTATACATTTTAAAGCAACTTGTACCATATTTGAATCAAAGAGAAAAGTGAAATTATGCTTTAGAGTGAAGAACCAACCTTGGAAACTCGAGTGCACTGGAATGGACTGATATTCCAATAACGAATCTCGTTGTTACTGTCGCAAAAGCAGAAAAGGTCATTCTTCTTGGGATGGAAATCGAGGGATATAACATGTGAAGAGTGTCCTGTAAGTGCATGTAAACAATAGCTTGGCTGCAAAAAGAATTAATACACCGGAATGTAAAATGTCAAAAGATAATTTGATTACAGAGAAAATATTAGAGTGAAAACATAAGGATTATAACCATATGTGACCTACTATAAGAATAAAATTTGATGAATAGAATTGACGAAAGACGCTTACATTAGCTGCATCCCATATCCGCACAGATTTATCATATGAAGCTGTTGCTAACTGAGTTGAATTTGGTCTGAAACGGACATCAGTAATTAAGTGCTGGTGCTCTTCGGGGGTGCTCTCCGTTTGCAAGGTATCCATATTCCAAAGAACAGCCTGGACAATATAGTAACTTAATTATTGTAATTTTCAATCTTCTATTGCCTTTACCTTCTCTGCCACATGTTTGCGAGAATGATGAGAACGTCATGATAGGTCATCGATAACGAGCTAGTATGTGGCAGCACACAAGCTACCGATACAAAAAATAGACAAAAAAATATCTCAAGTTTGACTACACTTTTAAAACATTCACACTGGTACCGCTACATCTATGACACCATGGATTCTTTAGTTCTGTATTCTACCTTCTTGTCGTGCCCAGCACTGGCAAGCAATTTTCCATCTGATGAAAAATGACAGCAGGTAACTTTATTTCTTGTCCGTATACAACCAACTTCTCCAAAGGAAAAACCTGTAGCAGATTTTTAGCGATGGCCAGGTTAGGATAGATAAATTATACAGCAAATTACATATACCAACACGGCGATTAGATTACCCTTAGAAGATTCTGTTTTGCGCTCGGTAAGCGTCTGCTTCAATGTCCCATATAAGTCCCGTCCATCTCCTCCATCTTGCTGTAGAAAAGATTCCACATTATCATCCAAGGAACCAACATCTCCAAAATGATCTATATCATCCTGCACTAAGAAACAAATATTTGAGGACATAAATAGTTTTATTAAGTACTTTAAATATACTTGATCGACAATATGTCTCTGTTCACCAAAACAACTCCCAATTTCAAGACAGCTTATTAAGGAATAAAAAAGACGATTTCTAAATCAACCTCGGTGATAGCATTAAATCTCTACTTTAAATGTTACGGCATGTGATTATCCAATCAATTTCAGTCTAACCCAAATGACATACGCGATTTGCCACCATCATTTGTCAATGCCCATCATCGCCCACAACTATAGCAGTGCAGCAGCCTGTTCTCACTCACTTCTACACCATAACATATAAAGCTCAAGGTCATTCTGAAAGCATCCTACGCTAGAAAAGATGTTAATTCATTGATTAAGACAAAATTTACAGATACTGGATAATATGAGAAAGTATATTGGTTCAGTCCAGATCATTGTTAATTAGATACATCATCCAATGGAGACCACACAGTGAAGGATGGTTGTTCTGATAAATTAGTTTGTTAGATGCGGAGGAGGGGAGGGAAGAGAGACCACCTCTTGTGGCAGTGGACCGAGGAAGGATTTCTATGGTGGCAGGAAGTCAGGCCATGATGAGCAGGTGCGAATGACAATAAAGAAAAGTGATGTAGATGAGCTTGGAAAAAGAAAAATACAGGTTTTATTATCTGTAAGTATCTCCTATTCCATAAAAGTAAGGGGTAAACTAGGAAGATCGATACAAACTAGTTTCCTTTTTAAAATGGGATTGTGGGACAAACCAAAACCGAAAGTGGGACTCTTTTCCAGGGCCAAATAGAGTATATTATTCTTATGTACTGAAAGAGTTTAACACAGCGCAGCATGACTGAAATTTGATGATTAGTAAAACTTAACTGCATGAAATGGAGAATTAGGAAACTATGCAGAGCTGAAACTCAAACAAGCCTACCAGCTGATTTGTTGACGAAGCAAGACCACTTGTTCCCTCCGCACCGTACATCATCATGCTTTTCTGTACACTATTGACATGCTGCAGACTATTACCATCACCTGGTGTGTGAGTTGATGGTGGGGAGTTCGGTGAAGGACCCACTGTATTTCCTGTACCAGTACTGTTGGCAGGTCCAGAAGAAGAGTGTTGTTTCCTTTTCCTGTTATTCTGTACCATGATAAAGGACAGCAAGGTTATTCTTTACAAAAACAACAAGGGGGGAATAAAGATAGTACGAACAAGGTGCAATTCTGTCTCACAAGCTAATAAGGATAAAAATCTACAAACTACACGTGCATCGGATACTACAACCTGTTGCAGTTGCTGCTGCTGTTGTTGCAACTGCTCCTGCTGTTGAGAGGAAGACTGCTGCATTTGGGGCATCTTCATCTATAAAGAGAGTAAAACCCAAATAAGGCATTTACAGCTCAAGAAATCATGAAGCCTTTCCTTAAGTCACAAATACAAAACTTGATCAAGGAGATAAATGCAGGCCATTATAGAATGCAAAACAAAACAGGAAATACAAGAACATAACTTGCCCATGCAAACAATTTAGGTTGGTAGAGACATTCTACTAAGCAAAGAAAAATCAAGTTGTAGACTGCCGTGAAAGTTTATTACATATCATCATAATGCATCACCGAAAATCAAATTTTCAACTTGTTAACTTCATATTACATCTCAAAGATTCGAACCCTCATCATTACTATGGATACCAATAAACCCATTCTGGTCAGCTTGACATATTATTAATGACTCCAGCAGCTGCCAAACAAAGGTTCACTCTCCAAAGACCGCACATATTGAAGATCACCGCCCGTTAATGAACAATTTCATGTCACAATATTTTCATATACACGTCATTTGAGTCCAGCCTCATGTGGAAAGGAATACAAAGAAGATGACACTCTTATGTTAAAATAAGTGACATATACATATTGAGTTGAATTTCCCAATGTTGCCCATAAGGGAGGCCGTTCCATCAAAAAGAGTAATCCATTAAATGGTAAAAGCAATGTGCAAAAGAAAGTTTATGTAGCAGATACATATTCTGAAACGGCCAAAAAAAAAAAAAAAAAAGAATGCTAGACACTTATTTAAACAACAACGGGAGTAAATAAGTGGACCGCTGGTCCGCTACCCTCCTCAATATTGCCTACTATTTTAATAATTGAACACTTATTGCGGATCAATCAGAATATTAAAGAAAAGCATTTGCATCATATATGGCAAAACTAATATAAGATAAATTTACTGGGCTTCAATTGATATGGTTTATGCTTTAACCCAACAATGATGTTAACCATAAGGTTCAAAGTTAAAACTTTTAACATTATTGAGGCTCTTGAGAACAAGAAATGGGACATATTCGAGCAAATGATGGTCAACTTGTGTGGTTTAAGCGCAGATGTGCAGAGTTAACCCAAGCTCAGCATGCAGAATGCCATAATTAAACTTGTTCTGAATGTTAAATCAACAGTGAGGATTTCTAACAGACACGTAACGATGTTAAAGTTAACCGCAACCTTACTTGACTGCCTAATGATAATATGCTTTCACTGGAACACGGAAATGCGGTTCTTGCTTCTCCCTGCCCATTTCCATTTCCATTTCCATGATTATGAGCTATTAAGAAAGGAGAATAAACTCCAGTAATCGAGCATATGAATTGTCAAACGGACCCCACGGTGGAGATAGATAGAATAATGTTGTTATACCTGTGCTTTCTTCCCTTCACAGGGATCTTTCCTGGTTAACCAGATATCTGACCTTTGTGATCTCAACTTGATCTATTGTAAACATACTTTACTAATAGTTCAATAATCAGGCCACAGCAATTGGTCAAGGATATAACAGGGATGTGAAAAGGTTGTTCTTTCAGAGGCACACTATTTAATGAGTCACACGATAATTTTAACAAGGGTTCGACAAAAAGTTGCATGATAACCCACTTATTGCAAGAAAAATTATTTTCTTTTAAATTACATATTTACCACTTCTCAAACCCCTTGTATTTATTACCAATCAAATAGAACTGTTAAGACAGAAAAAGTTCCAAAAAAAATAAAGGGATGTTGTGCATTGCAAGAACCTATGTATGCGCATATCATAAAGCTATTGCATCAATCCATCATTATGGGTTCTGACAAAAATATTTGTAACCTTTGGCGAATTCAATTGGCCTGGAGAACATATGGATCCATCATTTCTTGACGCTGGTCCATCCTTCACATTCATGCTACCTCTTGGTAATCCACAATACCCATAATTGGATGAATTTCCGAGACTCCCTTGTGCCTGGGCCTGTGCTAGGACCTGCTGCTGTTGTGATGCCAAAAGAAACTGATTTTGACCCTGTAAATTGGACTTTTGTACTTGCAAACCCAAATTTGGACGTAATTGGTCGATTCCCTATTTCAGTACCTCACAATCAAATATACTTCCCGATAAACGTACTAAAAGAATAAACAAGATAAAATGGGTGATGTATAACTCACAGTTAGAGGCCAGCCCTTTAATGGAAGACCAGTAACGCCTTGATTCAGTCCTGAAGTGAGGCAAGCAGATCAAGACCGAATTTTTCCAAAGATAAGACTGAACACAGGGTCCCCAAAGTGTAGAGGATGACTTCTTTTTACAATTGAGTTAAATCCAAAAAAAAAAGAAAAAAAAAAAGTACAAACTGCTTCACGAAAGGCGAAAAGGAGTTGTAAATTCTTTTAATCAAAAAAGGGAAAGAGGGAGAGAGAGAGAGAGAGAGAGAGAGAGAGAGAGATTGCACAATTCATATGACGAAGCATCATGAAACACAATGGACTCTGAAATGAAAAATAAAGAGATTGTTATTCAGACTTTTTTTCTTCTTAACTTGCTGTCGTGACTTTTTAAATGCACATGCATTATCCCAGGCAAGAAATATTCATCCGCTAGTTAAGACTCAGGAATGTTGGATAGGCATATGTCGCCGTCTATGTCCTGAAGCATATTATTTTTCCGATTGAGTAGCTATAAGAGATCTCCCCCCCCCCCCCTCCCCATCATCAAATAATGTAGTACTTAAAGAACACGATAACAAATAAAAGTAAACAAAATCAGAACTGGCTCTACAAATTCATCTCAAAAAGTACACTATCTCTATTGTGTTATTGATGAATATATTCAAGTTCCAGGAATATGGCGATCTAAGTGAATGAAAAGGATCAACTTTTTAGAAAACTTAGAAAATTTCATGCCGCTTTTAGAATGAGTATCTTTGTGGTCTATAATTTCTTCTTCAGTTACTTTATTCTTCATCTGCCGCTTGCTTCATCGTCTAGATTTTATTTATTATATAAAACTAATCAATTACACCAATTTTTTGCAGGCAATTTTTCTGTTATACGTAAAATAATTTGAAATACAAGCATGTATACTAAGCTAAAAGTGCTTCCTAAAACTACATATAGGCAGGAAGAAAAATAAAATTGCCTGCTTAAATTTATTGCACCACTCAAATACTCTATTGCAACAGTCATGCATAGTTGTGAAGGAAATGAACTCAAGATACCCGACCCATCAACCAGTCTTGACCTTAGAGATAAATGAAACCAAATTCCAGTAACCTCAACAATTTATTTCTCTACAAGTACAATCAAAGTGAAGTACCTGCAGGACCAAGTCCCGACTTTGACTGCAGAATTGCTTGACTGTAGATTGATGAACGATCTGTGGGCAAGGGTTTCTGTGTTACACCCACGTTAACTTCCTGTTTTATGTCCTATGAATTGGAAAACATTATGAGCCCACGCATGGTAAAAGGAAAATAAAAATCTCATGAAGGTCTATACTCAAAGCATAACATATAAGAACATACAGAGGTCAGCTGAGGATGCCCTTGCATTTGCTGCAAAGCTGCAGATATGTTCCCAGAATTACCTTGTACCAACTGCCTGAATCAACAACAAAAGGAAAAAAGGAAAAAAAGAATGAGTAATAACCAACCAAATATATACCTAGAAGAGAAACTTCATAACACACAAAAGATTCTACTGACTGTACCCTTGATGATTGGTGGCTGACTTGAGGAGGGCCATCCTGTTGGCATCAATAAGAGCAGGAGACGTCTCAGAATCCATGGAATGAGAATGCTTCATGCGTTCCTCATACATTTTCATAGCCAGTACACTAGCTGATGGTTGTCCCATCACCCCATCAGTGTTTATTGCATTTACAGGACCACCAAGCGGAGGATGATTTGGATCTCTTCTTTGCAACTGAGCATTGCGCTGCTGCATCAGTTGCAACTGCTGCATTTGCAGCTGTTCCCTTGCTTTAATTTGTTGTGTCTGATATTCATTTTTTTCATAGTGAAGAAAAAAAAATCTCATTTAATCAAAATCAACTTCATTCGCACCAGAACTCACATGGTCACACCCAAAGAACACCACAAAAGCGGGGAAATAAGAGCAAAACAGATGAATAAACTCATTATTTTACAGGAATCATGTCTTAATATAATACTCCCTCCGTCCCAAAATGATCTTCATACTTTTTTCGCCGTTACTACGAAGGATCTTTGAGCAATAATTTTAGGTTGACTCAAATGTACTAATGAAAATCTAAAACTTGTTATTGACACACCATCAACAATACTATCAATAACAAGTTTTAGAGTTTCATTAAGATAATTAGATCAACCTAAAATTATTGCTCAAAGTTCCTTCGTAGTAACGTCGAAAAAAGTATGAAGATCATTTTGGGACGGAGGGAGTAATAAAGAATATCCAGGAATTGAACAACACCTCTATATATGCTGCAGCAGGCTCAGAATGTTTCTCATTTGTCCTCGCTATAAAGATGTCCCAAAAGACAGACCACCACTCAAAGAGAAATCCTCCAGGAGCATCAATAGCTGAAAATTCATTATAGATTGAATACAATAAAATAACAGACAAAACATAATTGCAGATTTAAAGTAGGACAATCAAGACCAGCTGTGATCACTTTGACAAAAAATATTATTATATAAATATACAATGCCTCCGTTCAATATTTAACTGTCCAAAATATGGTACCCAGCCACAATATCATTTACCCAATCGCTAAATGGATGATATTTAAATTAATGGGTTCCATAAGTATGAATGTACGGTGATGAAATAGTATTTCAAAGATCAAGAATCCAGCCTCTTTCAAATGGTTAATACAAAGACGTGAAACTAATATTTGGTCCACTACTGTGAATAACAGTAAGCAACATTGTTAGTTTGTTACAGTTCCTATAGACAGAGAATACAGGAGATTATGCTGTCAAAACATAACCAACAGTAACATTACAGTGTGCAAAGGGCCATCACTGAACAAACGATATAGTTTTCTTGCATAAAGTCACTTTTTTTAACCTGCAAGAATTCCATCATTTATATCATTTATTATCTTTTCATTTTGTATTTTAGTTCATCTTTCAGAGTCCTTTTCAGCATGAAGTTTTTTGTTCGAGTCAATGAACCAGCATCTGCTTTTAAGGATGTCACTTATGATAGCATTAACTTGGTTGTTAATAATCCACAAAAAAGATAAAAATATAGAACTACAATAACGAGTTTAAATGAAGGGCAAATAGCACATTAGTATCCCAAAGTTTCATATGAGTTGCAATTTAGGTCTTAATGTTCCAATTTTGGCAATTTGGTGCCTAATGTTCACATTTTGTGGCGAAACGAGTCTTTTTTGGATGATAATGGATGGAAGCTAACAGAATTAACGAAAAATCTAACGAGCTTATTTGAAACTTGCATTTCTTACCCATAAAGTTCAATAATTATTTATGTTGACCCCATTTTGTTAAAAACTTTACAACTCCTAAAATCATATATATATATATATATATATATATATATATAATAAAATAATGTATATTTTAATTAACCCAAAAAAAAACACTTAATAAATATCAAAGTAAAATATTGTTTATCATTTAAAATAATAATTTTTTTGTATAGTAGTGAAAATTATAAAAATAAAAATACCTTACACTAAAGTCATTTATAATTCTAATTCCTTAAGTAAAGGGCTAAAATTATGTTTTTTAAAAAAAGGCTAAATTTAGATATTAGTCCATAGATAATAGCCTTAAAAAACTTCTTTTAACCTAAATTTGCTTGAAAAGGAAAAATAAAGAAATCAAACCTAAACTTCTACCTTCTTTATCTTCTTCCCCGACCCCACCCACCCACACACACACACCAGCCACCTGCCACCTTCACATCTCTCTTCTCCCATGCTTTCTCTTACTCCCACAACGCCAACTTGCCTTTCTGGGTAAGAAATGCAATTTTTAAAGAACCTCATTAAATTTTTCGTTAATTTCGTTAGCTTTCATCCATGACCATCCAAAAAAAGACTAATTTCACCACAAAAGGTGAACATTAGGCACCAAATTGCCAAACTTGGAACATTAGAACCTAAATTGCAACTTATATGAAACTTTGGGGCACTAATGTGCTATTTGCCCTTAAATGAACAATCTAACTATCATTAAAAGAACTACTTTATGTTTTCTCAGGCTTTAAAATTGACAAATTTTCACTAACATTGGAAGAAAATTTTGAAATCCATGTTGCTGTCTCACACACACCCTTCCCAATTCAGCTCTTCTAATCTTAACAGAAATCTTCTTTTTTGGTAGTCATTTATTGTTTAAACTAATCAGTTCCATCAGTTTGGTGGATAAGACTGGTATATCAATCAAATAATTATTTCCTTTGGCTCCTCATGAGTATAGTTGAAAATTCACATTGAGATTGTAGTAAATTTTAGTATCTTTGCATTTAGTCAGGATTGATGTCTCAATGCGATAGCTGAAAGGAAACAACACAGCGATAGCTCTCAAAGTACTTACCATCAATCAATTACGGATGAAATGTGAGATGAAGATATTAGCTAGTAATTTTTCTGATTCCAAATGCTTGCTTAATCAATTCGTTTATACTTGGACTCTACAAAAGTGATCTCAAATGCTTCATGCATCATATGTAGAGATTAACTAAGAGCTATTTTGGTGCGGGTTATGGGAAGAGCTTTTGCTCCAGCATTTAGAGTTGGCAGGAGCTTTTGAAAGGCCTATCTTCAGAAGCCGGATTTTTTAATTGACCACAAGCTGCAGCTTGTGATCTATAAGCCAGCTTTTTTAATAGCTAGAACCGACGTCAGATGCCAACAGCACCAACCAATTTAATAACTATCATGTCAATATAAAGATCGAAAAAGCTATTATCGTATTAAGTGATTATTGGATTCCATTTTGTATAGATCGAATATTGCACTTTCAAGAAACTTTGTCATATTCAATTTCAAAGATTTTTACTTGTGCAAGTTTTACTGGAATGCAGAAATTATTGTTTTCTGCCAGTTTAATTGGTCCCGCTTTTATCTTCTTCAATGATTTTTTTCTTCCATGAAGCGCTAAGGTAAGTTGAGTTTTTGTATGATTACAGTAAGCATTTCAGCTAATTGCTTTACATATATAATCATAATTAATACCATTGGAAGAAGGGTATTAAAGGAATCATCGTCCACACATTTTCAACAGCAAACTTCTTGTGAGGCACGGGATTCGAAAACTCAACTTTCCGACTCGTGTTATCAGACAACATTATTAACTTTCGTAAATATAGTTTTCATATTAAAAGCAAACTTTTCAAAAGCTTGCCCTCCATAAACTACACTAGAAGGGTCCAAATCCGCCCAGCGTTTTCATTAGAAAATCATTCACTATCATATGGCCACCCCATACCAAAACACACTTTTTTATAGATGAATGTTTGTTCATAATCCCCATTGCCCAAACCAAGCTACTGTTAAGCTGCAAACGAACTGAGCTGGGAGCTGCGGAGCAAAACCTTGCTTGTTAAACCCATGTTGAACTAGATGAGCCCCAATACATGCTTCTTTTAAAATAAGGAGGCCTAGAGAAACTTAAACAAGCACCAACCAACTCGTGTGCTCACTTATTAGTAAGAGAATATAAGCATATAAATTTCAGGGGCATTTTTATGTATTTTCCCACTCATAAACAGTTTACTATGATGTCTCACTAGATAAATGTCTGGAGCCAAGAAAGAGTACCACATACCTACTGGGTCAGTAGCAACCTTCCCTTCAGTCATGAAGGCTTTCGCAGAGTTATGCAATTTTCTTTTCAGCAGATAGTCATGAATGTAAACATCAAGCCTAGAAAAGAAGGAAAGTAAAGATTAATCATCACGTGAAGAGAGGAAAACCTGTTACTGCAGAAACAATGAAGATTGTACCATTTTGGCAACAGTAAATAAAAACCCATAATCACTTTTTGACCACCACAACATTTTAAGCGATGTCAGAGACAAGAATTCAGTTCCATGCTGGGACAAATGAACATCCCCAGTCGAGATACGTACGTTCAAATTCCTTTTGAATTCCTTCTAGTTTTAGAACTCAAATAAAATTCATTTCAGGATCGTGTTCAGAACAAAAAAGATACATATTGTATCACTTTCCTTTACCTATGTTCTATTCAGAACGCTAATCAAGAAAAAAAGAATTATCTATATCTATATACTCCCTCTGTCCCAGCTCACTTGACACCTTTTGACCAAAACTGGTCAACTTAAGGTCGGTTTGACCAACACTTTATAGAAATATTTATGATCCGAATAAAAATTTAAAAAAATGTAAAATGATCACCATTAAAAATCCTCTCAATAACAATTTTAAATTTATTTTTTTTTGAACATAAATATTTCTATGAAGTGTTGGTCAAAACGACCCTAAGTTGACCAGTTTTGATCAAAAGGTGTCAAGTGAGCTGGGACGGAGGAAGTATATATATAGGGTCGTTTTGTCTTTCCTATACTTCCTACGTCCAGGAAAGACAAAACGACTCTAAGTTGACCAATTTTGATCAAAAGGTGTCAAGTGAGCTGGGACGGAGGGAGTCCGTCCAGGAAAGACAGCCTCAATGTTTTAGTAGTTAGTTTGAGTGAACTTAATCAAATGATTCAGTAAAACATAATCATCCCAATGAAATTCTAAAACTTGTTATGGGTACACCATTGAAAATACTAACAATAACAAGTTATAGAATGTCATTGAGATGATTATGTTCTCCTAAATCCTTGGCCAAAGTTCAATCAAATCAACCACAAAAAATGGGTCTATCTTTGAGCGATGGAAGGATTATTAAAAACTAAATAAATCCACATGCATCAGTCGGTCAGAAGAATTAAAAAAAAAAAAAAAAAAAAGAGAGAGAGAGAGAGAGAAAGAGAAGTACATACATTTTATCCGCTTCCCAGTTACTCTGCGCCATGGTCAGGTTTAACCGCCCAACTTCAAACGCTTTTAAGAAAGTCAATCACAGTGCTGGCTCCCCACTTAACTCCTGCAACTAAATCATAACACGAGTAATTGACAGCAATTCTAGTTCAAAATTGCAAGACAAATGCAAAATTCAAACATTTCAAGTGACAATTACACTCCTACTCAACCAACAAAGTTCAATCATGTTCAACAGAATTCAAATGTCAAGCCAACCGATCCGAACAAACTGAAAAGATACTGCGAAAGTGATTACTCAGCCAAATCGTCTCGACTCGGTCGGATCACTGAGTTGACACAGTTGAATCGGATGAAAATAAAGGTGGAATTAGGCAGCGTCAACTGAATTACCTATTAGAAGTGACTTCGCTTCACTCCTTCAATTTGCCACCATGAACGCTGCGAGTCACTCGAATTCGCCTCTCTCTATCTTCATATTTGATAAAATTAAATCCTTTTTCTGTCAATTTAAATCAGCGTTAAAATCGGCAGATCTAGCGGCGCCGTTCTGAATCGTTGATTCTCCGGCGACCTCTTAGTGCGCCTCCGACTTCAGTGTTCAACGGAGAACGACTATTTGTCTCTCTCTCTCTATCTAGCTTTCTTTCTCTCTCTCTCCTCCTACCTTGCTGTCAGTGCAGTGTAGCTCATGCTCTCTCTCTTCTCTGTCATGTGCATTTTTTTCGCTTTCCTCTCTAGTCTCTCTCACATGTAAGCTTCGTTTTATTTATATTTTTTTGTTTAACCGAAAGATTTTTCTCGGGTGTTGTTATACACACTCATAAAACTTATGATTACACCCGTAGTAGAATGCTTGAAATTTTAGATGGTACAACACTGTAATGCACTGTTACGGGTGTATTCATAAGTTTTACGGGTGTGTATAACAACACCCATTTTTCTCTCTTTTTTTATTTGTTGTTCTTTTCTTGATTTAACTTTTTTTCTTTCTTTTTAGATTATATCACTATAATTGTAAAAGAAAAAAAAAATCAATTATTTGAGTGGTTTTGTAATAGCTACAACTAAAATGAAGTTTAAAATATTTCAAAGATGTATCAGTAATTATTCAATGTACATCTCCAACAATTAATATTAAATGCAAATTTATATAAGAGTTGGTTTTGGGAGAAACTAGTTCCTCCATAAGTTATAAAAAGTCCACTTTTTAACCCTTAACCATTAAACCCTACACCCTAAACCCTAAACATTAACCCCTATAAAAAAAAAAAGACTTTTTATAACTTATAGAGAAAGTTTCCCCCAAAATTTTCTCTTTATATAATACTTAATATAGCAATACTAATCAATGATATAAGTATACAGTGTCAAATTTTGGTATGGTATGAGTAATAATAGAAAATTTTCTAATACCATAAAAATTTGGCTAATTTGAAATACTCTAACATTTGAGTAATGCTTTTATTTTAAAATAATTAAAATGTAAAAGTATTGTCATATTTTATATTTTATTTGAACTTTTATATAATAATAAAGTGATGACTAATTTTTAGTTTTTTAAAATATACAAAATATATTTAATTAAATCAATGGTTAGTAATTTACAATAATTGATAATATGAAAGATATTGATGTATAGTTAGAAAATATCAAAAAATAATTAGATAGAGTAAAATTTTCATTTTTATTTTTTCTTTTTTGGTTTTTATTATTATTATTATAATACCAAGAATTTGATACCTATTGTTGACTATAATAATTTGATATTTCATGAACAATTGCCCATAGGGTCATGTTTTAATTCTGATCCATAATAACAAGTATTGTTGTTGGAATTACCTTTAAAACATCTACAATGAGACTTTGTTTTACATATATTTATTTTAAAATTATAGAGAGTTTTTTACTATAAAAGAAGCTTTCAAAGAACTCTTTATAGCATAATTTTGAAAAAATAACTATTTTTTATTGACAACAAATAAATAGATATTATTTTTTAGTGAAAATCCGCTCTGAATTCCTATAAAAATAAACAATTTAACAATGAACAAACTTTGTCATATACAGTATAAATGTTATAACAAAACTATATAATAAAATTTGTACATGCAATATATACATTCACAACTTTCTAAAATACAATAATTTATTTTTGAAACTTGTTTTTCGTTTGGCAAATGATGTTGCGGATTGTGTATCTAGAGCGGCATTACCTAGTGTTATACCTAGGACATGGGATGAGCCTCCAGATTCCGTGGTTGGCCATCTCCAATGTTGTGACATTTGTGTTTAATCTATTGCAATCCTTTATTTTCAAAAAAAAAAATATACACAATAATTTATGATTTTTAAAAAAAACTTTAATTGATTTAATATAAACATAGTCTAGTTTAGTCACGTTACTTTTATACGCATTGGCTTATCAATTTTTGGACTGTATATTTTGCAAATAGATCACGGACATGTATATTTTACACTTTTATACAGTTGGTTATTCAGTTCGTAATTGTTATAATTCGATTATAAGGTTTGTTAAATTGGTGATATGTAGTATAAAAATAAATGGACTGATAAAAAATAATGAAATTAATGTCATGTACCATAAACATGAAATTTTAAGGGGCACAATGGTCTTTTTGAAGGGAATAAGTACTCGTATGACGCTTAACCTATAGCTAGGACCCCCTTCGCCCTTTATCTAATCTAAATTAGAAATCACCTCTCCCTCTTTCGGCCTCTCTCTCTCTCTACTCCTACAACTCGTCTATCCACTTTTGTCTATATCTCGTTATCCTCACTAGTTTACCGTTCATCAACCATAACTTAATCCCTAAACATTACACTGTCTCTTGGTCTCTTGGTGGGTGTAACTTCCCCATTACATAAGATGTTGTTACAGTAATTTATTGGGTGACCATTTTTTGTTGGTTGTTTCATTTGTAAAATCTTCATTTAATTGACAGGTTTTGGAATTTTTGAATTATATGAAACATGGAAAAAATTGTGATGGGGTTGTGGCGTTGTGCAAAACTGCAAACCACAAAAACATTTTCATTCTACATGATCGTGTGTTTTATTATGGGAAACTTGATTAATTTCACTGTCGGGCTGTGCGGTTAAAAAATTTGGTGATTTGTCTTTGTGCTGGTAGTTGTGTGACGATGGTGGCAGAAGTTGTTGCGCTGGTGTGCAGAGGCGGCAAATTAATTGAACTGGCGGTTGGATGGTGGGTTTGAGCCAAGAATTTAATCTTTCCCATAATTTTACGTTTGATTATTTTTTGTGTTTTTGTGGTCTTTAGGCATTGGGTTAGTGGTGAGGGCGATGGTGGTATTGGATTGTTAGTATTGGAGATGGGACGGTGATGGTTAAGCGGGGCATGTTTTGTAACATACCTTTTTTTTTTGTCAACTTTGTTAATTTCGTTAACATGGCGGGATGATTGTTGGGTTTTGAGGCAACATGCGCAACGGAAGAAAGCAATATTAAATCAACAAAACCCTAAGCCCCAAGATCCATTCATGATGATTAAATTAATAGCAAGATGAATTTAGAATACTAACCGTTGTAGAGCGTTTAAATTTTTCGGATCTTCAAATCTTCAAGCTTTAGATTTGATCTCCTCGTTCTTCGCGTTCTTCGGATCACGATCACAGGAACACGAACTTGAGATGCTAAAGCAAGCATCCTCTATGTGTATCCACACGCGGATGAATATCTAGAACCATTCTAGATCTGGATTGCTAGACCCATTAGAAAACACTTTTCTAATCTTCAAAGGCTATATGAATTTTGGTGTTCTTGATCTTTGATTCATAATCTTGGATCAAGAATTATGTTTCTCAAACATACTAGGTTGCATTAGTTTAATGGCTGATGAAAAGATATATTTATGGTCCCTAGTCATTAACCCTTATAGACCTAGAAGACCTAAATCCCGCCACCAATTAAACTGCACAATTCTGGCCCCAGGAGCTTTGGCACGGTCGTGCTCACCAAATGGCACGGCCGTGCCACTTGGTCCGAGATCAATCTGCCAATGTTCAATAATGGCACGGCCGAGTCAGTTAACTCGCGTGGCCGTGCAAATCGGCATGATCGTGCTTTATAACTGGCACGGCCGTGCCAGCCAGGAATTCAGATTTTGCATTTTCTTGATTCGTCCTTTTGTGTGTGACCCCATAGGATTATATTAAGTTGCTAATGAGTCCAACCAAGGTCAAACTCATAAGTCATGAGCGGACTCTAGAAAGCCATCATGACTACCCAATTAATATAACTTAACGACGTTCGTTCATCCTTATATAACATATCACAATCCTTTTGTCACACGATATCATATTGGACATAAGTCATGGTCCACGACAACTTATGTTGTCCAATGCTTTCTCGATCCCGAGTAGATTGATATGAGCAAATGACATTGAACACTTCAATTCATTTGGGTATGGCCATACACTATCATCAATCTCACTCATCGAGAGGCCAAGCAAATATCTCTCTTGAGACTTTTGAGAGAGGGACAAATCTCATCTTGACTTATCATTCTTCCCTACATGAATCCGATTATGCCAATCGTAGCCTTTATAACCACCCGGTTAGGGGTAGCGTTTGAGTACGTCAAACATAATGTTCATCATGCGGAAGACTATGATAATCTCAGGTCTATGGATAAATGATATAACTATATGAGATTTAATTATGACATCTGACCATGACATAAATCTCACAGCGGATCATGTCCAGTACGTGTTCACTAACAAGTACCCATATGCTTAATTTGTATCATATACACATGATCATCAATTAAACTTGTACTAGTTCTTCATAAGTACTAGGGACGGGGATTATTATAATAAACATGTAAAACATATAATAGTCCAGGGGGGTTGTCTCCATAACAAATGAGAAAATGATGTAACGTAATGCCTTTCTCAAGGGCCTAGGGCATAATTTCCAACAATGACAAGTTTGTCCCATAAAATGTCACGTGGCTTGCATGCGACATGAATACAGTTGAAATATAACGAATCATTAATTTTTCACCACACTACAACAATTTAACAAACCTACATATCAGATTATAACAATTACAAGCCGTATAATCAATTGAAAGAAAAATGTAAAATTTAGGTAATCAGATCGCAATTAACCCATTTGATGCATTTAAACCGTTATATTTTACTTTAACTTTAATTTTAATCATCTATGTAGTGGTTTAGTAGTTTTAACCCACCCATTATAAACATGATCACACTTTTCCCACTAACTGTGTAAATCATTTTAAAGAAGATTATAACTTCGTCAACAATTTTTCACGAATGTGAGTACCGCCTAAAAAGAGTTTATAACGGAATGCGAGGTCGGGCCCAGTCGGCCGCCTAGCGTGAGCTCACTCAAACATGCCGTTCCAAATGCGTTTGCAAGTTGCCCATCGCCACTTCTATAGGTAGTGCAGAGGCGACACATTATGGAATTGGCGGTTAGATGGTGGATTTGAGCCAAGAAATTTTCATGTTTGATCATTTGAGGTGTTTTGGTGATATTTTAGGCAGTGGGTTGGTGGTGGGAGCGATGGTAGTGTTTGCATGTTGGTGTTAAAGACAACGATGTCAGTTGTGATGGAGATGGCGGTTGTGATGGTTAAAAAGAGTTATGAATCTCGTTGTTGTTTTTTTTTTTTTTTTTTTGACAATTTTGTTAGTTTCATTAAATGTTATCGTGAGATGACTGACAAGTATGTCCCTTAAAATGTCACGTGGCTTGCACATGACATGCATACCGATGAAATCTAACGAATCGTTAATTTATATACCATATTGCAATATTTTAACAAACCTACGAATCAGATTATAACAATTCCAAGCTGAATAATCAATTCCAAACTAATTTGTGAAAACTAAGTGACCAAATTGCGATTAACCCGTTTAATGCATTTAAATTAGTGTATTATATATGTAGTGTTTAAGTAGTTTTAACCTACCTATTATAAATACGATCATGCTTTCACACTAACTTTGTAAATCATTTTAACGAAACTTATAACTTTGTCGATAATTTTTTGGGGCAGTGACTATAGGTCCCTCCGATACCAACTTATATTCTAAATAAAGACCCAACATATCATTAATATCAGCGACACCCCTCGCTTGAAAAAAGACTGAACTGCCCTCTTATAACTGACATGTAAGAGTTATTTTTTTTTCTCTTTTTTCAACTTTTAAGAAAAAATATAATATTATTCGGTCAAATCCCGGTCAAACTCTTATAACTAACATATAAAACCAATAATGAACATATAAGAGTCATTTTTTCACTTTTTCCA
Organism: Campanula takesimana; assembly: GCA_026119855.1. Classification (NCBI taxonomy): domain Eukaryota; kingdom Viridiplantae; phylum Streptophyta; class Magnoliopsida; order Asterales; family Campanulaceae; genus Campanula; species Campanula takesimana. The sequence goes on from JAOWBW010001069.1 coordinate 361,424, forward strand.
ACTTTTTAGGAAAATATATAATATTATTCGGTCAAATCCCGGTCAAACACTTATAATTGACATATAAAACCAATTATTAACATATAAGAGTAAAAAAAATATCAATTTTTTAAACATTTAAGAAAAAAATATAATATTATTCAGTCAAATCTCAGTCAAACTCTTATAACTAACATATACGACCAATAATTAATGGGTTTTGTTAGGATACCCCTTTCAAGGGTATCTTAACAAGTAGCCTCAGATTTTATGACTAAAATACCCATCAAGTTTGAACATGAACCAAATATTTAAAGGGATATAACCGTAAGTCTAAATTAATACAATGGCCCACCTTTAATTTACTCAGTCTTCTCTTTCCGAAGTCAAGACAGAGACTCCTTCGGTTAGGCTGGGAGCGCCATTGTTGCCGCTCAACCTTTCTCCTTGATTAGTACCCCTCTCTTATATAAAACTAGTTTGTAACCCGTCGATACTCGACGGGGCATAGTAAGATCAACCATATAAAAGATATAAATGAAAATAAATATCAAATTCCTCTTAATTCATTTTATATTGATATTGTTTTTCTTCCTTTCTCCATACTAAAAAAAAAAAACTTATACAATCGGATTAGCTTTCATTATTTTTATACAGAAGAAAAATTAAAGATATTTAGCCTAATATTAAAATTGGGTTTTGAAATTAGGATTCGACAACATATTGTCTAACGTTTTAAATCTTATAAAATATATTTTTTAATGAATTCGCCATTTAATTTAATAATAATAAATACTCTATCCGTCCCAGAGTATATATCCATTATCCACCCTCTCATTTGCACGGAGATTAAGAAATGTCTGTAGTGATATAAGTGTTGTGAGTATAAAAGTAAACTATGAGAGAGAATGAGTGCAAGGGAATAGTAAGTTAATTGGTGTTGTGAGTATAAAAATAAGCAGGAGAGAGAATGAGTTGGAGGAATAATAAAGATTCTTTGCCATTATAGAAAGTGGATATATACTCTGGGACAGACTAAAAAGAAAAGATGGACATATACTCTGGGACGGAGGGAGTATCAATCAACGAAAAATATTCATAATTATAGTCACCACACAATTTTATATTTTATTAGAAAATTTGTGTCAGAAATATGTACCTGCTTCACCAATTTAACCCATTTTATTCTTCATCCCCTTAGTGAGGGAAAAAAAATAGACGAACTAAAAGGTTATACTGTGAAATGGAACTACAATTAGGTGAAAAAAGACCTGGTTTGTACATATAATTAAAAAGAAAGTAGGTGAAATATTGATAAATTATTTCCTAATATTCCTATTATCAATTCATATGCATTTTATTATTTTGTTGGATATAAATAATTAATTTATCTTTGCATGATTAAAATGAATAGAAGTAAAAGAAGATTAAAGTTTACTAAAAATGAATATTAATTAGTGTAGTGGGTAAACAAATGTTGTAGTGTAAATCATTTCTTATTAAGGGCAATTGTGTCAAAAAAAAGTTATTAATTGACAAAAAATTTGATGAATGTAGTGGAAAAGTAATTATTGTAGTGGTAATAGTCCTACCCTTTAAAATATCACATTCAAAATTGAATTTGATTTGATGATTTAAAACATGATTATTTGATTTAAAAATAATTTAAAATGTGAGACTTGTCTTTTCACTCTTTGCACATTTGCTTGAGCAATAGGATGATGCCATATGGAATTCCACGTCATAATTCCATGTGGCGTAATGTGGAATGAAATAGAGACTCTCTTTCTATATATTTATAGATAAGCTTGTATTCATCTAATATATTGCCAAAGTTAGACTCTCAATTTCCTATTTGGTTTCCTGTGTTTGTAATTCAAAATGGAATCAAGTACAAGTTTAATCCATGATTCGCAGTGGGGAAAGAAATATATTAATTACAGTTTGATTAAGCAACTTGCCCATTCAATAGTAGATTAGTTAATAGAAAAATAGATTGGTTAGAATACTTTGCTGTAATTGTGTACATGACAGGAGAACACAGATTATTTTCTGGGGATAGAGATTGGATGAGATGAGATAAGGCGCACTGCCGGAGACAAGAAACGGAAGATCATGTTTTTGAAGTCGGGCCTCTTTAATTACCGAAGAAGATGAGAAGGGCTTTTGGAAAATTACAGTTATACCCTCCATATGTATTTCATTCATGTTCAAACTTGATAGGTATTTTAGTCATAAAATTTGAGGCCACTTGTTAAAAGATACCCTTAAGGGGTATTCTAACAAAACCCTATAATATATATAAGAGTCAAATTTTTTCACCTTTTTCAACTTTTAAGAAAAAAATATAATACTATTCGGTCAAATCCCGGTCAACCTCTTATAACTGACACATAAGACCAATAATTAACATATAAGAGTCAATTTTTTCCACTTGTTTCAACTTTAAGAAAAAAATATAATATTATTCAGTCAAATCCCAGTGTAATATGTTTGTGTTGTGATTTATTTGTGTTTTTGATTTTTGAATTGGAATTTATTTGTGTTTTCTGTTTGGTCTGTGTATTTTTTTGATCCGCTGTTTGATATGTTGTGTTTGTTCATGTGTGTGTGTTTGTGTAGTTGTAGATCCAGCAAATTTTTGATTATTTTGATTTTTGAATTGTTGTTGTTTGGTGGTGGTGGCAGAGATGATTAGTGGTCGGCAGTGACGGCGTTCGGCGAGGCTGTGGGCCGACGGTGGTGTTGATGATGGAGGCAATGGTGGTCTGGTGGTGGCGGTGGGGGGGGTGCGGTTCTGGTGGTGGTGGGCTGACGGTGGTAAGAGAACGAAGATGAAAATTTGTTGAAATGTTAAATTTGGGGTTTTGAATTTCGTTGTAACAAATTTGAGTTGTAATAAAACACTGTGTTATGGCTGGTTGTTGAGAAAATGACTAGTGATTAATAAAAAATGTTAAATCTCCTAATTCAAATTCATTCTCACTTTTTGCAATAGAATACTATTATTCCTTAATCTCCGTTTCGGGAGAGAAAATCCTAATTCGGACGGGACGGAGGGAGTATATAAGAGTCAAATTTTTTTCACTTGTTTCAACTTTTAAGAAAAAAATATAATATTATTCAGTCAAATCTCGGTCAACCTCTTATAACTGACATATAAAACCAATAATTAACATATAAGAGTCAATATTTTTTCACCTTTTTCAACTTTTAAGAAATATATATATTATTATTCGGTCAAATCCCAGTCAACCTCTTATAACTGACATATAAGACCAATAATTAACATATAAGAGTCAAAAAATATTCACTTTTTTTACATATTTTAAGAAAACAAATAATATTATTTGGTCAAATCCCGATTAAACTCTTATAACTGACATATAAGAACAATAATTAACATATACTCCATCTGTTTCATGTGAATTGAGAAAAAAAAATGGGCACAATAATTAAGAGAAAGTAGTGAATGTGTGGTGAAAAATGAAGAGAGAGAATGAGTGGGGTAAATAGTCGTGTTGGTTGGATAAAATAAGTGGTGGAAAATGAAGAGAGAGAATTAGTGGGGTTAAATGAGTGGGGTTGGGTGAATACAAAATATTAAAAAGTTTGCCATTTTGGGCAGTCTCAATTGAGGTGAAACTGACGAAAAGGGAAATAAGTCTCAATTCACATGAAACGGAGGGAGTAAGAGTCAATTTATTTTCATTTTTCTCAAATTTTAGGACAAAAATATAAATATTATTCTGTCAAATCCTGGTCAAACTCTTATAACTTACATATAAGAGTCATTTTTTCACCAAAATAAAATAAAAAAGTTAATATGTTATTAATGTTGACTCTCAATTTTTTGTTAAATATCAGTCAGCTACTATAGTTGATGTATAAGATCAATTGCGTCTTATAATTAAAGTACAAGAGTCAAAAATTTTCACTAGTACTATTCTTTTAAGCAAAATGTTTTGAGAAAAATTCAAAATGGCCCGAAGAAGAAAAAATGTCGAAAAGGTCTTACAGATGACACACTTGAAACAAAAAGAAAAAAACTTGGTGGTTCAAAACATAACTAAAGATGGTGCATCTGTAAACTAAAACTTTAAACCCACTTATGAACAGGTTTTTCAAGTTGAAAATGAAATGACACTTCAAAACATAAGAGTACCTGGGTGGGTCAAAACAAAAGTACACATTGTTTGCATATTCTTTTTCTCTCTCTACTTTATGGCAAATTGGCAATGCCAATGAACTAACCACAGCTTGAAATGTGAGCACTCAAACAGCAAATATTGTATATACAGAAAACATAGGAGTAACTGGGATGGGTCAAAACAAACGAATGTGAGGTCCACCTAAAAAAAAGAGTTTTTAACGGAATGCGAGGCCGGTCCCAGTCCGTTGCACCCCGCTCATCAGTCATCACCACTTTCCTCTGTATATATAACGACCTCTACGAATCTCTCCCTTGGCCTGCCTTCCCAAATCTCATTCTCCGCTGACACTCAGGTAAATAATCATCTCTCGCTCCGCTTCTTCAATATTTAATCTACGAACATCAGACAAAATTTTTTTTTTTTTTTTTTTTGTAATCATCTGTTGATATATTATATGTAGGATTTTGATTGATCTGTCGCATTCAGTTTTGTTCTTCGTGTGATTTGGTTTACTCTTTACATATTTACATTGATACGTTTTGGTTGTTACTGTATTTGGTTGATGTAGTGCATTTTGCTTAGAAAAATATAATTTTGTATTTTTGATGTATCAGGGCATTATTTTTGTTGGAAATTGAGATGAAATTGAGGGTTGTACGCTTCTTGTTCTTGAATTTGGTGATGATTTTATGTTTGATCAAATCCTTACAAAATTTGTCACTGTGATTAATGGAAATAGCTGTTGCTTTTTGAAGTTTTAGGTTTTTCAGTTCTTGACTTGATGGAGAGGTAGTAGACCCGGGGGGGGGGGGGGGTTGTTCCAGTTGCTTAATTTTAGTGATCTGTAGCTAGCTGATCTTATTCCGGATTACGATCGGATTGGAATATGAGTAAAAACTAGTAGCATAGTGTAATACTCCATCTTTTCCTGGCAGTACTTTACAATTATTTCTGGCAAGCATGTTCAAATTCATTTTCTGCATACTTATGTATCAATTTATCCCCCCACGAGTTACTGATTCGGAAGACTGACTCCTTCCGTAATTATTATTATTATTTTTTAAATTTTTTGTGGGTGTAGCCAATCAATTAGTTGTGTTTTTCTCAATTATATAGCACAATGGCAAGCATGTACTATTTTCCTCCGACAAAGCAAATGTTTCTCTGGTTCTTATGATTTGTTTAATATTTTTTTCCCCATCTAAATGCTGCTTGATTCATAAAAGCTGTTTTAAATGTCCTATTACAAGTTTTTTACGTAACCAAACCTTTATTCTGTAACATACATTTCAGTGATACTTATGTTTCGGTAATGCTTTTGAACTTGTTGCTTTGTTTGGATATATAGTGTCCAGTGGCGAAGCCAGGATTTTTCGAAAAGGGGGTCAAGGTTGCTTGGGGATAAGCATTATTGTTGAGGTTTACAAATTTAGTATACAAGTGGGTCGAATAGTGCAATTTTTTTCTCAAATTTAAGGGGGTCAAAATGAATAAATTCATCATTTTTTTGTAGTAAATGTCATTTTCTAAAATTTTAAAGGTACTAAAATTGACACATTTCAAAATTTAAGGGGGTCGAATGACCCCCTTCCCTTTGCCCTAGCCTCGCCACTGATAGTGTCCATATCTCCAGCACTATCAAATTACTCAAACATCCAGTATCCAAAGGCTCAGCAGGCTACTCACAGTTGAAAGCTTTGTGTTGGATTGTACAGGATGGCTAAGGTAAGAACGTTTCTTCACCATATTCGACTCTTATCTACTAGTATACGATAACAGTCTTGAACTGTGTATTTATACAGGTAGTTTCATTCTCAAGCTATTGGTTTCATATTGCAGGAGGGTCATAAAGTCAGCTTACATGTTTATGACATAAGTCAGGGACTAGCCCGTCAGCTATCCATGCAATTTTTGGGGAAAGCTATTGAAGGCATATGGTAAGTCTCGTTTTTCTCAGGCATTAACTATGGAATTGCAAATGGATATGGGAATATGAGGGCATGGGAACCTTTTCCCGGTTCTAATATCAACACATTCAAAGTCTTTTTATCACATAAACGTAGTGACAAATTAATTTCTATAAATAAATATTTAGTTGGTGCATAATTGTATCTTAAAATGTATCCCATTTTGTTTAATGGGTTGTTGTTAGTGATGTAGTGTGTTTTATTGTTCCCGTGCTTGTTGAGTTGTATGTTCGGTGTTTTCTTGTTAGTTATGAACCTACCTGCACATATGGCATTTTAAAATATGGAGAACTATCGGCACAGTCTTTCTATTATGCTTCTTTTGATGAAGCAATCTCTCCGCCCACCCACCCCCCCCCAAAAAAAAAAAAAAAAAAAAAGATAAGGAAAAAATTATAACGGAAAACAATTAACCCTCAAGACCTTATATTAAGCCCTTTTTTTTGCTCAAGCAATCTTTCCCTATGTTTTTAAGATTTTAGTTGTGTTTCCTTGATTGCCCCAATCTATTCATATGGGTAGAGTGACACCTCCTATGACATTGCAATGCTTGTGCCTATTAGAATGGGTAGGATAGGAAGGTCACCAAACTTCATACCCTATTTTTAGTAAGAAGACATTTATTTTGGGACGAACGAAAATGGAAAGTAGGAGATTTATTTCGGGACAGAGGGAGTAATACAAACAACGATAAGAAAAAAATAAAAAAGGAAAACAATTAACCCTAAAGACCTTGATCCATATCTTGTCTCTTCACCAACAGGCACACAGGAGTAGTGGTATATGGTACTGAGTACTATTTTGGGGGTGGCATACAACAAGTGCAGGTTGGAACTGCTCCACATGGGACACCCCTCCGAGTGGTCGATCTTGGTGTCACGCATGTGCCCAAGGATGTTTTTGAGATGTATTTGCAGGAGATCAGCCCGCGGTACACAGCAGAAACATATAGTTTGCTCTCACATAATTGCAACAATTTTAGCAATGAGGTTGCCCAGTTTTTAGTGGGTTCAACCATCCCAGAATACATTCTCAACCTCCCTAATGAAGTTATGAGCAGCCCAATGGGTGCACTTATGAGTAAGTTCTTGTCTTTTCTGTTGTTGGTCCTTATAAGTTATTTGCTATCATTGCAACTTATTTGCCAGTGACTATATTCTGGATGTCAAGTTTATACGACAATACTTGGACATGGGTTTATGTTGTACTTAAACAAATCCGTGTGATTCTCTCTCTTCATCTCTGAAACATTTTAGAAGCCAATAGACTGTCTCTAAATGAAGACTGCCAGCAACTTGCCTCATTGAAGTTTGAACAATCTATAAATTGTTTGTTCTGTTACTCCCATTTTTCTAGTATGGATAGGATAAGGTTTCTGTGATAAACAAGATCCAGCTGGCGTCTTGTAATTAATTTATTTACGTTTTTATTTATTGTTGTTGTTGCAGTGCCTATGATCCAGCAATTGGAGGCTACGTTGAGAGCAAATGCTGTTCCCCAAGTTCCACAATTCCAGCCATCTACAGCATCTGTAACTCCTTTAACAAACACCACGACCCAATCCGAAGGCAATAGCCAAGGTCAACAATCCCCTATTAGCAAGACTGACGAGTCAAAGTCAACAGATTTGACGTCATCTGTTGATGGAGTTGCAGGAGACCCTCTTGGGAACGCTCGGAATAAGGTGCAGGAAGAAATAGGTCGTGAATTTGCTGCTCTTATGGCAAGCGGTACTTTGAGTGCGAGTGACGCTGCAACACTTGCAACCCGAAAAGTAATGCAGAAATATGGACTTGCTAATTTTCCCCAAAGCTAAATTTAAGATTGTGCTCCTCATTCTTTTGTAATCCTTGTTCATCAAACATGGGGTTTATGAATGGTACCATTCATTGTGGTTCATTCAGAGGCACATATATCACGAACTCTATTGAAAATAACAGTTTTCTTTAGTTTGTATTTGAAATTTTACAGCCTACTTATCTCAACGCGTCAAGTTGTTTCTACATGAAATTTGTTGACCAAAATGGCCATTTCAAAGCTTACAAAAATAACTTAGTTTTGTCTGGAAAAACAAAGCTGGTGCAGATTAAACCTTTGTTTTGTCTGTTAAGAAACAAAGCTAGTCCACATCAAACTCTAGCACAGTAAAAAGATACAACAAACATGGAGAGAATCAGGCAGGGACAATTTCTGAGAAGAGAAAAAATTAAAACCAAAGTTTATGCTTCAGGATAAGTTCTGAAAATTATGTTTCAGAAGTTTAACATTCAATCTGCTGTGTTACTGTGCCTGAGAATACCAAACTGCTGTGTAATTGTGTCAGAGAAAATTCTTTTGAGGTTTGTGTCAGATGCTCTACATTCAAACTGTAGCTGAGAATATCATTCTGTTTTGTATTTGTACCCGAGAATATACTTCTCAAGGGACGGAGACTTGTCAAACACGACACATTATGGGACAGATGGATTATACCTTGTTCATTGCTTTCTTTGCATTTGCAGCTGGAAATTAGTCATGCGTATCTCTATTTTGCATAATTAACTACCTAAGGCACATTCACTGAGTTGCTACTCCCTCAGAAATTTTCTTTTTCATCCAAAAAGACCAGAAACTGACAAATGGTTGAGAGGCATTATGAATTTATGATTATACTCAGTATACTACAAATTGAGATGGAGTGAATGTCGTCTGACTGGACCTCAAGGCAGAGCACGTGCCCAGCCAGCGACTTCGACTTGTTGAATGGTCTGAAGGAGTTGATATATGATTGTTTTATGCACATGAACTTGTACAAAAAAAATAAATTAAATAATCCAATAACGAGATTCTTCAAATTAAAGTCAATAGTTTGCAATAAAGTGACATTCTAACAAGCTGTACTGAACTGATCCAATCAGTTAATTGGTAAACCAAAACTAAGATCGGCAATGATTGATAGTATCAAACAGTTTTTTCTCCTGGAAGGAGATTGCATATTAGTATATCACAAGAAACTTTTGAACTGAATAAATATTAAAACTGGATGGAAAGAAACAAAATGAAGACGAAACTGTGCTAGCAATGTAGTTTTTTAACTGCTAAACATCCTTGATTGTGAAAAGTTCCCTTTGAGATACATCCCACATCGACTTTGGGAGAAAACAGGAGAGAGAAGCTTGGTACAAAAGATGAGGCTGGCTAGTGAAATGAGCATACCTTTCTCGGCCTTTTGGCTAAGATCAAGTGTAGTATCTGTTCTTATCAGTTTAATATCTGATATGTGAGCCATCGGCTCACACGATATTAATCTTATTTTTTGAGGGGGAAGGCCCATCACAATAGCTTGCTATTGGGGTCTTCACGAGTCGCCCATGCCTTACACTATTGCAAGGGCCTGGCTCACCCCGCCTATCTTAGTTACAATATTTTCCCACGTTGATTAATCAATAGACATAAACCAAGTATCTAATTCAAGCGTTTGAGTTAGGCTGTCATAACCTTACTTGAGCCGGATCTGTTCTATAGTATTTGTACTTTTGCATCCTTGATTCCTAAGGAGACAGTCCACCAGTTGCTTCGGACAGATTAAATAGTCTGCCATTGTTTGCCTCTTGTATTTATAATGGTTCACGAGCTCAATCATGTTTGCCAGACTGTTTTGCCATGATATAACTAGCCAAGTTGTTTCAGGCTACCCCCGGTTCAAACATGGTGCTTTTCCTCTGGGGAGAGGGCAAGAAACTAGCAGTTCAACCAAAAAAAAAAAGGCAATTATGTACTATGAACTTGACTGCAGAGAGGGCAAAAAAGGGTTTGAAAAATTTTGGACCATTTCTCGAGATTATTCTTTAGAACTACGGAAGTATTGACACGCCAGATCAGACTATGGTTGCTGCTACATCATTCCATGCTTATGGGTAATCAATACATGACTGTATTAACTGGATGGAGGCTAGCAGAAATATATAAATTTAATCAATTTCGAATTGTCTAAAAGTGCGAGTAACACAAAGAACGCTGGCTATACATATTCCCACAATTACCAAACAATCCACAGTAGCCTAGTATATAGATCAAGCGTTCGAGGTATGCTGTCATTACTTAATCAGGATTTGTTCTATGGGATTGTACATGTATCCTCGGTTCTTTCTATATGCAATAGACCAGCAACCTTCCTTTTTTGCTGTTGTTCTGTATTTGTTTCCATTTGCAATGTAGTCTGCATATGTTTTCAACCTCCAACAATAGATGTGATTTTTCATTTATTTTTATTAAACTCTGCTTAATTAATTGTTTGTTTCTTAGCACTGGGATTTCATTTGTATTCTTTCTGTGAAGTATTGCTGGAATAAACTCGCTCTCTAGTTCATCAATTAGTTTATTAATAATACACCTCGGATTTGGTATAAGCGCTTTTCGCCACTCGCTGTTCTTCTTTTCTGCTGTTATTAGATTCAAGTTCAGCAAAAGTTTTATGTTTTCCAGAAATTAGATGGTTGAGGAGTATGTAGCCTCTAGTTGTTTTAATTCAAGTTTCCATGTTTGCAGACAGTTATTTAGCTTGTCTTTGAAGGTTGGCACTGACAAACAAGAACAATAAAAGCAAGACGATTTCGAATACGAGAAACAACTAGTAACTATAGTTTGGTTTTCATGGGATTTCAATTTTGCATGGAACTTATAGTTTGGTTTTTCATGTTTGTTGGATTGTGATTATAAAGATTTTCACACCACTGTCTACGAAGAACGGAAGAAGAAAAACTGGAAATTGAGAATGAGAGCTAATTTCCCACATCAGAAGCATTAAGGGGAGGGGAGTGAAAAGAAGGAAACATAAGTAGAGGAATGGGGCACTGAAAAACATACTTACCTGGACGGGGTCAATGGGTGATCAAGAAGGCCCATGGCCTAGGTTGGTGACTTCCATTGCACTTAGGAAGGGTGCCCGCCTAAGGTCGGCCCAAGTTGGTCGAGCCTACGTCATTATTTGTGGCAGCGGGGGCCTGCGTTCGCGCGGCCCCTACCATTCTAGTTCAAAATTTGTGCAGCTGCACACATTCAGCGTGTGCTACTCATTAATCTTCAGTATGGCTTATTTACAACTACAATTCAAGCTTTAAAGCAATTAAGAGACTGACTAAACCACAGAATTATAGATATGCCATCTAACCATTTGTAAATAGTCCCGCATAAAGTTTGTAAGCAGAAATGTTTACCCGTTCCCCTTAATTCTAAAGGCTTGTGAGAAGTTGAACACATACCCGTACCTTGTCGTAGCACCCCTTCTACCTCTCAAGCCCCAAAGAAACATATCCCCTTTGGATTATCACATCATTTTTGGCTATAAATATCAGCTCCTAAAATATATTTTCCCGCATTCCTTTTAGCCTTTCGTTTCACGGACAAAAAGGTAAGCCTTGATGATTTTCCATTCCGTCCTTGCCGAGCCGCCTCTCTTCGCCATTCGATGCCTCTGCCTTCCCTTTCTATAACATAGCCAAGCGCCCTCCTTTACAATAGCTAAGGAAAAAAGAACTTTCAAAGCCCTATCGTATCAGTACCTCCAGCCCCATGGGACTTGACTGGGGAATGGGTCTCCCACACTGCACCTAGAAAGTTTTGTTCTCTGGCAGAGGGGGGGGGGGGACTAGATGTAACTTACACTCCTAACCGCATTGAAAGGTAGGGCATATCACCTTCCACAAAATGTGAAACTTAATATTTGAGGGGTATTTATGACTAATTACAAGGTGTTAGGACTATGTAAAATACCTTTACTTAATTTTATGTAGAAAACGTTTTTAAGCGAAATCCAAGGAAGGAGTCCTTATCATTCTCTGGGAAACTTAATATTCGAAGGGGGGGGGGGGGGGGTTGTTATGAACAAACAAGTTGTGTTAGGACTGTAAAATAACTTGTTTACTTCATTCTATGTAGAAAACGTATTTAATCGAGGAAATCCAAGGAAGGGGTCCTTTTCAATCTCTGGCAATGCTAAGCTTACAAAAGTTGGTACTTAGATATGGTGTATTTATTGGTGACACAATTTTGTAGCCACATCTGGGAAATTAACTGTTTCTTGTTCACGTAGTAATTTAGTAAATTGAAATTATTTACAAATTTGAGAAACAATATTTGAACCAAGAATTGTAGGGCTTTACCCTGGTTAGAGGGAGCCCTTCCAGAAATTCTCGATGGCCTCAGGAGACCCAAGGCCAAGGAGGGGGTTTGGAAATAGTTTTCAACCAGCAATTGACGCGCCTCGGTTAGTACCTCACTAGCTGCGTCATTGCCCCAAGCGCAAAGATAAGAGTAGCTGTAACCAGGAGCTATTTTTATAGGCCTACTCAAACTCCTCTCAATATATGCACTCGATGTGGGATTCGCGAGATAGCAGATTTCAACTAAGAGTCGGAAAACGCTCAATCATAGGCGGCACTAGTCTGTCAAGCCCTCGTATCAAACAGGCAAACAGATGGGAGCTTGACATCTACAATGGGATCAACGTCCTCACTGAAATAATTTGCAGTCTTGCTCGTGATGAAAGTTTGCTTTAAAATAATTTTTAAAAGTGGTACCAAATTTCAGTGACATTAAAGTTGATTCAGAGAGCAAAATTCTTACGCTTTTAAGGTGGCGTTTGTTTTTTTTAAGTGTTAAGTCCTGAAATCTGAATTCACATCTGAATCAATAAGAGGCAGCGTTTGAAGACTGAATTCTGAATTATTCAAGCTGTTTGTTTTTTCATCTGAATTCACATCTGAATTGTTTTTTTTAAGTGTTAACCTTTTGAAATATTATGTATAAGCATGAGAATTAATGGATAATAATGGATTTTTATTTGCTAAAAGAAAAGTGAAAAAACATTTTAATTATTGTTGCTTCTGACACCATTCAAACTCTAATCAGACTTTATTTTAGGTCTGATTCATTCAGACTCCATTCAGATCAAAAGTCTCTATTCAGATCTGAAAGCTGAAAAAAAAAAAAAAACAATCTGAATTGGAGAAGGTCTGATTCGCTAGACATTCAGACTCCATTCAGATCTGAACGAAAAAAACAAACAAGGCCTAAGGGTAACTCCAAGTCTCCAACAAATGAGTATCAAAATCAAAATTTGATACCCATGTGAGTACTAGCATCTCCAATGGTTTGTATGATAGGTATCTAATTTTGATCTACAAAATTAATACTCCCTCCATTTCAAAATACTCTCTCCGTCCCAAAACAGCTTGCACCATTTTGGGATTGCACGGGAATTAAGGAAGTAGTATATATATTCAAAAATATTGTTAACTGAGGTAGGTTTAAAGATAATTAGAGGATAGTTTTTTACTTAACTTTTAATTATTAATTCAGAGCAAATACACAAATAATTTGTCCACAACTATTACACAACCACCACTACTGCCTCCACTACCACCGACCACCAGTTGCCACCGCCGACCACCACCAGTAATCACCGCCACCGCCAGCCACCACCATCACCACCGCCGACCACATTCGTAGCACAGCCACCACCATTCTCTCCCTTTCTGCAAAGTGCAAGGAAAAAAAAATCAACCTTAGACCCACCACTCGAGATTTGTGTTCAACCCACATAAACACACAACAATACCCAGATCGGTTTCAAGAGACATACATACATACATAAATATCCAGATCTGTTTCAACAGATGCGCACAAACACAAAAAAATATATTTCAGATCTGTGTTTGGAAGTCAGATATGGGTTGCGATTTGAAAAAAAAAAAAAAACACACACAGATCTGGACAAACACGCACACAGAAAAACACACACACAAGCACTAAAACACATTGAAGACAAGAGGGAAGAGAGAAATGGGAAGAATAAATTCTACTTTCATATCTAAACCAAAATCCAGACTTTCAAAAAACAAACACAAACAAGAGCAAAACCATAAAAAGAGAGGGAAAAGGCGGAGAGAGCCAACTTGTAGTGGCGGAAATAGCGGAGGTCCTATGTGATGGACGGCGGCGTGTTGTCTGGAGCGACAATGGCAGTGGCGCGAGAGTTAGTGAAGTTGTGAAAATAATGAAATGGGGAAGAAGAAGAAGAAGAGACAAAAGCAGCGGCGGTGGCAGAGGCGGAGGATGAAGGTGGTGGTGGAGAGCAGTGGTTTCTAGAGAGAGAAGCCAGCCTCTCTCTAGATTTTATGAGGAGTAAATTCTCTTGGCCAAGAAAGAGGTATTAAATGGGTTAGTGGGTGGGATTTTGGGTTTTTAAGTGAAATGGATTAGAGAGTCAATGTTAAGTTTGTGGATTAATTAAATATAATAATAATAATAAAAACTTACCATTTTAGGAAATGAGACTTACCAATGGGACACCCAAAAAGGAAATAAGTGCAAGCTGTTTTGGGACAGAGGGAGTACATGACGTTTTTAAGAGTTAAATTTTGTTCCAAAACACTTGACGTTTTTCTAATTCCAAGACATTTTTGCTCTTGTATACCAATTATACCCTTGTTCATTAATTGCAAGTTATTTCTTGTTTAAGCATTTAATTGCATAGGTAATTGGATTCTTTTAGGGGTAGACAAGTCTTTTTTCTATGTATTAATTGCATTTCTTAATATGTTTGAAGAAGTCTAAAACGACATATATTTTGAAACAAGGGAATTATTTTTATGTCGTAATTTAAATCTCATACTTTTATACTCCCCCCGTTTTAAAATATCTGTCGCTTTAAGAGTAAAATATTGTTTCAAAATATCTGTCGCTTTACTATTATCAATGCACTTTTACCATTTTGTCTCAATTATACCCTTATTAATGATGATGGAAAAATCTCTCATGCAAGCATTTAATCACCTAGAAAATTGAATTATTTAGGGGCAAATGGGTCTTCTTAACATGCATTAATTATATTTCTTAATATGTGTGAAAAAGTTTAAAACGACATATATTTTGAAACGGAGGGAGGGAGTAGTATTTTTGTTGTATTTATACCATATTTTATACGTCGTATTTTTATGTCATATCTTATGTTTATATCATGTCTCTTTTTTATGTCTCATCTAGTTTCATATTTTTATATCATTTTTTGTAATATTACTATCGTATTTGAATTTCATACTTTTATTATGCTATAGTACTCATTCATATTTTATGTCATATTTTATTCCATACATTGTAAAACGTGTTTTAATAATATTAAAAATATCAATAAAGCTAATAAAAATAATTTGATACCATGAATTTGGTATTTATTGTTGGAGATGTGAATTTGATACCTCATGAACAAGGTCTATAAGTATCATATTTTGAATTTGATATCTATAGAGTTAGGTTGTGTTTGGTGCATCAAGCACTTGATTCTTGATTTAATTCTTGATGCTCAATATAATATAAGGCAATTTGGAGATATGATGCATTTGATCACATTGAGCACTAGATGTGGAGCGTTGAGTGAGTCTCTTAATCGTTAAGCAATTAATGTTTTTTATTCTCAAATCATTAAGAGAATGTTGGACATATCCATGTTGAATGAAAGAATTAAATCATGCATCCTACTTGCAAATTAGCCTATTGTATTAAGCATCAAGCAATAAGTGATTGATGCAATCAAACGCAACCTTAGTATCATTGTTAGAGTTGCCCTAACATATAATAAACTTCCAAAATTGCCAGGCACAACTGAGAATACTTATATTATAGCAACAAAGGATCACGTAGCCAAAAAAACAATCTCTCATTCTCATTGAACTATTTCATCCAAATTCAGCAAGGGCTCGTTGTTTCATTTTTGTTCTGAAAACGCTAAACTTAAATGATTGCAATACACAACAACACTAGTCCTGTTTCTTGATCTTACAATCAACTTGATTGAACTTTAATAAAGTATTTTATAAAAAATAGTTATCAAACTAAGGAGACTCTTTCATGAATTTTCACTTAGGAGAGGAAATACAAATACAAATACTGTTTTTCTCTCCTTTATCTATATTGTTAAACCATCCTATATTCCCTTGTTCTCGACAAAAAGGTTTCATAAGCAAACTAAGGAGACTATTTCACGAATTTTCACTTAGGAGAGGAAATACAAATACAAATACTGTTTTTCATACCTGTTTTTTGTAATAACACGAACTACAGTCACTTGAACTAGACAAAGTAAGAGCTAATTCCTTTGTTTAAGGAAATATTATTCGTATTTATAAGAGCTAATCTGAAAGTAGATAGCAGAATGAGGACTGTGAATGTGAACGGGCAAACATCTGAAGAGAGTGGACATAACAAAACATTTACGCTTTGTGTAAGAGCGTAAGTCTTTACTGATACAAAATAGGAGAATGTTAGCACTATTTTCACCACCTTCGTTTTGATAGTTTGTTATTTTGTAAGCTTGATGCACAAGAAGATTAAACCTCAGTAACAAAGGATACTCTTAAACAAATGAAAGTAAGGTAAAATCAGTATTCACTTCTGTGTCCTTTATTAACGCTTTCATAAAAAGTTCGGCAGAAGATACCCCAGAAAACAAATACAATCGGAAAAAAAAATTTGCTTTTGGGAGAAGTATATAGACCAGAAATTTGCATTTAAGTTCATCCCCCAAAAATAAAAAGGACAGTAATGCTATGATTTGGACTGCAGGGCAAAGAAACAAGGGTTTGAAAAAAAAGAGTTGGACCATTTCTTAAATTTGTGTGTCATCCTTGATGTAGGGGCCATAGTCCATGCTAATCTTCTTTGTATCGTTACAATTTTATCGGATGTGCACAAAAGTACAACCAAACATGCATTCAACAGACTATTTTTATTGCTCTTTTTATTTGTAATATACTGATGTGGGAAACATTTAAATGACCCAGTAGTTGATGTTTGACGCCGCGTAGCAGGAGCAGTATTGTACAAAAAATAGTATAGTGTGTTAGGCCTTTATCAATTCAACATGTCACGCAGAAAGGATGTTTATTTATTTATTTATTTCTCCATAATAGATTACTATATTATTCAAAGAATATTTGCTCAGGTGTTACCCTATTATCCCTAATATTTTTTTATGCAGCTGAAGAGGCTTGCCTCATCATGTAACTGACCGTGCTGAGCTTCTTCTTTTAGTTTCTATTCCTTCTTTCACTTTGACATCTATATTGCACATACGATCATTAACATGAATGAACTTGCTCAAACATTCATGCTAAGTGGCGAGGCTAGATCCTGGAAACCCCTAAGATCCAGTTGATAATTTTTCTCAGGTGCATCAATGTCTTCTTCGTTTAGGTAAATTATGAGCAACGGATTTTTCAAGCTTAATTGTAGGCCCTTGTTCTTCGACAAGAGGGTTGCATAAACACACTAAGCAGACCCTTTCCTGAATCTTCACTCAGGAGAGGAAATACTGGTTTTTCGTATTTATTTTCCGGGATAACAAGAAAGAATGTAACTTGAATCATGACGAAGTAATATAGGCTATTTACCTCGTTTAAGGAAATACTCCGTATTTATATTTGCTAGAGGTAAACTGTACGTATATAACAGAATGAACGGGCGAACAACTGATACAAAAGGGAGAATGTTAGCACTACTTTTGGCAGCTTCATTCACAAGAGGACCAAACCTTAGTAGCAAAAGATACTTGGGGGGGGGGGACCTCTCATTTTGCGGGCATTCGGCATTTTTATTTTTGTCTAACTGTAGTGTAGTTTCCATCAGTTCGATTGTTCCACGAACTCCATCACATCTGTTTAGCAAAGATAGTTAGTAGAGTTTTAAATTATTTTGCAATTTGATGCAGAAATACAGGATCAATATCAGAATGACGCACTGAAGTTCTTCTCATCATGGAACTTGCAGTTTAGTGTTTTTTTTTTTTTTTTTTTTTTTTTTTTTTTTTTCTGGAATCAGATTATTTTCTAGTTTCTAATATGATTTACACGATATAACACACAGACTAACAGACTACACACACAAACAAGCACGACTCTGAATCTCTAAGATTGCCCATTGACAATTTTCTTTCTTATTTTCCTTAGCTGTAAATCATTTTAAAGACAACAGATTGTCTACTTTCAAAACTAATATTATGAGCACAACTGTGGTTGTGGTAAGGACAAATTTTTCCCACATATAATCACTTAGCACGTTGTCCAACAAGCCTAATGATCATCACAAAATAAAGATTGTAAATTAGCAAACTTGCCAAAACTTCTACACGCTGAAGTAAATGTGAGAAGCTCCTAAAGTTCTGCAATTGTTTTCTCAGGCAATATATATACATATATATATATATATAATTATATATAGTAGCGGAGCCAGAAATTTTTCTAAAAAGGGGCAAAATTTTAGTGTTACTTTTTCATAATTCTATGGGGGGGGGGGGTAAAAGTTATAATTATTAAAGGTTAAAGCTAAATTGGTAGATATGAAGAAACCAAGAGGGGAAATTGCCCCCTTTAGACAAGGGGTGGCTCCGTCAGTGTATATATGCATATAATATGGTAATATATTTCACGTTAAAGACTACAAGATTTTGATTCAAGTCCAAGTAAATATCCTATAAAAAATAAATAAAAAAAGAACGTGTTGTCGTTCAATAGACATGCCTAGCCATGGGCGGATCTTATGTTGTAGAAGGGGGTACACGTGCACCCGGTCAATTGAAATTTGTAGTTAAAAATGTTTTTTTTAAATCCTGAATATTAAGTGCACCCGCAGATTGTCTATATTTATAACACCCTGATAATAATCACAAGTAGCTCTGTGTTCTGGCGACAATGTTTTTCTTAAAAGTTGTTTGATGCAAGCCACTCAGGTTCGAATCTCTCTGCTAGCCAAGACATTTTTTTCCTTCTCTCTCATTTTCTACTACTCCAACTTAACAAGGCCACTTTGAGTTTCCTCCAATAATTTCAAATATAACTACTACTTCCTCCGTCTCAAAAAAATGATCTTCACGTTTGACATTTTTCATTGTCCCAAAAAGTTCTTCTCATTTCTACAATTTAGGCTTAAATGTGCATAAACACAATATAGCTAGTGAAGCAAATGCTCATATCTTTAAAAAGTTTGAATAGTCAAACGTGAAGATCATTTTTGGACGGAGGGAGTATATTTTTTATTCTCTCTCATTTTCTACTACAAACAAGTTTATATAACTAGTCCACTTTAGGTTTCTGTCAATTATCTCAAATATAATTAATTAATGTTTGGGTTTTCTTCATTATTTAATTATTTTTTCTATCTTAAAATGAATAACCTTTTTACAAAAAAAACTTTGTTCGTAAATATTTTTTCTATCAAAAAAATTTTTCTATCAAAACATTTTTTCTATTCATTATATAGTTGCAAATATACTTTTAATTGTAGTGGTGTATCATATTGTAATTTAACCGCATTTCAAAAAAATATGTTTTAAGTTTTTTAGTGTAAATTGTGCACCCGCTGTCAAAACATCCTAGATCCGCCACTGTGCCTAGCTATGCTCAAATCGTAAGTTCATCCATATTGACAGCCACATCCTGCTGCGAATAGCAACCTTTGGCATAAAGAAACAAGTAGGCATTATTTCCATGCGATGGATGTAAAAACAGTTCTAACTTCCACGTTCGAACTTCAAGCAGCAAACACGAAGTCAGTGACAATATTAACACACAAAAGAGCTGAATGAAGTACAAGCGGATAAACGTAGAATCCTACATGCATATCCACATATTATGTAATGAGGTAACTAACGAGAGACTGACTCACCCCACCAAGTGTTAAACCAACATATAGTAAATCTCTGAAACAAAAGATCACATACATCAGATTCTAAACTTCCCAGAGAAAAAAAAAGGTTCAAGGATTGACATCATTGACCATAACCGTGGTCGGATATAAAAATCCAATCACGGCAGCGTCTTGCAGAGGGTTTAGAAACCCATCAAACAGGACACAGCTGATCTATGCAATTGCAATGTCTAGCTAAACCAGTATCATTTGTAAAGTGTCATATGACACATGCTTACAAGTTGTACTGCACTGATCAAATGAGCCAACATGTAAACCAAAATTAAGCTACGACAATGATTGAGAGTAAGTGCATACACCCTTCTTCTTTGTTTTAAGTCAGATTGTATTGTACCAAAGTTGTTCCAGGAGTCTGCATATAAGTTCATCATAAGGTAGGCAAAAAGTGTCCCCCGTCCCATAGTCATTCATGTGCAGATGGCTAAATGAATACATAAAACATATACAGTCCCACACACTGTTATACCTTACTGAGGTAATTCCGAGAGATGTCGATATCCCCTAACAATTTTCATTGAATTGGATCGATATTAAAACTGGACTCAAAGATACAAAATGAAGACGGGAGAATCCATCCTTGTTTTTGAAAAGTTCCCTGAGATACATCCCATATCGACTTAAGGAGAAAATAGGAGAGAGAAGATTGGTACAAAGCATCAGGCTGGCTATTAAAGTAAGCATACCTTTCTCGGCCTTTTGGCTAAGATCAAGTGTAGTATCTGTTTTTATCTGTTTAATATTTGATATGTGAGCCATCGGCTCATATGAGATTAATATTATTTTTTGAGGGGAAGGTCCATCACAATAGCTTGTTATTGGGGTCTTTGCAATAGCTTGTTATTGGGGTCTTTGCGAGTCGCCTATGCCTTACACTATTGCAAGGGCTTGGCTCACCCCACCTATATAGTTCGAATGCTTCTGAGGTCTCTGATAATCTAATGCCTCATCCTTTAAGTTCGTTAACATGTCACTGGAGAATAAATGTTGAAACCGAGGTTTCGAGTTTTCCAAAAAAAAAAAAAAACGAATTAAAGCTGATAATTGACTTTGGTAGTAAACAGGAGAGTGAAGCTTTGGTACAAACTACGAGGATGGCTAATTGATCAAGCATACCTTTCTCGGCCTTATGGCTATGGCTAAGATCAAGTGTAGTATCTGTTCTTATCAGTTTAATACTCCCTCCGTCCCAAAATGATCTTCATACTTTTTTCGCTGTTATTGCGAAGGAACTTTGAGCAATAATTTTAGGTTGAATCATCTGTCTTAATGAAAATCTAAAACTTGTTAGTGATAGTATTGTTAATGGTGTATCATTAACAAGTTTTAGATTTTCATTAGGACAATTAAATCAACCTAAAATTATTGCTCAAAGTTACTTCGCAATAATTGCGAAAAAAGTATGAAGATCATTTTGGGACGGAGGGAGTATCTGATATGTGGGCCATCGGCTCACACGATATTAATCTTATTTTTTGAGGGGGAAAGTCCACCACAATTTGGGGTCTTCACGAGTCGCCCATGCCTTACACTATTGCAAGGGCCTGGCTCACCCCACCAATATAACCAAAATTTATGCGTTAAGCTATGTTCAGAAACCCACTTGTCAAAGCTATCTGTAAGCATCACAAGTTATGCTATCTGTTAGCACGAAGGAACTTTGAGCTATAATTTTAGGTTGATTCAATTATCATAATGGAAATATAAAACTTGTTTCTTAGACACCAATATATATACTCCCTCCGTCCCACCTCCCTTGAGACTTATTTCCATTTTAGGCAGTCCCACTTCACTTGAGACTCCCCAAAATAGTCATATTTTTATAATTTTATATTCAATCTACCCCACCCACTCATTCTCTCTCTTCATTTTCCACCACACAATTTATTCAACCAACATACTTTAACCCCACTCATTCTCTCCCCTCATTTTCTACCACACATTTTCTTTATTTTATTATTTTTCCTTAGTTATCGTGCCCACCTTTTAAGTCTCAAGTGAGGTGGGACGGAGGGAGTAGACTATTAATAACAATTCTTAAATTGTCATTAAGATAATTAAATCAACCTAAAGTTATTGCTCAAAGTTCCTTCGTGCTAACATGCAAAAAAGGTGGACACTTACTCTGAGACGGAGGTAGTATTATACCTCTCTGAAGTATTTCCGAACGATGCCCTAATTTTTTAACAACTCACTCTTGAATTGAAAGTATCTCTGAACGATGCCCTAATTCTTTAAAAAAGGGAACTCTTGAATTGAATCAATACTGAAACTGGATTGAAAATGCTATCTTTATAATAAACACTTAACATTAAGTAGTTTCCCTAATGAATTATTTAGTCATTAATCTTCCTTAGCATATGCAGCCATTTGTTGTTTATTTTCTACTTCAAAAAAATACTATTGTTTAATTCATTTCATCAGTCAATTTAAATGCTGAATTTGATTGAGGAAATAGAAGGGTGTCATCCTTGTTTGTGATGGTAAACAAATGCAAGGGCCTGGCTCACCCCCCCCCCCCACACCAATATTAGTTACTACCTCTGTCCTTAAATGAGTGTTCAAATTTCATTTTAAGGGACACTGAAAATCTCAATTTTATGTACAATTTGCTAGCAAATATTCATATATAATCTTGTAATCTCCTTTCCAAACATTTAGTTTTGCACGTATAAAGAGACCAGTGAAAAAAATTTCGAAAAAAAAAACATTTAGGTACAAAGTTATGTTAAAAAAAGACACTCATTTTGGGACAAAAATTTTTTGAAAATGGACACTCATTTAGGGACAGAGGGAGTACAACTTTTCTTAGCCACATGATGTTGCTGAGATGTATCATGGTTTACTGACCGAGGCATTAAAGATTATGTTGATAAAAATATGTCCTGAGGCCCTTGAATCCGTGATAATAGTATGATGGTAGCATATCGGGATGGGTGTCAAAAGACCATCATGCCCTAAATCACACTTTGACCGTCGATGTTGACTGCTATTACGTAGTCCAACCATCATGCCCCTCAATCGCACCATACGATGGTCAATGTTGACTGCTATGCAGTCCGAGCCTTGGATGCAAATCCAAAATCACGCTTAATCTTCAAGTGCATTAGGTGTTTAATTTTTTTTTTTACTTCTGATTCTTTAGCAGTCTAGAACTTTTTTAGATTCATTAACAATGTTGATGTATAATTTGGGCATGAATAATAACTTGCTCGTGTCACCAGTAGTGGTTCATTAGCATGTCATACATTCGAGTATGGTTTTTTTGTTGCTTGAATTTCTTTCTATGGAGTATTTGTCTATGTAAAGTGTAGATTTTCCTGCTCGTATTAATCAAATACAAAAGATGCGGAAGATTGCGTAAGAGGGATCATCAGACCATTTGATGTTATAGAAGCGACTCAACAGGCTTCTGATACATGACAAACTTCCAAGAAAAGTTCGATAAAAAAAAGAGCAATAGGGTTTTCAGAAAACAACAACATTAAGTGGGGGAACTGTTAATTAATTGGAAAATCAGGGACATAAAATACACCAAAAAGATTAAAAAGGCCAAGGAAGCATTGACACACCAGATCATACTCTGGTTGCTGCTACATCATCCCCTGCCGATGGGGTTTCATTTTTTTTTATTTATATCTTTTTAGAAATATATTTAGGAGGTATTTTTGCTATATTTCTTCGTGATTTAAAATAGAGTATGGAGAATCAATTCATGATTGTGTTAGCTAGACCAAGGCTGGCAGATTAAATATAAATTTAATCAGTTTTGAATCGCACAATGCAAAAAAAAGTAGATTATATATCTCCCACATTGTTTAAACAAGAAAAAGAAGCCTAGTATATAGAATAAGCTGTTGATGAATATTGTCACGACCTTACTTGAACAGGATCTGTTCTATAGGATCATACCTCTGTATCCTTGATTCCTGAGGAGACAGTGACCCAAGTCTGGAGGATGAATCATAGCTTGTGTGACTAGAGCGTGATTAACAATGGCTGCAGTCCTTGGGTTGCACCATAGTAGATGATCGTTGCTGGCTCCTTAGGGTGCTCGGCATGGTCACTCAGCTGTCTGACAGACCAATAACCATTTTTTTTTTTGCTGGTTTTCTTCCAATTTTTCAATCTACAATGCAGTTTTATGAGTGTTTAACAGAACTAGCTAAAGCTACTGCAGTTCAAACTGAGAATTGTTGTCAGCTAACATAGGGCGCCCTTCTTTTCTTGCTGCGATTCTGCCATTGTTTCCCTCTGCATAGTAATTCGCATTTTCTTTTTTGATGTCTCACGAGCTCGATTCCGGCTGACAAAGACTGTTTTGTAATATAGAACTAGTTAGGAGCATAGCCCTTGGGACGGGACAAAAACGTGCATTTCAAGTTTTCAACCGAAAAGACTTCGTTAATCTTCTATATGAACTGGAGTGCGGGCAAAAAAAGGTTTGAAAAAAATTGGGGCCATGTTAATCTTCTCTATATCGTTCCAATTTTATTGGATGTCCCCAAAGGGACATTCAAAAGAGCATTCAACAGACCATTTTAAGCGCTATTTTTATTCATAAATTTCTGATGTGGGACATTTTAAACAATGCCGTAGTTCCGTTTGGTACCGCTTTGCAGGAACGGTATATTAAAATAGTCCAGTGTGTTTAGCATATGTTAATTTAACACGTAAAAACGCAGAAACGAAGTTTAATTATTCGCCATAATAGATTAGTATATAAATTAAGCTAATTTGCACAGGTTTTTCGGCACCCAAAAATGTAATCAGGTTAAGGGTTAATGTGAATGTGTTATTATGAATCTAGAGGCCTTTCACAAAGATTATCTATATTACCCAGACGACAAATTGACATGAATGAACTCGCACAAACATTCAAGCAAATTGGGGATACTAGATCCTGCAAATCCCTAAGATCAAGTTGATGATTTTCTCAGGTGCATCAATTTTTTGCATTCTTACTTTCCATGTCTATGTTGTGAGATCATCCTATACGCAGCACATAGCGCAAAAAATTAAGCAAACTAAGAAGACTATATCACAGACCTCAATTCAGGAAAGGAAAGAGTGTTTTTTATATTTATTTTCTGGAATAACAAGAAAGACGACGGAGTAAGAGAGGCTGGTTTCTTTGGTTAAGGAAATACTCCATCGTCATTAAAGCTAATCTGTAAGAAGATAACCGAATGAAGATTGTGAATGGGCAAACACTGAAGATCAAAAACAAACGCTTGCGTAAAATGTTGGGCAAACAATGTCCAAGAACACAAACATAGGATCAAAACAAACTGCTCTTTTGGAGAAGTGGTATACATATCTATTAAGCGGCGTACTTTTGAGATCTCTTTTAGTTCAGAAAAAGAACTAAAGAATAAGAATATTGTTTGTTTCGTACAAGTATTTTTATGAATATACGTGCCACATTACTAGTGTATATTTGCCCATATACCATGCTAGCGCTTGCCAAAGTTTATATCACCTTCACCGTATTGCAAGAGGATCTTGATCAGATGAACCATCAGGATTTCCATTCTCGAGCTCAATGCTGGTAGTTTCTTTTGATCTTGAAAACGTGTCTGAAGGAATATTGATTCCTGCAAATCCAACCATGACAGCTGCAGCTCCTATATAATCCATGAAATTTGGTGCATTCCCCGTCACTGAATCCACGATTGCTGCCAATGGGACTTGAATTGTGAGTCCTGCTGTTGCTACTGTGGTTGTGGTAAGAAGAACGGCTTTTGCCCAGAGATAATCGCTTAGCACATTGTCCAACAAACCTAATAATCATCGGAAAACATAGATGGTAAATTAGCAAAGTTTCCAAGATTTTATTTTATGCAAGATAAGATAGACTTTTCATTCCAGTTTGGTACCATGGTAAAACTATTTCACCTTTTTAGACCGAGTAAACCTCCCTCAAGTTCCTTCAGTCATTTTCTCAGGCAATTGGTTAGTAATATATTTCATGTTAACGACTACAAGATTTGGATTCAAAGCCAAGTAAATATTCTATAATGAATTAAAAAGAATGTGTCCTCATCAAATTACCATCTACAGAAAATGGGCAATGCTAGGGGCACAAAAGAAGTTCACAAAAAGATGGATACAACATGAGGTAGCGATATCTTATTGGTTGCATCGATTGTGGACCCGCCACACTCTAATTAAAATCACCAACAAAATCATGACACATCATTTTGTGGACTCAATTTTGTGGCATTTTTTGTGACTTTAGTATTACCCACAAAAAAATAGGTGCAAACTGACTCTGAGATACTTGAGCTGTGAATCAAATAGGGTCTTAGCTTTCTCTTACACCATTAACTCCACTTTCTTTTACTCATGTTTAATGTTCCTACCACTAGCTGCAGCCAAGCATAAAGAACATGTCCAATTTTTTTCTCACTCTTCGCTCTTTCTTCTCTTCCCCTCCACCCAGATCATTTTCTCAATTCTCTATTATTATTTTCATGTATATGTTGCCACATTTGGAACTTGGGACAGATTCTTAGCATCATAACATAACTGACCACGATAATATACAACCTGAAAGAGATATAGACATGCCTAGCTCATCCGTAAGGACAGCCACATCCAGCTGCCAATAGCAAGCTTTGGCACGAAGAAAGAAGAAACAAATAAGTGGCTATAATCTTCCTTATCACCTGACAAGTTGTGACGGCAGATGATCTAATCTCTCATATTCATGTGATATATGTAAAAACAGTTCTAACTTTCGAACATCATCCTAACAGAAAACAGGAAGTCAATGAATACATAAACACACGAAAGAGCAAAATCAAGTACAAGCGGATAACTGTAGAGTCGTATATGCATATCCACAAATTATGTATTGAGGAAACTAGGGGTGAGCTCGGTACAGTTTGGTTCGGTATTTGGCCAAAACCGGTACCGAGCCGAACATATCGGTTTTAGGTGAAAGCGAAACCGTTACCGTCCGTTTTAATTGGTATCGGTGTAATCGGTTTTCGGTTCGGCTATGGTCGGTTTGGGCACCATTTCGGTTCTCACCGCAAAGATAGATGAAGGCAGAGAAACACAAATTTCCATGGGCAAATAGTCACATATTGATGCAACACTAGAAGATGAGAGCAAGAAAGTATGATTGAGAGAAAGAGATACTAACCCACCAAAGTTGTATTTGATGACAAAACCAGAAGGACTTCAATCATCCACTTCAAATCGAGTTGTGCAGAAGCCCTAAAGTGTATGTGATGAGATTTCAAAGAGTACTCTGAAGAATCGAAGGCCAATTTTGAAAACAAAAATCTTACCGGGAAGGTCGCTGGCGGTAGGACTAGGTCAGTCGGCGTCTTTGACTTCAACTAATTTCTCCTTCCCTCTTAAAACGACGCAATTGGTTTCTAGGGTTGGGCGAATTAGCGATATCACAGATAGAGAGGGAAGTGAGGAACTGTGGAATGAGTTATGAAAGTACTATAGCAATGGTAAAGAGGGCAACGTTTTATAATTATAAGAAATCGGCTAGGTTCGGTTTCTAATGTCGGTAACTAACTTGGTCACCGAAACCGAGCCGCATTATTCGGTTTTCGAAAATAGATGAACCGCGCCTTACCAAAATACCATCGGGACGGTTTTTTCGGGGTTTTCGGGTTTTTTCGGTTTTTCTGCTCACCCCTAGAGGCAACTACGCGAGTCAGACTAGAAATAGCATAAAGGAAAATAAAAGTGCAACTACTAATTCATGTCACATATGCCACGTTAATATGCATACTTACAAAGCAATAAAATATCTACAGCATACAACATATACATCTTGACACAACAATTATAAAAGACGGAACAAAAGAAACTAAAAAAAAAAAAAAACTCAAATGCATACCTTTCCCAACAATTAGACCAAACTGCTTCCACGTAAGAGTACTAAATGGCTCCAGCTTGGCAAAATTGAGTAAAAGAGCAATAGGTAGGAATATCAGGATATTGAAGAGCCCTAGAAAACCAAGAAACTGGGCCATACTAGCACGGCCAGTTTTTGCATTAGCATCGTCATCATCATCATCTGGTAAATGCTTACGAATGAGGGTAATATAAACAGCGTAAAAAGCAGATGACACGAGAGCAAGCATATCGCCAAGAGCAGGGTTTGAAGCAATGTCACTCAATCCAGTTTCTGAATCACCCAAGCTCACAATTACCGTGCCGGCCATACAAAGCAGAACGCTGATCAGCTTCACCCAAGTGAACTTCTCGCCCAAGAATGCAAGAGAAACCAAAAAGGTGAAAAGGCTCGAGGAACTACTTAGGATGGTATTCGACTGCAAAAATCAAGGGTAACATTTATTAGTTTCATACCTAAATGTACCCTCCTTCGAAAAAAAAAAAAGAGCATATACTCCTTCTGTCCCATTTTAAGAGTCAAAAATTTCCTAAAAGGGCGTCCCATTTTAAGAGTCAGAATCCTAAAATGGAAAGTGGGTCCTACATGTCATACTCACAACAATTATCCACTAACTCTTCTCTACCCCACTTTCTCTCTCCTACTCAACTATCAACACTCACAACACATCACCTTTTTCTTAATTCTTGAACCCACCCATTTTTTTACTCTTAAAATGGGACGGAGGGAGTATAATATAAGGAGTGGAGTGACACTGGGAAGTTTGATCGGAAGCATAGAACCGAAAAAAGAATATTAAGCCTAGAGTTGAGTTGGAACATAAAAGTATAGGCAAAAGCATTAGTGAAGCTCAAATAGGCTTACCGTGACAGTTGTGTACTTCAGGGAAAGATTAAAGGTGAGTTGCGCTAGAAACCAAAATGGGCATATCAAAAGGCTGACTTTCGCTACTCTTGTGCGGGTCCAACGCCCTTTTGAGTCCAGACCTTCAACAACATTTTCCCCTACACCATGTTGAGCCAAGGCAAGACCGTCAGGGAGATTCAAACCATCAGCCTCAACACCAACTCCATCTTCTTCAAGAAGAATGGTGTCCTCAGCTTCTTGCAATTGTTGCAAACCACTATCTTTTCTACTTCTCCAGAACAACAAACTTCCATATTTATCCTCCAAATAACGCCCGATTTCCACTAATGGGATGTAAACCACAAATAATGAATTACAAATATAGGTAATGAGAAAAGGAGAAACGCCCCCGTCAACAACTGATTGAACCACAAAACTAGCAGCAATCCAAATTGTAGCAACAGCAACTATATACGTCAAACCCAAAACCCATCTCCAAGTTTTACTTTTCATTCCACCAAAAACCCAATTCTCAGATGAAAAAACCCCCAACTTTCTAAATTGCAAATCAGTCAATAATTGCAGATTCTCCAAGTTTATTCATCAACCCAAGAAAGTTCCACCATAACCACTTATAAATGCAAAACCGGAATCTAATACAGCAAATTCCTGAATAAGATTATTCAATAACCACACAGAATGATACAGATAATGTTAAAATCGACGATTCCATAAAATCAATGTTTACAAAAACTGAAGAATTTCAAGAAACGTATGCAATGGAAGAGTCAAAGTAAAATCGAGTACAGAAAGCAATACCGTTTACAAGATTATAGTGGGAATATCGTAGAGAATCTGTCCAGCTTGGGAGAGGGAATTTTTTTATGGGAGTTTTAAGAGTGAATAACCTTCCTGGGATCTGGGCGTGCGTGTGGGTTCTTCCATTTGCGTTGACTTTTCTTTTGACTTTTGAGATGTAAATCATTGATAATGGGCCTTTCCTATGGAAAATATACATTGGGCTTTGTCCCTTAACTTAAGGCCTTCACGAAAACTCACTCGTTTTCTTCGACTTAAGTTATACCCGTTTGGCAAAGTTAGATTATTATTTTTAGAATGAAAAAGCATACCGAAAATCACCCAATTATATATATTTTTTTTTTTTGTGGATTTGATCATTAAATTCATTTTTATGCACATAATACATTCAACCTATTTATTTTTGCATCCATACATAGCAGTGTTCTAAAAGTCGCTCGCATAGGCTGCCTAGGCTCCGCCTAGGCGCTAGGCGTTCATGAAACGTCTTGGTCCCGCGTATGATATTATAACTATATCTGAATTTTCGTCCCCGCCTAGGCACTAGGCCCAGCTGCGGCGCTTACCGACCGCCTAGCGCTTTTTAGAACCTTGATCCATAGTCACTATCGCTAACTCCATCGAATTTTTCTCGTTAAATGGCCATGTGCAACGCATGTGACCAAAGTTGGGTATACGATCAACTATAACTATAGTATAATAACAAATTTTAGATTTTTATAAAGATAACTAAAACAGGGGTTAATTATAATTTAAGACCTAAAATTAATAGGAGAATTTTCCAATCAAACAACAATGTTTTTTTTTTTTT
This sequence comes from Campanula takesimana, assembly GCA_026119855.1. Taxonomy (NCBI): domain Eukaryota; kingdom Viridiplantae; phylum Streptophyta; class Magnoliopsida; order Asterales; family Campanulaceae; genus Campanula; species Campanula takesimana. Next base: position 391,622 of record JAOWBW010001069.1, read on the forward strand.
CGGCACACAAGAACTCGAAATGCATTTTTTTCGTCAATTAAGGGCTTTCCAACGATTACTGTTAAAAGTCAGTTATGTCCCCTATGCCTAGCACGTAGTGAACGGATTTGATGGAGTTGTAATTGATATAGCTATTAGGGGGTTTAGTGAAAATCCTTAAACTTAGAGGTGGGAAATTAAATTTGTTTCTTTCATTGGGAAAAAAATAAATTAAAATAATATAATTTTAAAGTAAACTGATTATTATCTATAATGAAAATAATAAATCAAGACTTGAGAATTTACATTAAAACCCCTAAATGATAATATCAATTAAAATCTCATCCAAACTGTGCATCACGTGCTACTCATCTGGGACTTACTGACATTTCTAACATAAATCGTCAAAAAGCTCTTGACTAGCGAAAATAATGCATTTTGTGCCCTGATGTGGTAAAAAAACAAAAAGTGTTTGATTGGAAGACTTTCCATTGCTCAAAGTTCATTGTAATAACAGCGAAAAAAGTGGGAAGATCATTTTGAGACGGAAGATCGTTGTAAATAACAAAAGGGGTTCAATTGAAAGACCCCGTATTTGACTTTTCGTATTCAACTTAAATCTATATATATATATATATATATTAAAGTTGGTGAAGAGAGATGTGGTGATGCCACGTGGACAAATCATGGAAGAATCTTGCATTTCGTGATGCCACATCATCACTATCCTAAAAGCGTGTGACTTTTGATATTCTCATTATTAGCTAATACTATTAGCTCATAATAATAGTTATGATATGAGTTAACTATTACTATTAATAGTAATAATTAACTATAATAGTTACTATACAAGTTAACTATTACTATTAATAGTATTACTTAACTATAATAGTTAATATACAAGTTAACTATTACTATTAATAGTATTAGTTAACTATAATAGTTACTATACAAGTTAACTATTACTATTAATAGTATTACTTAACTATAATAGTTACTATACAAGTTAACTATTACTATTAATTGTAAGTTAACTATTACTATTAATAGTATTAGTTAACTATAATAGTTACTATACAAGTTAACTATTACTATTAATAGTATTACTTAACTATTATAGTTAATATGTATGTTAATATATTACTATTAATAGTATAAGTTAAGTATTACTTTTAATAGTAATAGTTAACAATAGTAGTTACTATACAAGTTAAATATTACTATTAATAGTATTAGTATTAGTTAACTATAATAGTTAATATATTAGTTAACTATTACTATTAATAGTATTAGTTAACTATAATAGTTACTATATAAGTTAATTGTTACTATTAATAGTATTAGTTAACTATAATAGTTTTTATTAGTTAGTTTTTACTATTAATAGTATTAGTTAACTATAAATAGGCTATATACATTAACTATTACTATTATTAGTATTAGTTAATTATAATAGTTATTATATAAGTTAAATTATTAATTAATCATAATAGTTACTATATCTATTAACTATTACTATTAATAGTATTAGTTTATTATAATAATTATAATAATTATTATATAAATTAATCATTGCTATTACTATCAATAATATTATTTAATTATAATAATAGTAATTATATAGATTAATTATTATTATTAATATTTTTAGTTAAAATGATAATTACTATATTAGTTAACTATAGTTAAAATATTATTTTTAAGATATAGTATTGGTTTCCCGTGCAGAGCACGGGTTACCCGCTAGTGAAAATGAAGTTTGACTAAAGTTTACAAAATGATGGATACAAGGTGTGGTGGCGATATTTCATTGGCTACATCGATAGTGGACCCAACACACTTCAATTAAAAACACCAATACAATTATGACACCTCATTTTATAAGCCACATTTTGTAGCCATATTTTGTAACTTTATTATTTCCCATACAAAATTCATAATCTTCATGAAACCTTTTTAAATTCATGAAAAGTCTCAAATTTTATATAAAAATAAAATTCAGTTGAGTGATTATTAAAATTTAATGAGACCATCATATTTTGGGGCGGAGGGAGTATTGCTAGTGATGGTTGACCTTTGCACCCCTTCCATGGTCATCTTCTGAAATCTCCATCACTACCAGTTTTTGTGATACTCTTTCTATTCTGGTTAGGTTGCCTACCTGCATTTCCCCTGCCATGACTATCTTTTTAAAGCATTCTATTGATACGAAATACTCTGTCCGTTCAAAAATAAATTTAAAATAAATAATAGTCTCATTTCTGATTTTTGCTTGTTTTATAAAATTAATCTCATTTTTAAAATTAAGACTCAATAATCACATAATTTCCAAAATTTACAATATAACCGCCTTAAAATATTTGAAAATTCGACCATCAATTTTTGAGGCAAATTGCAAGGAGGGAGTAATGTAGAGAATCAACAGCCTGCAGTTTATCATTCTTGCATATAAGTTTATGATGTGGGATTTCTTTCATCCATAGTTCATAAGAATCAACATCTCTCCCCCTGCATCATCTCCTTTATAATTCCAAGCTATCAACAACATCATCATTCTTTCTTTCTTTCTTTCTTACATACACATCACAACATTATTAGTATATATATATTTATATATATATATATATACTAATAATATATATATATATATATATTATCTACAATTTGAATCTCGAAATATCATGAAAACTATAACATCAATAATGTGTATATATTTTCATGAGCCATAGCTATTCAATTTTACGTAGCCGAAGTTGAAGCCATTGATCTCATCATGTTGTTCCTCGAATTAGAACCCCATTCAATTGCCTCAGCCACTGCTCTTTCCCGTTCGCTCGCATCAGCAGCAGCATCCTCATACTGTGTACTCGCAGGTGGTGAAGGCACTGATATGGGCGAAGTGGACCCCGTTTCTTGCCCCGTCGCCCCAAGAAAACTAAGCGCAGTTACCACATCACTGATCAATGGACGGACCGATGCATCATCATTCAGACACATGGCTGAAACTGCTACCGCTTGATTAAAGCTTTTCATCGGGAAATCCCCTTTAAGCAATGGATCTGCCAGCTCTGAAAACCTATTCGGATGTCTGAATATCGGCTCTGCCTATAAATTGATCCATTCAACAAAAAAAAGATCTTCAATTCCATCACCGTTTTAAGGTTATCTTCAAGAACAAAAATAGTGATATAATATGTAGTTTAATCTCAAAACCAATTGGCAAAAAAAAATAGCCCAGGTTCTATAAATAGTCAAGGCATGGCCTGTTAATATCTGATGTGGGATAATTGCTCTAACAAAAAGTACAACAAGGGTACAAGTAAGAACTTACCCAAGAAACAAGATTTTGCTCGTCGTTTCTTCTTGTGGTATCAATGGCTCTTTTCCCTGTTATTAGCTCTAGCAAAACAACACCGAAGCTATATACATCTGACTTTACAGTTAGCTGACCAGTTCTTTGATACTCTGGTGCACAATATCCGTAAGTTCCCATCACTCTTGAAGAGACATGTGATTTGTCCCCAATGGGTCCCAGTTTGGCTAGCCCGAAATCTGAGAGTTTGGCACTGAACTCATCATCGAGTAATATGTTGGAGGATTTCAAATCACGATAAATCACGGGAGGATTGGCCTTATCGTGCAAGTATTCTAGACCTTTTGCAGCGTCTAAAGCTATTTTCATCCTTGTGAACCAGTTTAAAGGCTTTTGATTCGGTGGGATATCTGAAATGCAGATTAAAATCCGTCAATCTAGAAAATATTTTCACCATTATAAACATTATTCAGTAGCATTTCAGATTGTATTAACATACAACCTATATTTTTGCCCTTTTTATGCTGTGCAATGACACCTCTGATCTGAAAACTGATACATGAATATAAAGAAACCCCTCTAATCCGCTATCTGAATCTGCTCTTTGATATTTTTAAAACTATTTATAATTCCATTTTAAGTATTATGATAAATTAAGACGAACAGCATTGTTTTAATAATGACTTTGATCATCATATTCTCTAAATATCATGTTTCTTAAAAGGAACGGAAGCAGAAAATATTACCAAGAAGATGATCTTCAAGTGACCCTGAGGACATATACTCGTAAACAAGAAGTCTCTGATCTCCATCAGCACAATATCCGATAAGATTGACTAGATTTTGATGATGAAGAAGGCTTAGCATCAACACTTCAACAAGAAACTCTCTGTTCCCCTGTAACCCATTGCGATCAAGTTGCTTCACAGCCACAATCTGAACCAAAAAATGACCAACATTAAAAAAATGCTATTATAAAGTATAAAATGCGCATATTTTTGGTTGATGGATGGATAATATTACCTGGCCATTTGAGAGTTTTCCCTTGTAAACGCGTCCAAAACCACCTTCCCCGATCAGGCATTCTTGTCTGAAATTCTTTGTGGCTGTTGCAAGTTCACGGAAGGTGAAAGTTTGTGCTGCAATGTTGTTGCTGCCTTCCTCTTTGGATCCGCCTTTGTTTATTGTAGCTTCATTTGGTGCCCTTCTTGCTCCCTTTGTTCCTTCACTTCCAACCCTTCTCGGATTTTCTGTTCAATATTGGGAAGAACAAATTCTTGCATTTAATAGTTTTTTTCATATCTTCCACTTTCATGAAATTAAAACGTGTGTTCTGAAGGGAAAAAAAAAAACTATACATTTAAATGACATCAAAAATAATCAAATTTGATAATTACCAGGACGTTTCGGTGCAGAAGGAGATTCTCTGTGATGAGGAGCAGCAGGCATCGTATTCCTCGTCCTGCTGCTACTATTACGATACTTCTTTGAAGCTTTCTTTTCATGTGACGAAAAACACGAAAAACAACTCATCTTTCTGATCTCCAAATCAAATCAAATTGCAATTGTTTTGTTTTTCTTTTATCTCAAAGCCTCATTTCCTCAAAACCCGTAATCAAGTCTCAACAACAGAGAAAAATGGCAATAAAAAACCTTCATGATCAAAAAGCTCTTTGAAATTAAATTTATTTATACAAAGTTTATATTTTTGTAAACAGCTTATTCAAATGTAAGGCAAGAAACCAAACAATAACCTGGATCAAGAAATGAAAAAGAAAGAATCAAGAAATAAGAAATGGGTCATGTGGCTAATTAAACGAAAATATGAAATATCCAAGTTTAGCAGTTTTGATCATTCTAATGGAGCCATTTTTAGGGGGGAAGAAACATGAATGGAGGGAGGAGAAGGGGTAGCTAAAAATGGGGAATTTTTCATAATTTGAAGGGTTGGGTTTAGGAAAGAGGAAAACGTGGAAACCATTTGGCGGGCTATTTTACAACCTTCTTTTTTTTTTTTTTTCTGATTAATGAATATTGAATACCATTATTAGCAAATAGAGTTGCAAATCTTGGCATGGACAATTTTTTACTCTTAGTCCAAAAAAAGTTCCGGTTTGATTTTTTTTTTTTTTTTTGTCATGATTGAAAATCGATAAAGAAAATGAAAATTTAATCATAAAGTGTAAAATTTGTTGTTGAAAATAGTTTCACTTTGACCTTCTTGGAATAGACAGTTGCACTAATAAAAATATACCATAAAAAGCAATTTTTAAATTTTAATGAGCATAACTAATTTTTCATAAAGTTTTAAGATAAATTAAGTTGATAAAAGAAGTCAAAGTGGGTCAAGTTTTTATGAATGCAAAGTGGGAAGCATGTCTTATTATTATGTGACAAAACAAAGTTCGCGTACGACCTCTTCTTTAGGGTTTGGCAAGGCATGAGTTGTTTCATGTTCAAATTTGATGACAATCTGTGCCCCTAGTAGAAAACTTGATGCTTGACCAAATCTCAAGTTTCAAAATACGGTGAAAGGCGTTTTAGAGGTATGGTGCATTTGATAACATTGAGCGTTAGATGTTGAATGTTTAATCTCGTATTGTAAAGGAATCCAATCAAACACGCTACCTCCAAATAACCCTACAGTGTATTAAGCATCAAGTACTTAATGCCACCAAAGTGCTAACACTATATAAGCAGCAAGATCATTCGCCAAAAAACCAAAAGAAATAAATAGAAAGAGACACAGTTGTAGGGTGGTAGGAAAAACACTAACACACTGCATGCGGGGAAAGAAAAAAAATGTAGTTAATGAAAAATCACTTTTACAACAAAATAAGATCACAGCGAGATTATCCAGTCACCAATAATGATTGGTCGGGTGATTACATGTTACTTGAGAGAAACGTTAACCTCAATGAAAGCATCGGTTAAGATGATATCTTTTGAGTTGTCTGCTTTTGGGTGATCAAGGCAATCAATTTGAAGCCTTACATGTAAAGGCCTGACGAAAATGAGCTCTCCTAGATCTCTCTCTGACGCTGATACCATTTCCAAGCATGCGTCTGTTTTCAACTCTTTACTTCCAATCCCACCGGGGTTTAAAAGCTCTCCCATTTTTGCCAATTGTTTCTCTCGAGTATCATCACTTGAATTGGAAGCCCTTTTCATTCTCAAATAAAGAGCAGCATAAACAATAACCTAGCGTGAAAATCATATTTTTCATGGTTAACTTAAAAGCTAAGTTCATAAAAAGAAAATATAGTCCAAGGAATTTAGAATTTTATTGGGACGAAGGAAGTGTTTGGCAAACCAAAAATATACTCAGTAGATGATAAAAACTGGACTTGAACAAGCATACCTCACATGTACCAGGGCTAGTATTTACAATGCAATCAATGCCGACTTTTCCATCTTGCTGTTTTCCATTGGAAGGATTCTTTTCCTCTTCTGTGGTCAATTCTATTTCTTGTGTTAAAGAAGCAAGACTATCCAAATCATTGTACCATTGTTGCGCGGCACCAACCTGCATACAATAGGCTAAACATCTAATTTCCCAAAGTTTTCAAGTTTCAACTGATTGCTAAATGCCACACTTTTGGACACAAAGAGGAAAGAGAAATTCACCTGTAAATATATACTCCCTCCGTCCCATTTTATGCTTCAAAAATTTCCTTTTTTTGTGTCCCATTTTTCACATCAAAAACCCAAAAAGGAAAGTTTATAATACTTCTTTATTTAATGGGCCCCTCATGTCATTCTCACAAACGGACTATTTCCTACCCCCGCTTTCTCTCTCCTGCCCTTTTCTATACTCACAACGCTCTACCCACTTATATATTTTATAATAAAAACATCACTTTCCTTAATTCTTGTGCCCATTTTCTGAAGATTAAAATGGGACGGAGGGAGTAAAGTGGTTTAAAAGATTCTATGACGAAGATACCTTCTCCAACGATGTTGCTTCGTTCTCTGTTCCTTTGATCTCAGTACCAGTCCCTCTAACCTGGCGCCATATGCATCCTTCTTGTAGTGGTTCCACAAGTTCAGTACCTTCTGGAATATCTATCTTCAACTGTGATTCAATCCTGCCTATTTCATACACATACAAGAGTCACCAAGAAAGATAAATAGATAAGATCTAACAATCACCATTTGAGTTAAATTACATAAATCTCAATAAATTATAAAAATTTAACTGCTCAAAAATCTTGAATTATATGAAAAATGGAAAGAAACCTAATCACTGGCCTTGGAATCCAATTAAATCACCAAGGCCATGCAAGTAATTCCACTAGAGGCGCACCAATCTATTTTCACTATGACATTGCAATGCATGTGCCCATTAGAATGGGTAGTATAGGAAGATCATCAAACTTCATACCCTATTTTTAGTAAGACGACATTTATTTTGGGATAAACGAAAATGGAAAGTAGGACATTTATTCCGGGACAGAGGGAGTACCAACTAATTAACCTTTAGCAGATAGAAAAAATACATTGATATGTCAAGATGCAAATGTTGCAACATCAATGCAAAACTCTTGTCAATTAACGACTTATATAACAATCAATTGAAGTTCTAGCAAGGGATACGTAGGCTGAATAACCAAAAGTGAAGTTCAAACAAGTAAAGTATACCATTTGCAGAGCTTTTACGTGTTACATGTTTGCCCAATATATATGCAGTAAAAGACAAAAAGTTACCTGGCAACAAGGTGAATCGTTGAATATGATCAACTTGGACTCTTGACAATGCATTAGCACTGTAACATCAGAAAACCATTCGTCAGTAACCAAATAAGAATCATGTCTAGGGAAACAGAAAATACACCATGCAAAATGCGAAATACTCACGCAGGATACACCCTCTCTAAAGATAACGACAGCCAATAAGGCAATCCAAGGATTCCAAAATTTGAGAACTGGTAGCTTGAAATTAACCCCGTCTTTTTACTTAGTTTCAGTACCATCTGCCCAACTTCACACACCCACTTGTCAATAAAGCTGATAATCTAAATGGACTGCATGTTTAAGAGAAAAGGACAAACAGAGAGAAGTGGGCAGTATCGTATTATTATGTGTTTGGTTACCTGTGTCACAAATGACAATATCGTCCTGAATGGATGCAACTGAAGACATCAGGCCAGCATATGGAATGCCATCAAATGAAATTGTTGAGTCATTATGCTGCTGCAACCACTGAGATGGTACCTGCTTCAGGAGGGATGATTTCTCCAAGATCTTCTGTCCACAGATTTCCAAAATGTTTGGAAATCCTTCAAGGAGCTACTAAATTATAAAAGAGTAAAATGGAACAAATAGACAGTAAAAAAACATATCTAGAGGATGAAATACAAACCAGTAATAACTTCTTTAATAACCCCAGTAGCCAAATCCATGATCCATAAAGTCTCAAAACTGCATTTATTAAAAAAAAAAGAGAACAAAAATTTGATTAAAAAAAAAAAGAGAGAGAGAACAAAATCATAATGTGTAATATAGGTGGGTGTACATATTTCTTATTTTAATAATACTGCCAAAAAAAAAAAAAAAGACAGCTGAAAACAAAATATGTACTTCAGAGAACGACAAATGAACTGAAAATCTCATGGGTTATCAATCTATTTCAGGGGAAGCTATGAAATACGGCATTGCTCTTTTACCTGCGGTTGAGAACAAAGAGGTCACTATCTGATGATTCGATCAGATGCCAAGGAAACAAAAAAGTTCTTGAGTCAAACTCCTCTGGACTTGTGTCAATATCTCCTTTGGCCCAAAGTTTATCTACAATCCAGTTCCAGAAACTAGCACTTCTATTTGTGTTGGATCTTGGATAGACAGTCTCCACAACCCTCCTCTCCATGTCTGCTCTCCTGATGGCATGATTCTTTAATGAAAATGACACACACGTAAGAAAATAAAAGAGTGCCAGCTAAAACTAATGGAAATATACAGAAACAAAGAAATGTAAGGCTAGCAAAATAAATCGTAAAGTACACCAAATATTGACACAAGCCTTGTAAATACAAGCTTAATTTTTCTATCTTACCTCCTCTTACCTTGTTAAGACTTGCCATACTAGCTTAAAATTAATAGCTTATTTTAAGACAATCTTAACAATTTAAGTGATTAAAATTTCCCTTACCAAACAAGCTTAATTTTTTAATCTCTTAAAGTGTTCCAAATTAAGAGCTTAATTGGGTTACCAAACAGGCCCTTAGTTAGGAAGCAACTAAAGGCAAAATAGCAAACAAAAAAAAAGGTTTGAGAAAGATCAGAGAAATGCACCCTCTTGTAAACAGAGCAAGTAACAACGCTATTCTAACCGTGTGACTCTCCTTAATTCTCATTCTTTGAAAGTAGGCTTAAGTGCCACCCAGAAAAGAAGTGAAACAATTGTGTTTGCAATCTTCACAGGAAAAAAGAGATGCTTCATTATCAATGCTGACATGCATTTTCTCGTTCTTTAAGCGGATAAATGCAATTTCAGCAGAGGACTATAGAAGAATCTACGTTCCAAATAAACCAATGAAGGAATCCCAATCATTTTTCTTCCTTCCAGTCTACCACACATATATTTCAAATCTTTATTTTCATGACTGACATTTAAATTACAAGCAAAAAGCTACTCATTTCAGAGGCTCAAACTGCTACAGTGCAAGTTCCATTGATCATTCACCATAAAACTAAATGCAAAGGTCATGAAAGAAGAATTCAAAATATATGGCATGAAATATTAATGGTTCATGATTCAATAAGTGAATACCTCTGAGTCAACAAAATACAGGCTGTCCTCTGCAGCATGATAAAAAGAAGCTGCAGGGCGGGTTAGCTTAGCTGACTCAAACTCTCCATCCTCAAAACCTGGAGAAGAACCTATCTGAATGGAAAATGTATGAACAATGCTTCTTGTATTTAAATTTTCAGCAAAAGGAAACAGTTATATTTAAGTAAGCATTTAACTCAAACTAAAACAGATATAACTCTGTACTTACACAGTCTACAATTTTTCCACCGTATTCAGATACTATAATTCGGTGGTGATTGATGTCGGAAACGAAGAAGCGCTCATCAATCTCATCAACTGAAATGCAGCCTGCAAATATAATCACCCAATCTCTTAGTAAAAGGAATTAGTCCATGAATCTGCTTTGCCTATTTCTATTCACTTGTAGTTTCCTGAAGCTCTTTAAGAAATTCTCAGTCCTCCCACAACTCCTAACCACAGTATTACTCCTTTTACGAGTTAAGAACCCGAAAAATCATAAACTAAGAGCGGCATTGTACGATGTAAGTATATACGCAGATAACTGTATAATTTTGATAATTCAAGTATGCAATCATGAAATATTCATGTTGTAATTAGACTTTTATGAATGTCAAGTACAAAAAATAAAGAAGCAAGCTCCGCATCGAAGGGAGAGGGAGAGGGAGAGGGAGAGGGAGAGGGAGAGGGAGAGGGATCAGATTTTTATGAATGTCAAGTACAAAAAATAAAAAATCCATTTTGGTAATTTCACAAAATGGAACTAATTGTAGCCAGTGTCTGACTAGATAGCTTGTACCTGGAAAGTGAAGAAGTAAGCTCCGCATCGAAGAACAAAGATATGGTTCCTGAATGACTTCAATTGGCTTTACCCAAGTGCTAGCCATATTATGCGCCAGGCTAGGCTTCTCAATATGCAGCACATTCAACTCCTTAATGGCTGCAGTAATGATATCAGTACAAGAAATCTTGGAAGACATTACCAATAGAGCAGACTATTCAAAACCATAAATTAAATCAAGTAAATAGAAAGTAGAAAATTCTGAAGCGGCGTAAAGTCAAAGTACTCACATAATCCAAGAATTATTGGTCATATTTACAAGTTGGATGTCCTGAAAATGCTGTCCCGGTTGAGAAGTCAAGCATAATGGACTACCAAACCTAAATGCACCCTTTATTGAAATAGTTGTACTTAGGCTAGAAATGAATCAGAGTATCAGACACAGTGGTACAGACCACATACGAAAATGAAACAGTTGACACACAAGCATAGCCAATTTGTCTTAGTTTGCATAAACGACATCGAGAAGAAAGTCTACAGTCAATGTCATTGATCTGGCTCTTTCAATGGTAGATTGGAATGGATGTCTAAAAGGGACTTAGAGGGCATCTTGAACTAAATGGTAATGCAGTCCTCCCGGAAAACTATGGAAATAGTTCCCCCTCCAATGTTCCATCTGTCTGTCATACACATTTTTATTTTATTTTTGAAAACTCCGCCTAACTCCCATGTCACTAAAAATTCATCCACATAGAGGGTTTACGATGCAAGTACAATGGAGCAAATATAACAAGTGCAACTTCTCCAATTACACTATAAGCCCTGTCATATGGGCCTATGTTATTGGCATTGACGCTCTACTAAATACAATAGGATTGCATGAATAAAACTCAATAAGGCAACTGATAATCTTTGAGGTCTCAATTCTAAGAGTTCTTATTGGCTAAATGTAAGATGATATAAGAAATCAGGGAAGATTTGTGATCACATCCAAACATGTTTAAACTTATAATATGGTAAATTCTATTCACAATTTAAATTTCTCCCAATAGACTGTCATGTCGTTGTAGATTCACTCTTTACGTCATGCAAGGATATTATTTCTGAGTTCATATTCTTTAACATGTTGGCTTGCGCAAACGGTGAAAACTTACAACCTATCGCGAGACGCAACTGATTCCTCATTAAGGTGTATATATTGGCGAATCCTACTCAATCAAGGCTTATCAACTCAAAGGTACTAGTAACTCTTGGATTCTTCATCAGTTTTTTACAAACACAGTTCATTCATTCAGCTATTTACACAGCTTCAGTAATAGAGATCTATCAACATGAAAAAAAAGGAACAGTAGACGTACCTTTATCAATAATCCCAAGATCTACATCTTTATTGTACAAGATTGGAGGGTTTTTAAAACCTTTAAATATGATGCAGCATGCTCCATCTGTCATCTACATACAAAAAATTACAAGGATGTAAATAAAGCAACTAATAACTGTTCTTTACACCTTACAATGACAAATGCCAGATAAGTACTTAATCATTTGCGGACTATAATTAATGCATACAAGCATCTTTAAAGTTGGAATCAGGATTAACCTCAACAAGATGAGCGAAAAATGAGAAGGGCAAATATTTCATGCCATTGCGAAAAGTTGGAACATTAAACATCCCAAGGTCAAAAATAATTAGTTCTATGGTGTAAATGCATGTGATATTTATTAAGATGTTTTCTCAAAGTATCTAAACTAGCAGAATAAACATCACCTTGGAATACGTCATATTCGAAATTAGAATCGGAAATGTGATATACTCGCTCAAGGTAATTTGAAGTAAGCGGGTACGAGCAACATCAGAGCTAATTGACCTGCTGGACTGAAAACCGATAACATTAAGGGAAGGATACCTGCACCAGTAATGAAATACCCAAAGGGTTAGTGTCTACCATCGAATTAACAGAAAGAAGACCATTTTGGAGAAGCTAAAAATGAATGGCATTCTCTACCTCTGTTGAAGTGATTTTACTGTTTCAAACATGACAGCAGAATCACCACTCTGTTTGAAAAAGCTGTCAGCGAATGAACCAGCAAGAACCAAAAAGACTCCATCTTTCTGATTTATATAGTTGGTATCTACGCTTCTATTCAACCAATAATGAGAAGGTCCTACACAAATACAATCATGTCAAACTTTTCAAACGTATCATCCTTGGACAATAAGAAAGGACAATAATTCCAGAGGGCTATTACCTTCAAGCTCATCAAGAGTGGACTCTATGTAGGACTGCAAATCAGGTTTGGGCAGAGGTTTGTGCAACGTATCAGATGGAGTTGAATACCTGAAAGAGACTGTTAGCATAAGTTAGGACTGCTGTAGAACAATGACAAACACAGTGACGTGAAACGCAATGAATCCTACAAAGCCTAATGAATATCTTCAGCAATGGGGAAACAACCTTCACAAAATAATATTAAGCATATTTTTAATTGAAGGTGGAATAAGAGATATACAAGCTGATTCCATCATATGGTAAAGATAACAGAAGACCCAAAATGCGACCTTACTTGTCTAACTGGCAGAATTTCACACAATTGTCTAGTGAATGTTTGGTAGGACATAGGCATGTGTTAACTTTGTCAGCGTATAAAAGTTTGCAAAGAATGACTATTAGGACTAATTACAAACAAAGCATGATCGTGAGTAAAAATGATTTAGGACAAATACAAATAGAAAAGAGATTTTACATACTCAAACTAAAGTTCACCATCTCTAGTTCATGAAATTGAGATTCATACCTCTTAATATGACCACCGCCCTCAGTAACATTTCTTTTGAATTTATCATATGCCATAGGCGATGAATTCAAGCTCAAAGCATGTGAGTTAACTTCCTGTCTGTATCCTTGATAATTTCTGGGTGCATGATAACCATTTCCTAAAAAAATAAACAAGTTAAGCGGATCAAAGGGGTTTGAGCAATCAAAGCAGATCAAACTGTTAACCCACATCTCATAACCAAACCCCCCCCCCCCCCCAAATTAGGCAGCAAACCCTTACGTGAGGGGGGGGGGGACAAACGTGAAACTAGGCTGCAGAACAGACTTTTCAAAAGATTCTTTGTGCAGTGGAAATAACACTCCAGCTGTCACTGAAACAAGTCTAGACATTTCTCAGATGTTAGAGGAGCCACTCAACAGGGAGAAAGTTAGTCCAAACAATGCAACGAGTACAAGAAACAAGAACCATATGAGGCAGCAACCATTCCCCATCGGCCCATCCCTAGTGCAACTGAATGTTTCTACCTCACAAAGCCCTGCCGGCAATCTTGAGATCCCCAAGTAGCTCAATCGTTATATTTTCTTACCGAGTCGCATTTGCTCTTATCGACCCGACATTAAAATCTCACAACAGCCTCCTAATACTTCCCCATCTATCATCACACTCAGTACTCTTACATTCAAGACAACACCCCCACGTGAATTTGTACCAGAATTTGTACTACACCCCTGAACCAAAACAACCCAAATTAGCAAATCACACCACTAATAGACACTTAACTGCACTAATCACCAGATACAATCAAAGAACCACCTAGACAGTCAAATGTTTCTTTAGAGTGATAAAAAAAAAAAAAAAAAAAAAAGAAAAAGAGTACCATCCCCCCCCCCCACTCATAGAGTACTTCTAGAAACATCAAACAGTTATGAGCTGGCTGAACTACCTTGGAAATAGCTAGTACAACAAGATTTTTTGTTATCTTTTCGCAACCAAAAATTGTACTTATTCAAATAATCATTAAAAAAATGTTATAAAAGAACATAGAATGGAATGAAATGAACATCATTGAGGCAAACGATCTCTTGCGCAAGAATGGAAATGTCTAATTACCTGAAAAATGTAAGGGCAATAGTTTTCGTAGCTCTCTTAAGCGCCGGAATCCAACTGCCATTTCGAGCTATTGATTACCGGCGAAGAATTGAAGAACAAGATGTTTTCGCGGCGGAAAAGTCGATCGCCGGAACGGCCGAAATTTATTTGGGGTTTAGGGCAGGGGCGGATTTATGTAGAGGCGGCCCACACTCATTTTTTTCCGAAAAATAAATTAGTATTTGAGTGGGGATATACACACCCACCGATTTGATTAGTACTCCCACCGTTTTTTATCACAAAAATATCATATTAATAAAAGACATTATAATCCCTGATTTTATATTATATTCCTAAATTGGTAAAAACACCCACCCATTATTAGTCCCCAAAATACTATCATAATAGCCATAGTTCTCCCTTGAACACAGGCATTCGACCCGTTACACACTCTTGAGTCCACTTGGACCACCACAGGCTCATCCAAAAATCATTGGACGTATTGGTATTTATTGATAATTCGTTGTACTTTAAGTACCACTCCAACCAAGGATATCCCACCGATGTGGGATATCACATATAGTCTCATTTTGACTTTTTATACCAAGCATTGGTGACGATCTAATCATTCTAATGAAATTCTAAAATTTGTAATTGATAAATCATTAAGTGATTTATCAATAACAATTTTTAGAATTTTATTGTGATCATTAAATTGACACCAAAGTTTGATTAAAGTTTATTTTTGTTAACCAACAAAAGTCAAAATGGGACTATCTTTTCGTGACAGAGGGAGTATAATTTTTGTTTGGATTTGATATGAATTCTACTCAATCCGAGACACAAAGAAAGAGCTTGAAGGAAAAAATGGTGATATTGAATGATTTTAAAAGTTCGACTGAACACCCAAATACATAATAAAAGAGTTGAATTGATTATGTATTAAACAGATATCTTCTGAATCGGAGTAGTGTTTATGAAAATAGTAATTTTCGTGGCATGTATATAATGTATTTTTATTGAACTCGTATTGTAATTTTATCTTACTACTACCTTTGCTCCTAATGAGTATAATAAAAAAAAAATCTACTGCTAATCAAACGCACATTTTAGAACTTTACTAATTCATTTTGAGAGGAAAGAATAAAAAGAAATATATCAGATCATGATCATGGTTATCCGTAGTTTCCATGATAAACGTCTGTATTTTAAATTGTAGGAGATGAAGTGGGTGTTGGTGGGTAAATAGAGTTTTTGTAATAGGATAAAATGGGTAATTATGTGGATGTAATTACAAACTTCGGTATTTTATAATTTTGAGTATAGGGTGATTGAATTAAAATGGGCGTACGAATCAAATTGATGGGTGTGTATATCCCAGCCCTTAGTATTTCAAGTTTTCAACCCTTCCATAATCATCTGGAAAATAAATCAACCTTTACTCTGACTTATGACACAGGGTAAATATAGTTCATTTTCTTTATATTTCAAAAAAGATGATCTTTGCCAAATTATAGACATTTTTCTATGTATGCACACATTCTAAATTAGTAATTTACAAATACTTAATGAATATAAAGATATTGTAAGACTTTTAAGTAATTATTATATCATTCAATTAATAATAAAAATATAATTTTTTATTAGATTTTAAAATATACTCCCTCTGTCCCGAAAAGTTTGTCTCGTTTTAACTTTTTATGATCAACACAAATGAACGTTGACCAAACATTGATGTCGATCTAATCATTCCAGATAAAATCTAAAAATTGTAACTGATAAATCATTAAGGGCTCGTTTGGTAGCCTGATAGGATTAGTCCGTATTACTAGTCGGAAAATTATTAATCGGGGTTTAATTACACCACCCTTTTTTATGGGTAGATATGAAGGGGGTTAGAGGAGATAAGACTAGATAATAAGCTTATTTGAATTGTACCTATGATTATTAATCGGATTGCATTTAGTCTACCAAACACCAAGACTATTTGACTAATAATCATATCCATCTCTAAGCAGACTACCAAACAAGCCCTAAGTGATATAGCAATAACAGTTTATATAATTACATTGTCATTACTAGATTGACACTAATATATGATCACAGTTAACATGTACTACCTCTGTCACACCTCACTTGACACCCATGAGGTGTGCACAAGAACTAAGAAGAAAGAATAAAATAAAGAAAATTTGTACTTTATGGAGAAGTATTAGGAGATTTGACCTCCCCTAATCTATCCAGCCATCACTTTCAAATTTTGGCTCCAAAACTTAAACAAGGGTAAATCAACTAAGTTAAAAAAGTACAACCTGTGATAAATATACAACCAATTCAAATTTCCTTACAGTACTATCCGAAATTTGAGTTTCCCTCCTAATTAAATTGCATTACAGCAATTCAAAATTCCCTCCTAATCTATTAGGACATTCTATAAATACAAACAGTCATCTAAAACCAGTTCAAGAACAGAAGGAAAAAAAAAAAAAGGTGACATGCCTAAAGATATTACAAAAGAGGAGAGGCTCTTGATTGCTCAATTCCTTGCCATTTCTTCAAAAAAGAAATTTCCCACTAAAGAGAGATTCCTTCCAAAATGCAAGCTGGACGAAGTTTGTCTCAAGTTTGGTATCAGCAAGTCCACATTGCTCAGATTCTGGAAGACTGTGAGGAAGCAAATCGAGCTTGGGCAACCGTGTTCTTTGCCTACAAAAATAGAAGGTAACATTTGTAGTACAAAAATTGAAGTGGATGTTGAAAAACTGAAATCGATACTCATTCAAAAGAGAACAACAATTAGAAATTTCTCAAAAAAAACATGGGTGTAAGCGAGAGTACAATTTTTTGATGGAAAAAAACTAGTGTGATCAGACCACATTCAAACGCTATGAAGCATGCTTTAAATGATTTGAACAAAACAACAAGGTTGAAATTCAGTTTATCTTCACTCGGATATGATATTGCTACATGTACACCCAAGTTTAAAAGCATGATCCATGCAATACATGTTGATGAGAAGTGGTTTAACATGTCCAAGTTCACACAGAAGTACTACAATTTTTCAGGTGAAACACTACCAAGGTCATGCCAAAGTAAGAGATTTATAACAAAAGCCATGTTTCTATGTGCTGTTAGTAGACCTATCTATGCAGAAAATAGAAAGTTGATGTTTGATGACAAAGTGGGATTGTGGCCATTTACAAAGATAGTAGAATCAAAGAGGAACAACGTAAACAGGCTCCGTGGAACTCCAGTCATGAAGGCAATGGAGTCAATTAACAAGCAAACCACAAAAGAGATGATGCTAGATCATGTAAATTGCGAAAAATTGTAATTTTCATGCTCTTTGATGTCACCATTATTGTTTTAATGCAACAAAACTTCATTTGATTGCAGGTACTCCCCGCAATTAAATCTAAATGGCGACCCACATCTAGTAAAGACATAACCATATAATGGGATAATGCTCCACCACACTTATCACTAGATTCTGGCCTGAATTTTTAGCAGCAGCAAATGAAAGCGGTTTCAATATTAAGCTATTGTGTTGTATATTATGTCTATGATTTATCTGAGTTTGAACCCCATAATTGGAAAGAATGTTGGGCTGGAATCCCGTGAGACGGTCTCGCGGCATGAGACGGACAGTCCAAGGGCACCCGCCATTTGGCAACCGGCCACCTGCTCACAAATATTTTTTTCCTCCAACTTTTTTTCCCACCATATTTTGCTTAAACAACAAATGTAATATTTTTAATGAAGGAATTAACACTTTTTTTATTCAAATGTAACACCTTTTATTCAGAAATGTAACCATAATTCTCAGAAATGGATTAAGGATAACATAAGATTGACAACAAAACTACTTAAATTTTATAAAAACGAGTAGGCATTTGGTTCGGGTCACACATGGCATGGTCCAAGCAAAATCAAGGAAGATAAGCCCATCAAGCTTCGGGCCTATAAGAAGAAAGTAACCAGGTTGAGTCATGGTCCAAGCCCACTTAGTCTTTCCTCTCCTCGACATGAACCAATGTCAACCAATCTTATTCAGGAGCAATGCTCAAGACCTCGACATCTTCACATGACAGCCGTTAGAAGATGAGGACCAAGCCCCACAAGCCTTCCTCGGCGTTACTTAAGCCGACTACCTGGAAGCTTGTACCTAGCTTACTAATGTATCTAATCCCCAAAATGTTCACACCTATCCTCGCCCCAATCTGGGACAAAGACGAGGGGTAATAAGCCGACCAAGGCCACGTGCCTAGTGACTTAGTCAGCACTTCATTCCATCTAGAATCCTGTTCAGATAAGGAATGTACGTGAGAGTCTAAGATTCACTTAAATAAGGAAACACAATCCAATAAGGAGACCCCCTCATATATGAAAACTACCAAGACATTCCTAATCAAGATACAATTCCCTTAATTTAAGTTATAAACTAAAAAAGACTCTCAAACTTCCTTCCTAAGCAAGGAAACAATTACTATTCGCCTAAATAAACATACCACATCACGTCATATGCTGGTAACGAATCTCTTGACTCTGAACTCTTGTCAATTAATTTCTCTCTAAAAACCATATTCTTACTCTCACGCCGGAGGGCCTTCGTCAGAGAAGATCCGGCTTAGTTTACGTTTGTTCATTGTTTTTCAGGCCATTCAAGGACTCGCTGTGATTGTCCGAACCGCTGGATTATGGTTGATCCGAACGTTTTTGACATCATCACTGATGTTACATTTTATAATAAATGAATGCAACTTTTTTTCTCAATTGTAACAGTTTCTATTACGAAATGTAAATGTAACTATACATTTGCACAAAAAGGATTGAGGATAATATACGATTTACTCCAAAAAAACTATTGTTACATTTTATCAAAAAAATTGTTACATTAATTTGTGCAAATTTTTTATTGGTAGAACACTTAGGGGTCGTTTGGCAACCCTTCTTAAGTTGGATGTGATTATTAGTCCGATAAGTTTGATGTTGGTGGACTAAATGCTACTAGCGTACTAATCCTAACAACACGAATAAGACCTCTTATCCCCCCTTATCCACTCTTATACCCTTCATATTTATCACAAAAAAGGGTTGTGTTATTAATCTCTAGGCTAATAATCGGCTTACTATTAATACGAACTGATCATATCGGCTTACCAAACGAGCCCTTAATGATTTATCAATTACAAACAATTGAAATACAACTGATTATATACATGAATTCTTACTTTTTTTTTAATGTAACATTTATCTATAAAACTATTACATTAATCTATATAACAAATTATAATCATATACTCCCCCTGTCCCAGCTCACTTGACACCTTTTGACTAAAACTGGTCAACTTAAGGTCGGTTTGACCAACACTTTATAGAAATATTTATGATCCGAATTAAAATTAAAAATAAAATAAAATGATCACCATTAAAAATCCTCTCAATAAAAAAGATTTTATTTTTTTGGGAACATAAATATTTCTATAAAGTTTTGGTCAAAATAACTCTAAGTTGACCAGTTTTGATCAAAAGATGTCAAGTGAGTTGGGACGGAGGGAGTATGCACTATGTTACACTTCAATTATTACTTTTTCTAACCACCAAAAATATTAAACTATTTAAATTTTTATGCAAAACTGCTGTTACATTTTACAATAAAAGTGTTTTTTTCTTCTTCATAAAAAGTGTTACATTTTAGACGACAAACATAGCAGTTTTTTTGTTTGTTAAAAATATATTTTTTTTAAAATAAATTCAAACTACATCGTGATCTATCTAGTTTGATTCGTCTTGTTGAGACGAACGCAACTGTATTTTTATATTTTTTTTCGACTACAAAATCTCAAAATATTGCATTTTAAAATTATTGGATTTTGTTTTTAAATACGCCACATGGAAGACGCCGGTAATACGGGCTTGCTTGGCTAGACTTGGATCTGAACGGACGGGGCATGTATGACCCGTCTCACAAAAGTTTTTGCCAAGAATGTTTTGTTCTTTCCTTTTCAACTTATGAGTTTTTTGCAAAAGTGACATGCGTACTTTGTGCAATATATCAATTTGACTCGCGTACTTTTGAAACATCAAATGTGGGTTGCGTACTTAATGTTTTGAAAATTTTGATACCACTTTTTTAACACCCGTTAAAAACATAACGGGACATTCTATATAAGGGGTAAAGCTGTAAAAAGTAAAATTTAAGAGTATAACTTTTGAAAATGCCAAGACTACCCCCAGCTTCAAACAAAACCCTACCCCCCCTCCCTCAATCCCTCCTCACACGCACCCTAGAACACGCACAGTAAAACACACACACACATCCCATGGCAGTCGTTTGCCTCTTCCTCCCCAACACCCCTCCGCCTCTAACCCTTCCAAACTCCTCCATCTTTTACTCTTCAAAGCTCTCTCATCTGCATCTCTCTTCATCCGGCTCCATAACCCCCTCCTAAACCCATATTTGAAGAACAAAAATGAAGAAAACTTTTCCAGTGACCAAGTTACCTTAGCTTTTTGGAAAGCTCCCGCTTGCATCAATGAGGATGGACTTGGTTGCAAGAAGTTCAGCCACATCTTCTATTACCTACGTCTCTCTTATGGGGTAGGGTCTCTTATGATGACGGGATTTTTGTTTCGAGGAAGAGGATAATGGATGTTCAAAAATTATAGAGAATGAGAAATTTGGGGAAGAAGATGAACTTGACCGGAAATTAGAGGTGAATGGCCGGAAAATATGGAAGTGGCCGGAATTTATGGAGATTGCCGGAAGTTATGGAAGTGACTGGAAATTTAAGAAAGAGGTTTAGATGGTATTTTTTATTTTAGAACTTCAAGTTTTATTATTTACACTTTTACTCCTTATATGGAATGTCCCGTTATGTTTTTAAAGGATGTTAAAAAAGTGGTATCAAAATTTTCAAAACATTAAGTACGCAACTCACAATTGATGTTTCCAAAGTACACGAGTCAAATTGATATATTACACAAAGTACGCATGTCACTTTTGCAAAAACTGATGTTACATTTTACAATAAAAGTGTTTTTTTTCTTCATAAAAAGTGTTACATTTTAGATGGCAAACATAGCAGTTTTTTTTGTTTGTTAAAAACATATTTTTAAAAAATAAATTCAAACTACATCGTGATCTATTTAGTTTGATTCGTCTCGTTGAAACGAACGCAACTGTATTTTTATAAAAAAAATCGACTACAAAATCTTAAAATATTACATTTTAAAATTATTGGAAGACGCTAGTAATACGGGCTTGCTTGGCTAGACTTGGAGAACTGAGACAGTTTCACAAAAGTTTTTGCCAAGAATTTTTGTTCTTTCCTTTTCAACCTATTATAGAGAAAGGAAAAAAAAAAAAACCCATAACATACTAAATTGACTTTCTCAAATATAGCCCGTCACATGAAGAAACGGGCCTTCAACAATTATGGGTCATATCCGGGCCACCTTACCTCGACACCTACTGGATTACTAGCCGAATTGATTATTTTGAATTTGAAGATTATGTATTTTTCCTTTGTATGATTCATTTAAGTGACGGACCCAAGAATTATGTTAAGTGGGTGCCAAAAAATTACTTTAACAACTTTTTTTTATTAATAATTTGCAAATCGAAAAATCAATATAAAAATGAAGAACAGTTACAATATTTTTGTAAAAACATCTATTAACTCACCATTTTATTCTTATTATAATAATTTACTTGAAAAGAGTAAGCATATGCTATGAAGAAATAAATACTGATAATTACATTCTTGATGATATTATTTTAAGTATCATCCATGATTTATTCTTATAAAGAATTCTTGTATTGATTTTTTTTTAAGAAAAAAAAACTACCCCCTCCATCCCAAAATGATCTTCGCGTTTGACTATTCAAACTTTTTAAGGATATGAACACTTGCTCCACTAGTTATGTTTTGTTTATGCACTTTTAATCCTAAATCGTAGAAATGTGAAAAACTTTTTGAGACAATGAGAAATCACAAATGAGAAGATCATTTTGGGACGGAGGGAGTATTTATCATATTAAAGGCAACACAGTTAGTTTGAATAACTAAAACTGTTTATGACCATTAAAACGATGAACAAAAGACTTTGAAAAAGTCTTTAAAAAAAATAGTGCATTTAGCATATTAGAGGCTATAAATATTTTAACAACATTGTAGATAGTAGGATTTAAAAATTGAAAAAGAGTTTACTTATCACACACTCCCTTCTGTCTCATAATAAGTGAGATTTTTAGTCAATTTAGTTGTCTTTGAGTAATAGTTGAAGAAAAAGTAATAATCTTAATGAAAATTCAAAAATTATTATTGTATAATATTTTCAATAAAAACATTGTAATTTTCATTAAGATAAGTTAACCAAACAGGCCAACAGGGTAAAGGCTATAAGAACTTGACTAAAATTACTAAAAAGGCTGTCAAAATTTTAAGAAATGTCGCAAGTAATGCTCGAACTTCAGTGGATGCCATGGCATTAATAAACCTCAACGAACAGTCTTCCGCACGCTTTTGTATATGTAGTAATTAATCTAAGGTAAAAAAATAAAAATAAAATATTTTTTAAAATCGAGTGGGTGCCGTCGCACCCGCTGGTACCAAGGTGGGTCCGCCCCTGATTCATTTGATATAAAAATAATCAAAATTAACTTTTATTTCTTCACCTAATTTGGTAAAAGCTTATTTTCCTAATAGCAAACTCTTAATATGAGAGTTAACACTGTTGAGATAGTCTCACATTGATTTTCAAGGATAATTTCATTAAACTTTAACCCGTTTTTAATTAAAAATTGACTACTTTTTATATAAAATTTTATAAATTATTATTGCATCGATAACAAATTTTAATAATAAATTTTAAAAGTTAATGGTATAGAGGGAGTAGGAGATGAGAGCTCAAATTGATGGTAGAGTAATCAATGCAACATTCACTTAGGTTTACCGGCCTTTCCTACCTCTTTTCTCCTGATGGGTTATAAATGGAAATTCATTTAAGTTGCCTTATACTATGGGTGTATTATTACTTCTCCTGATTGGTTATAAATGATAATTCATTTAAGTTGCCTTATACTGATGGGTGTATTATTACTCCCTTCCAGGACGGCTTTTAGTACGTGCGAGGTGACTGGTACGTGCGAGGTGACTGGTCAGGGCTTCAAATTTTGAAAGGGCTAATTTTTTGTTGTTTTCAAGTACTAATGTTTGAGGTGGTCTCCCATGAGAACAAGGGGATCCGTCTCATGCATGAGACGGGTCGCCCCATGGCTCATGGACCGAACCCGCCACGTGGCAGCCTCCCAGAGCTCCAATTTTTTTATTTTTTTGTTTTTATATTATTTTTTCGGCTTTTCCGTCGTTGACCAAAAGTAATAGTTACCATAACATAATGTAATGACTGAATACATATAAAGTAATATTGTTCATAAGTAAACGTAACACCTGTTTTATAAAAACAAAAGCTCGTTTTACCCATTTTTCAAATGTAATACTAACTATAATTACATGTAACCCAAGCAATATCTAAATGTAATTATCATTTATACTGAAATGTAATAATGCTTTTACAAAAATGTAAAATATTGTGTATTTTGATTTAATTTTTTGAAAAGTAACAACTCATATATATGAATGTAATTGTTTGTACAAGTAAATGTAACACTTTAATAAAAAAAATTATAACATATTTCTATATATAATGTAATACTTTTACATGTAACACTAATCAAGTGTTTTTAGCTCTAAAAATGTAAATGGTTGAATTATTACTTTTTCTATACATATGTGTTACAATTATGTATAAACATTATTACATATAAGTAACACGTTCGTTACATTTTAGTTGTAATAAGTATTACTTTTGGTAAACGAAGAAAACATAAAAAAAAAACAATGTTACTTTGATATATATATATGTATTACTTTTATGTATACAAACTGTTACTTTATATGTATACAGTCATTACATTATGTTATAGTAACTATTACTTTTGAGAAACCGAAAAAAAACCAAAAAAAAAAATATAATTTTTTTTTTTGGCCTATGAGAGGCTGCCACGTGGCAGGGTCGCCCTTGAGTCCTGGAGCCAAAAAAAAATATAAAAAAAATTTGGGCCTATAAGAAGTTGCCACGTGGCATGGGTTGCCCCTTGAGTCATGGAGCCGGTTCAATGGCCGGGTTATGGGTTGGGTTTTGGGTCGAAATGACCCGTCTCATGGATGAGACGGGTATGTGTGTTCTCACTTGAGTCTTTGTCCTAATGTTATGTTTGAGTTATTTTCGTAATTTGTTTTAGGCCTAAATAATAACTTTGAAATGGGCCCCTAAAATTTTAAGACATTATAGGAACGGCCCTATTCGCTTGTTTATAGTTAATCTCTCTTTTATATGTTATTACAAATGAATTTTAAATAATAATTTCAAATACTTTTAATTATCTTCACGAAAATCTAAAAAATGATTAACAGTATTTATAACTGTGTATCAATAACAAATTGTAAACTTTTATTAGCGTTATTAAAAATAACTTAAATTATTGCTCAAAATTAATTCATAATAACAAAAGGAAAAAAAATGACTACTTTTCGAGACTAGTGGAGTATTATTTATCGGTGAAAACAGATGATCACACCTAAGGTTTTGTTATTCTTGGCTGGAAAATGATACTTATATTCACATTTGATATTAACTTTCAGTTGTAGATTTAACTGTAAAAAGAACATTGAAATTACTCCACTAGCTAGCATTTTTGGTACGAAAAAGTAATGTACACTAGGGATGACCAAACACGGTTTCGGTTCTGGAAAAGCTTAAACCGTAACTGAACCGTTTCTTTTCCGGTTACGGTTGACGGTTCGGAATGGCCGGTGCATGGTTCCGAACCGCCGGACCATAGTTTCATTTAAAAAAATATATTTTTTTTAACAGAAAAAACAATAATAATAATATTTTTTACCATTTCTTTTTATAAAAAGATATAGAAAAAATGTTTTAAAATTAAAGAAGTCCGTCCCTCTTTTCTTTTATATACTCAACAAATTTTTATTATTTTTATTCACTGAATTTGGCTAAAAATTCAGTCAAAACTCAACTTTTCTTGTCAACTTTCCGTTAGTAACGGTTGATTCTGATGAAATCGTTAGAAATCTAACGGATTTGACGGTTTTCTAACGATTTTGCTAACGGTTCCGGTTCCGGTTCGGTCTAGGCGGTTCGGAACCGACGGTTCACGGTTTTGAGAGGGGATGAACCGGAACCGACCCGTGTTACAAACGGTTCTGGTTCACACGGTTCCGGTTCGGTTTGGCCATCCCTAATGTACAGAGACCATTCGTTTATTGAATAGAGAAGAAAAGGTTTTATAGTTTAATTTTGTAAATACATATTAAAATTTCTTTTAAGAGTATAAGAACATTCATTTATATGATAAAAAATGATGTTAAAATTAATGTGTGTTACTAACATTAAGCAGACTAATTAATGCTCCTACTAATAGGGATGTGCAGAAAAAATTCAGAACCGGACCGAACCAATAAAAACCGGAGCGAATCAGTAGTATTGGTCCGGTTCTGGTTCCAAATTCCTATAGAACCGGATAGTTGGTCCGGTTCCGGTTTTGATAAATATTTCAACGGTTCTGGACCGGGCCGGACCAATCATTTACACACACACACACACATATATATATATATATATATAATATTATATGTGTATTATTATTTTTTATATTATTGAGAAAAAGAAACCCCCTAAATTCCTATGCAGCTCAATAGATGTTTGGCTACTTAATTATGTACATTAGTGCAAAGTTGTATGCAACTTCAAGCCAAAGCAGAACTCCACTGTATGTAGCATCATTTTCGGATCAAAATAGATGTATATCCTTATTAACAATATATGATACTCATGTTATGAAATTTCTTTGTTGTTCTTCGTTTTTTTTTTCATCTTAATTCTAGACCACTATCTTTATGTTTTGAAGTATGAAAGACTAATGTTAATACTTTCTGATTCACTGTTTTTTGATAGTTGGCTTGTAATTTTCAAAGGTTTGGTTTGAACTTTGAAATAAGGGCAAACTCCGTTTTCATCCATTGTACTTTACATGTGGTTTCATTTTTACCATTATACTTTTTTTCTTTCAAAAATACCATTGTAGTTACGAAAATGTATCATTTTAACCCCAAATCCGTGGCTAAATCCGCAACTAATCCCTGCCCCAATTCGTGATTTTATGGTTAAAATGATACATTTCCGAAAGTGCAATGGTATTTTTGCAAGAAAAAAAGTATAATGGTAAAAGTGAAACACACCTGAAAGTACAATGGATGAAAACGGAGTTTGCCCTTGAAATAATGGCAAAACTATTGATAAATTTTAAATATTACATGCCTGTTTATGAAAAAAAAATATATTGTACAATGAAATATTATATGGAACCGGACCAATGGAATCGGTTCTGAAATGCTTTGGTCTGGTTCTGGTTTTTAATTTCTCCAGAACCGAAAAATTGGTTCAGTTCTGGTTTTATGAAATTTAGGTAAAAACCGGACCGGACCGTGAACACCCCTACCTACTACATCTTTAGCCATACGCACACCACTTGCATATTTTCTTAAGGCCCGAGCTTAAAACAAACAGTATATCTTAAGTTGTCATGCATTTATGAATTATTGAAAAAAATATAAAATATGAGGATTATGTAGTCACCATACCATTAGACGTGTAAAGCTAACCAAGTTAAGCTTTGAAAATGATGTCCGTTCCAAAATGATCTTCATATTTTTTTCGTTGTTATTGCGAATAAACTTTGAGCAATAATTTTATGCTGATATAATTGTCGTAATGAAAATCTAAAACTTGGTATTGATAAAATTGTTGATGGTGTAGCAATAACAAGTTTTAGATTTCTATTAAGACAATTAAGTCAGCCTAAACTTATTGCTCAATATTCCTTCACGATAACAGTTAAAAATGTATAAAGATCACATTGAGACGAAGAAGTATATCCCACATAAAATGTCAAATATTGGAAAATCCATATAAACACACACTAAAACACACATAAAGAAAGTACTACTCCTGGCAATGGACCATTATATTGGGAGTAGTAGCTATACTGATATTGTTTGAGGAAAACAGTAAATGAAACTGTTAGTCATTTTCAAATCATGGAGTGATGATGATGGTTAGATGGATCGATATTTAGGAGTTATCATATTCAGCTTTATTGGATTTTGTGTTTGAGAAGACAAAAGCCAAACTCCAAATCCACCCCTTTCAAATTATTTCTCAACCAAAAACAAAAAACCCTTCACTTTCTACTACCAAGTCTCCATGTTATTTTTTTTTTTTTCTGTTTACAGATCTGACTCTGCCTTCTCCTATCATCATCACAATTCTCTTTGATCGAATATCAGTCGTTCGATCAAATTTCAAAACGACAACTGTCTTTGATCGCCCTTATCTCACTAACCGGGTTATTGATGCGATTAACACATTATACAAAAATTCGGAACAATATGAAACTCTTACCTTTCATATTATCTCGCATGAACATTGAAACCTCGCAGAACCCTTCATGTTGGATATTAGATCCTCCAATCAGTCCACTCATACACATCTCGATTAATTCAGCTTTTCAAATAATAGTGATCCATATAAGGTCGCAGGGCGTAAATGTATAATGGCCCTGAGATCATCATGTGACTTGCACGTGATAATAACAAACTTTCACACAGTAGTTCAAGTTCAAAGCAGTTTCTTGAACAATAAATGGCACCAGCTAGTCTCACCAAATTTATAGCTGATTAACTACACTTTGGAATATTATCTCAACCAACATAATAAGAACCACACAAATTTCATAAAAGGGGAGAATTTAAAAGAAAAGAAAGAAAAGCCAGTCACACACTGAAAAAATAATAAATAACTAGAATAATATATGAATCCTTCCCTCAAAACTATATAATAACACCATGCACCATTATCATAATCATCATCCATATATGGAGGGGTACATACAAATATAGAGAAATAGAGAAATTTCTTGCTATACATTTTCTAAAGAAATAAAGGGTAATAAAAATAAGAGATCAAAAAAAAAAAGTGAAGCTAAGGATTGATATTGGTGATGATGATGATGAAGATAACAACAAATAGTAACAAACTTCTCTCACTTAGTGACAAACAGTATTAATGGCGAATCGATCGATGACTTGAGCTAAACCAAGTTCATAGCAAGTGACAGAAAATCAATTAAAACGCGCCGTTACATAACACTCTTTTTCACAGTATTTCTTTTCAAATTCATCCTTCCTTCCATCACAAAATTCCCAGAACTAGTGCTAGCTTTTGATGAGTTTTATTAAAATAAACTTACCTGTTGGAAATAGGGTTTGGGCCACTCGGGACTTCATGTGCACCAGCTTCAAACTCTCTTTTACGATGACGACGAGCTCGAGTGGTAGGCGAAGAAGGACTTGAATGCGAATTACGGGCTCTTTTGTGGTGGAAATTGGAGTTGATCATAGTGGAGGGTTGGTTATGAGGGAGGAGGGTTTGTTGGTCATTTGTGGTGGCAGCCATGGAGGTGGAGGAGTGGAGGAGGAGGAACAAGAAGATGAATATAAGGGCAAGAAAGACAATTTGGTGAAGTTTTGTGGTGGTTTCAGAGAAGTGGGAGGCTGAAGTTTTCAATTTGGCCATGCAGCAAAATTGTTGAGATGGAGGAGATATAGTACTAATAAAAAGGAAGTTCCTGCAGTGCCCCCCAAGAGACCACAAGAGATCAATATCCATTAACCAATTGCACCCTCCTCCAAGGCTAAGAGTAAGCTTTGGAAGAGAGTCAAAGAATAGTTCAGTGTGTGTGTGTGTGTGAGAGAGAGAGAGAGAGAGAGAAGGATGGAGGAGTTGAAGAAGATTTCAGCAGCCAGAAAAGTGAATGGGAAAGGAGGTTTTGAAATTCTAAACACAATTGTTGAAAACCAAACAACTTAACATGGAAGTATATATATAAGTTTGAAGAATTTGGTGGGCCAATTTACTATACTACCCCTTTTTTTCAACATTGCAAAAGCATTAATTATTGTTGGTATGGTTGTCACAAGGCTTAGCAAGTAAGCCTGATATTAAGTCATTTAATTGAATAACTTTGAAATTGAGGGTTGACTCAAATATGAAGGTTTATTTGTTTGTATGTGGTTAGAGATTCAAATTTGATGAGAAGACAAGACTAATCCTATTGTTTAGCCTATCAAATAAGTTCAATTATGTTTTAACAAATTCAGGACTAAAGATCATCTTAGGTGTGTAATTGATTCTTTGATTTAACTTCAAAATCTTTCAAAAGAAAAACTTGTAGAAATGAAGTACAATAATGATTAAGATGATACCCGGAACTAAAGAAGGCTATTTAAATGCACATATATGTAAATAAAAAGACCAAAATTTACACGTGTATACACAACCATACCACGTATCTACAAGTAAGAATCGGCACAAAAGGAAAACAAAATACAATCACGACATATATAGTTAATAATATGACTCATGCGTGGCGTCATAAGCATTCACAAAATAAACATGACGACAAATGGCCATGCGGAAGTAAATAGCGAAGCTTGACACGTTATTTACTTCAGAGAAGTTGTTTAACATTTGAACATAAATAACGAGCACAAACACCCACACATATCAGAAAAAGTTTCATACATAAGCGTATATACATGCACACATGTTTTAGATCTTATTATCATTTAAATGATTGGAATAGGAAACTTAAATTTGGTCTAGAAAACTCACTGCTTTCGAAGTGTTACTAATTGATTGAGTGATTTCCTGGGATGAGTTCCACAGTATTTCTATCCAAATATGTTTTTAGGATCAATGCTTAAATGTACATATAGAAGATTTATCTATTTAGTATATAAAAAAGAATAAAAGTTAATGCATAAATCCATGAATAACATCATTGGAGTTGAGAAAATGTTTTGATCCTAATCAGAAGAAATTATTATTCCTAATTTTAAAATAATAAAGTTTAATGCATAAGTCCATGAATGATTACGCATAATGAGAAACGGGGTTATGTGATAAATTCAAATACTAAACAAATAATACAATACAATGAGACAAATAATTTATTTTACTCTGAAGGAGGGCATTGTTGTCTTTTAATCCTCAATTTAGAATATAACTTAAAAAAGGAATCCTAAAAAGAAAAAGAGGGCAGTGGCCGCAGAAAGAAAGAAAGGGAGAATAGGGAAGAGAGTATGGTGGCTTTTTCTTGCTTGGCTTGTTCCCTCAAGAAATCTTTCTTTGACTTATTTGGCTAAGAAAACCCTATAACCTAAATTTTAAAACCAGTTTTTAATTCTTTAATTTGATTTGCTTTATTTATTCACTTTACTTTATTTATAGATAAATGCTTCTTTATCATATATGCATTCTGTATGTAAAGTTAAAAGTAATTTTCATCATCCTTGACCCATATTTGTACTATTACTACTTTTTTCCATCTAATGTCCCTATTACTGTGATTCAAATTCAAATGGAATACCATGATAAATTTTTGGGCCAAAATACATTTTACCCCCAAAGTATCCACCGATTCCCACCCCCGTTTGAAAAGTCGGTCTGTTTGGTACCTAAACTTTCAAATTTTCCGACTTTGCACCCCAGCACTAATGAATGTTAGAAAATTTAACGAATGGACTAGTTTGTAATGCTTATTAGTTTTTAAGGGTCAAATCTTAAATAATTAATTTCTTTTTCCAAATAATTAACATTATCTCAAATCTTAAATAATTAATATTTCTTGAAAATAATACTATTTTTTTAAAAAAAATGAAATTCATATTTTTAATAAAAATAAAATTTTAGTACCTTTTTTTTATTTTTTTTCTAAAAAAAAACATTGTAATGTTTTATTTATATTTTTAAAATTATAAAATAAAATTTTTAAATTGTAATTTTTGTAAGAATTTTATTTTTAAAAAAAATAAAATATTTTAGCGTTTTTATTTTCAAAATTTATTTATTTTAGAAAATTATTGTAATTTTTTTCCCAAAAAAGTACAATATTCTTTTAAATTTGCTATTTCTTTTTCAAAAGAATATTGTACTTTTTTCAAAAAAAAATTACAATATTTTTCTAAAATAAATATAATTTTAAAAATAAAAAATGCTATAATGTTTTATTTTTCAAAAAACATAAAATTCTTACAAAAATTACAATTTAAAAGTTTTATTTTATATTTTTAAAAATATAAATAAAAATTTACAATGTTTTTTTAGAAAAAAATCTTTATTTTTTAATATTGTTATTTAAAAAAAATAAAAAACGTACTAAATTTTTATTTTTAATTAAAAAAATTAAATTTTAAAAATAAATTTCATTTTTTTAAAAAAATATTTTAGCATAAAAAATTAGTATTATTTTCAAGAAATATTCATTATTTAAGATTTAAGATAATTTTACTTATTCGGAAAAAAGAAATAAATTTTTAGTACATAATATTCTGTTAAATTTTCTAACATTCGTTAGTGATGGGGTGCAAAGTGGGAAAATTTTAAAGTTTAGGTACCAAACAGACCGACTTTTCAAACAGGGGTTCAAAGTGGGAATCGGTGGATACTTTGGGGGGTACAATGTATTTTGGCCTAAATTTTTGATGGAAGGCGAAAAAGAGAATAGATACTATTTTGGTCATTTACTACAGTGTTGGAGTGTGTTTTGGAGGAAACTAGTTCCTCCATAAGTTATAAAAAGTCTTGTTTTTAACCCTTAAACTCCAAACCTAAAGCCCTAAACCCTAAACCCTAACCCCTAAACCTTAAACCCTATAAAAACATGACTTTTTATAACTTATGGAGAAACTAGTTTCCCCCAAAATTTTCTCATGAACCAACCAATCCCTACCATTCATCTTACTAAAGGAGAGATGTGGATGTAGCACAACCACTTGCTACGACGGTTCCAGGTCCGTTTTAAATAGTTGTCGCTTCTCATCTACACATTCACAGCTATTCTTTTCACAAACACTAATATACTGTTGTTGGTTAACACAAACCAACACAAATTAACAAATCGCAACACAGTACACGAAATAGAACATAAAAGGACCAAAATTGACAATTCCAACAATAGTTTTCAAAGTATGGTAAACTAACTTACTGACAAGGCAGGTTGCTGAAACCAGAAAATTTCACTCAAATGTTGAATATCTTTAAGGAGATCTTTATTCACTATTCACCGCCCCTAAAGAAGAAAATAATTCAGATGATTAGAATAATATAACACGAAATCCATGCTACATGAACAATGATTAAAAAAAGAGGGTGACTTTTCAGAAAGCACAACATTTACCATCAACTGAAAATTGAAGATAATCATAGTAAACATATCTTTTTATTTTGACAATCACATGAGCTCTATGGACCATCGATGACCATTCATTTTCATTTACCCTTTACATAATTATGGATAATCACAATAGGTTGACCATCTATTGACTTTCAAGATATCTTCAATCTCTCTCACACACAGAGACAGACACAATTATGGAATTGAAACTGCTACAATCAATCGGGTTGCTACTTAGCTGCGCTATCAGTAATAATAATGGTCACATCTCTATTGGTGGATAAAATGTTCGGTTGAGATTCAATTGATGTTGTTCTGCCGATTAGATCTCAATCAATCATTGTCCATAGGTAGAGATGTGACCCTCATCTCTACCCATGACTGCAGCGGAGGAACAGTTCCACTACCCATAATTGTGAAAGAAAGAAAGAAAGAAAGACAAATATGGAGTGGGGACTGGCTTGTCTCCCATGATGGGTAATGCATGGGTACCTACCACAACGATATTGCATAAACAGTCCAAGAAAGTATTTGAGAGAGAAAAAAGATTGTAATGGTACATAAAGGCCAACTCTGTAAATTCCACTTTTCCTTTTAATGAGTGGCTCATCATCATCAACAACAACACACATCACCTGTTATATCTTTCTTTTTCACCTATGGAGATTTCCCAAAACAATCCTCAATATTATTAGGAGGGGAAAAAATGAAAAAGATCGCATACAAATAAGGGCCCAACTTAGCTTCACACATACTACTCCCAAAAAGGATCTGAATCATGACAGTGGCAATCACATAATTCTATCAAACTTTATGGGCAATGTTATAAGTTCATCTGACAGGAATATTTGAGTTGAAATATAAAACACAAGATCAATAGTGAAAAAGAACTTTCAATACTCCACAACTTGACCATCAGGATGAGTAAATTTCAACACAATTTTAACAACTACAGCTCAAAAACCTACAGCCTCTGAACCAAAATGGACGTTCATATTGGGGGACGGAGGGAGGAACATAGAGGAAATGGAGTCCAACTATTTGCATATACATCAATAAAGATCAACTTGATTTCACCACTTTGAAAGATAGATGCCCTTAAGAATGTAAATTAATGGTACATCGACACAAATTGTGAACACAAGCCAGTCTGAGGCACATCCTGATACTAAAAGCCCGAAAATTAGGTAACTTGTTGCACATGTGCTTTTGTCAGCACTTGTAATGTCATACAAAGAAGAATGGGAAGAAGGCCAATAGAAAAGGAAACAAACAGGGAGATGAAAACATCAAACAAACACATGATTGTGTACCAATGTCTCAATTTTCTACAAAGACAACAAACTAACCAACCCCTCATGTGGTGGTCTGCATGGAAACATATACTAATAAAAAAGTCAAGAGAGTGGACCTTCATATATATTTAAGAATCTTATGTATGGAGACTAACAATAGTTTAAAACACCCCAAAATTTAAGGAATGATTCCAACTTTCAAAGATAAGACAGCCCATGGTTGTTATTTTATTAGGTGGGCAGCAAAACCAAAGAAGAAATGCCCTATTATTCTTACCCAAAATGTCAACAAATTGATGTAAGCACTCAAAAATCATAATCTTATTGAAAAAGAATAATGATATGCAGTTTGCAACAAAGCTTAAAAGAATGCTGAACACACACACACACACATATATTGCAGCTCTATCTCCCCAAATATTAGGATATGAATGATCAAGTTGAGATCACATGCTTTGACATACAAGTTTCAATGATCATCTCAAGATCATATGCTTTGACATTCAAGTATAAATGATTAAGCAAGATCATATGTTAGACATACAAGGCATACCTTTTGAATCAACAGAAAAATAGTAATATTAAGCTGAGCTACAAACAAGCCACGCAGAATCAAACATACGTGCACAACCTTTATAAATGAGTCATGATCAAACTTTACTCAGTTCTAAAAGTCCATGCTTTAATAATTATACAAATTGTATACTCCCTCCGTCCCACCCGAATAGGATTTTTGGGTTGGGCACGGGGATTAAGGAAAAAGTGTTAGTGGAGTATTTGTTGTGAGTATGAAAAGTAAAGTATGAGAGAGAAAGTGGGGTAGAGAATAATGAGTGTAAAGTTGTTGTGAGTATGAATGTGGGTCCCATTAAATAAAACACTTCTATTTTTGGGTTGTCCTAATTCGAATGGGACATCCAAAATGGAAATTTGTCCTAATTCGAGCGGGACGGAGGGAGTATATTTTGTGACTACCCCAAACTTATTTAAGCCAAGCTCAAGTGTAGGCTCCTTCATATCGCATAAGCTAGATAACTCTTAGAAGTTGACCCAAACCAAACAGGAGTCAGTCAAGTCAAGCTTTAAACAGATGATTGCCCAGCAAAGGAAAAGAAAGATCAATTTATTAAAGTACACTAATTGGACATCTTAGCTCAAGCAACAGTAACTAGGCAAACTAATCACTTTGGAGGGAAACAGTGTTCCTCTCCATTTTCCATTTTCTTTTGGGGAGGTGGGGCGGTGTGGGGTGGGTAAATCTTTTCAGGGGGGACAATTTCTCATAATTAAGCATTACCGACAAAACCTACGATATCGATCTTTCGTTTTCACAAGTTTCTCCACATTTGATTCCCATTTCTAGAAAAAGTATTTGGGGAATCTAGCTGATGAAGATGTTGCCTAAAGAAAGATAAAACCTTGTTCCAAAAGAAATGCACTCTGGTCTAACATTTCCGGCTTCCACACATCTTTATTTTTCCTACTGAAAGAAGAAATCTAATTCCATTTTTATGGTGCAAGGTGAGAGAGGAATTTTCTCAGGAATCAGTTTTAGCACAAGAATCACATCTGAAA
This sequence comes from Campanula takesimana, assembly GCA_026119855.1. Lineage (NCBI taxonomy): Eukaryota > Viridiplantae > Streptophyta > Magnoliopsida > Asterales > Campanulaceae > Campanula > Campanula takesimana. The sequence continues at coordinate 427,583 of JAOWBW010001069.1, forward strand.
GAATATAATCATTACGGCTAGCTCCTATAACTTCCCATCGTCCTCATATTCTTTCCACATTAACACCTGGTCATCTATGCTCCTATAAATGGTTTACAACCAACGTTAGCCTTTTTCTTAAGCAACATATTTATTCTAACTATGTCAAGCTAAATATATTCCGTCATTGTTATAAGAAGAGTAATACTCCCTCTGTCCCAGAAAGATAGTCCCTCTTTTTTCGTTGTTACTACGAGGGAACTTTGAGCAATTATAAAGGCTACTTATAATTATGTTAATGTGAATCTAAAAATTGTTATTAATAGTATTTATAATGGTGTATCAAGAACAATTTCAAAAAATTCATAAGAATAATTAAAAGTAATCTTAATTATTGCTCAAAGTTCCTTCGTAATAATCACGAAAATAGGGGGACTATCATTCTTGTACAGAGGGAGAATCACATAATCAAAAGGCCTATTTTCAGGTGCAATTTTTCAATACCAAGGGAGGCCTACCAGCTTTCCTAACAATAATTGGTCCATTAGCACAATCCAACCAAGACGCTACGACTTTAATTACTAGCAATTTTGACGTAACATATACTCCCTCCGTCCTACTCGAATTAGGACATATTTTCATTTTGGGTGTTCCATTCGAATTAGGACAACCCAAAAATGGACGTGTTTTATTTTATGGGACCCACATTCACACTCACAACAACTTTCCACTCATTATTCTCTACCCCACTTTTTCTCTCCTACTTTACTTTTCATACTCACAACACCTACTCCACTAGCACTTTTTCCTTAATCCCCATGCCCAACTCAAAAATCCTAATTCGGGTGGGACGGAGAGAGTAATGAATTAGGACTGCAACATTATCCTTATACTACTAACATAAATACACTCCTTGGACACACACACATGGGATGGGCCTAATGCACGAGCCTCCCTCCAGGGTCTACTAAAGGTCTACTGAGTGCAGTCTAATCCCAGCAAGCAGGAATTCCGGAGACTGTTATTGTACACTTACATACATACCATAGTTGTTAAAGGCGAAAGGCGGGAGGCAGGTGATACATACCTGGACAAGGGCGAAAGGCGAGGCGGGCGAAAGGCGGCAAAAAGGCTAGCAAGGCGGAAAATTAAAACAAAAAATTATTAAATATTAAAAAATATTATATTTCTACTTATTATGGTATCCTAACATAATTTCGACCTCAAATAAGTGAGAATTATAGGATATTGATGTTTAAAAGAAAACAAAATTAAAAAAGATGCTTGGAATCTAGATTAAAGAAGAAAAAAAATTAAACAAGGGGAGGGAGGAAAATAGAAAACGATAGAAAACTGGAATTAAGTAGAAAAAAGAGAGCGATTATAAATTAAACGAAAGAACTGGGAATAAAGAATGGAAATACAGAAAAATATGAAATCGACGCAAAGAGTTCAGAGTTATTGTAGTCGAGTTCGTTGAAGAGTGTCGTCGTCGTTGGATGGTTCTTGTCGTAGCTGCGAAGATTGCGGCAAGTATTATCAACTTCTCGGTTCTTTTCGTTTGGAAATTAGGGCTAGATTTTACAAAGGGGCACCTCACTTACCTAAATTGACGAGGTTTCCTTTAAAAAAAAAAAAAAAAAAAACACTCAACAAACCCAATTTGCGCCTACCACGTCTCTCGCTTTCGCTTCTATTCAAACAGCATACGTCGTTGTCCAATAAGGTCATCGACCGACCGCCTGATTTCACAAAGGCGAAAGGCGGCCAACCCTCTAAGGCGCCAATATGGCGAGGCGGGCGGACGCCTTTAACAACAATGATACATACATACATACATACATACATAAATATTGAACCCATGCATACGCATGTGAATGATATCTATGCAGTACCTTCTGAATCCGGTCCATATTCCTAACGGTCTACTTAATTACACTAATCAAATCCACAAAAACAGGTTGAAGAAGTCAATCAACTGTCCAAAACTTCCAGGCAGAAGAGGGCCATGCAGTAAGAATTACATGTGTTTTCCTGGTCTTCAGTAGGGGTGTTCACGGTCCGGTCCGGTCCGGTTTTTGTCTAAATTTCACAAAACCGGGACCAGACCAAAAGTGCAGTTCTGTAAAAATTTAGAACCAGGACCGGACCAATACTTTTCAGAACCGATGTCATTGGTCCGGTTCTATTAATCCGGTTCCGGTCCGGTTCTACGGTTCTACCTATATACAAATTTTTTTACTCAAAACAATACATCCGTAAGCCAAAAACTAAAATAATTGAACATAGTGGTCTCAGCTCTCAACAATTCAAAGTCAAACCACATGAAATATTAGGTGCAACTGCAACGCATGAAATTAATTATATGAGGAAAAAACAAACATTTTTTTTGCTTAAATTATAAAATTAATGAAACACTTTCAAAAAAACAACTGTGTATATATAATACTATAGATATCAAAGATAGAAACAAGTACTACTGTACGGCAGGATCCGTCATCTTGGCAGGAGTTCTTTTAAAATTGGGAACCTACGGCTTATATGTATATATATATATATATATATATATATATATACACTTTTATATATATTATGAATATATATTATGAATATATATTATACTATATATGAATGATTGGTCCGGTCCGGTCCAGAACCGTGTATATTTTTTAAAAAAACCAGGACCGGACCAATTAACCGGTTCTAGAGGATTTTGGAACCAGAACCGAACCAACGCTATTGGTTCGGTCCGGTTTTTATTGGTTCGGTCCGGTTCTATTGGTCCGGTCCGGTTCCTGCATTTTTTTGCACAGCCCTAGTCTTCAGTATCCAGTTATGTAAACTGAAATTTCTTGGGTCATTGCACCCCCTTTTTCTTTTTTCTTTCCCTTTGTATGCCTTTCCTTTTCTCTTTCGCTTTGTCTTCTTAAGTTACTAAACCACAACTACTAAAGACATAGATAGCTATAACATCCACATAGATACAAATTCACATACACATATGCATATATGTGTATTTGAAACACAACTACTGAACTACCAACAAATTATAGTAGTAAAATATCCATGTTCACAAACACCCCACATGCATGCATACATGCTTTATCTAATTACTGACATGCTATGACAAAAAATATGAAAGCCACATGGATTATTATACTACTATGTTAGGCAACAATGCCAGGCACCTGCTACCCTACCAACTTATTGGCAGTACGTGATATGATCCTCTATAGTTAGGAAGTTAATCACTGACGAACAGTCTCCCACAACATCTATGCATTAAATATAGTATCTTACATTAATACCTACTACACTCACATTTTGTTATCAGGAAACATGACAAACAAGTGTGTAGTGCTCAAACTATTTAACTCTTCCTTGAAAATGCAAAAATCACAAACCAGACAAAAATCATATATTCATATGCTGTAGATTCCAACCAATTGAGAATAAAAAATGGCGACAAATTTAAATAAAAAATATGATACTAAGTTTGCACTAAACCAGAAATTCACCAAGTAGCTGTGGCAGTATTCAATTTTTCTCATGCTTGCAGTCACCTGCCAACTACGTGACTTAACTTATCGAGGGTTCATTATCAATATCAAATCAACGTAGTCCCATCATCCTAACTGGTCTCAACTCACAACTAGCCTCATTTCAAGATAAAGGTTACCATCAATATAAGGAAGTGGCCAGAGGCATTTTATGGTCCACCAGTCTCTCACTTCTACTATAGCATTCAGAAAGAATTCCCACATTTTGTCGCCTCCTCATTCATAATTTTGTAATGATGCCAATCAAAAGGATTAGCAAATCTCTTATGTAGACTTTTTCATGGATAGTTGGGCAATGATAGCACCGTAGAAGGAAGATTACTTGCAATTATTATCACACTGTAGACAATAATTTTGGTATTGCTTTATGTTGTTATCTCACCCACAAGCCTATGATAATGCCCTTAACCTCTCTAGTTACCAAACCAAATCCTGTTTGATTGTGTCTGTCGGAGTACTAAAGAAGTTCTAGCCTCAAAACACTTTCTAAAGTTGAAACCTCATGTACGATTCTCAACTTACACCTGCAGAAACCAAGAAAACAAAAAACCCCACCTACATTTTCCAAGGCATAGACTCAAATCAGAATGAGTGGATGTACTTGTAGAATATTATCATATTGGCAAGAGATGAAGGATCCACTAGAGAAACAAGGTTGCCACCATTCACGGATCATTTCAGAGTTTCCATATTACTATAAAGAGTTCATGGAAGTGAAACCCAAGTACAAGTATTTGTGAACAAACTTTAACCATGGTATCACCTTCTTGTCATACTGAAGTAGATGAACATATTTCAGGGCCTTCTGGCCTTCCATTTAACATAACAGCCGTGCTTATTAATTAACATGTCCAATGCACTTTGAAAGAATAATTTATGCCTGTCGGGTAATGTTTGACTACTTATATCACTTGAGAAACTTGGTTCTTTACTATGAGGCATATTAAGGTGGTCAGGGAGGTCTCATTTTAACTTGTGTTTCACACTGAAGTCTCCTGAGTAGAAATATGATGATCACAGTGCACCTAGATAAATATGCTGTCGCAAAAAATAGCCACCTGCAAATGGGATTTCAGCATGAAAAACCACTACTCTTATCTAGCCTTTTTTCAACAGAAAATTTTGGGGGAAACTAGTTCCTCCATAAGTTATAAAAAGTCCTGCTTTTATAGGGTTTAAGGTTTAGGGTTTAAGGGTTAAAAAGTGGACTTTTTATAACTTATGGAGGAACTAGTTTCCCCTAGAACCTACTCTTTTTTCAATCCTATGTTTGCAACAGATGCATCTTAATATGTTTACCATGAACAGGAAAGAGTCCGAAAATATGGTTCTGAATTTTTTTATTTATACAACAGCTCCATTACCATTTCTATTTCTGAAGCACACAAAAGAAATTCAGACAACAGTGTTTAAAAGAGCAATCAGTTGATTAGCCCTGTTCGGCAACTCCACTTGGGTTCTTTTTGTCCCTATCGTGAATTCTCTTGAAAATGATTAATAATTAAGGACCAAAAACCAGACTAAAATCAAAGAGGGGCCAAACCAAAGGATATTCCATAACCTTTCGAGTGAAAAGGCATGGGCAGTCAATATACTTGGAAGTAAATGAACTGTGAACATGACCTATACAACCAATGATAATTTTAGAGATGAAGGTATGCAAGTCCAAATAACAGATCCAGCCCCTTGCCATAATTTCACAAAGTGAAAGCAGATAATGTAGTGGTGATAGTATGCTGCTGGTTGCGATATTATGTTCACCAAATATCAGATTTCAGCTCGTCCCTGATAATCATAACAATATGCAAATCCTCAGGTTCATTCAACCAACCATAGGAAGGAGCCTCCAGAGACAGCTAAGTTTTTTTTTTCTTTGGTAAAATTTCTGTACAGGTTATTTACAGAAACATAGATAGGATGTTCTGATCTACGTAAAAATTACTCATATCTTTTCTAGGTGATTTTCAACTTAAAACACCTCATCTCCATTTTCTTTCTTACAATTAATACCCTAACCTAACAAGCCCACGGACATGCGGCTCTTGGGTAAGACAATAAATGAATACATATGGGTCTAGACAAATGTCACGTGTTTAAACTATTAAAAATCGGAATTCCAGCATCTTAAGCTTTGTTTTAAGTTCTCCTCCCCCTAATAATTAACTACAATAACTAGTAAAGGATTAAGTGGGATAATTTGCTTTATAGAAAGGTAAGGACACTATAAATTTGATTAGTGTATTATAAGAAGTTTCTTTAAAAAAAAAAAAAAGATATTGCCTTGTAAAGATGGTAGGGCACCAGATATTCTTCTAAAAGTTTACTTTTGCTTTTGCAATATTTTAAAAAAGTAGAATCCGACCATGTGCCCAGTCACTTAACCCTGTGAAAAGTAAATAATGCGTGACAGCTGAAGATGTACATAAACATACTCAGCTGAAGGGGGGCTATCGTTGATCAAATCAAAATAATGGTACCCTGAATTCCTCCTATTAGAAAGAGGATTGCAAGGATCATGTAGACATGATTCCCCTGTGGCATTTCTTACCCAAAAAGAGTGTTTTCATACTTACGCATTTCGCGTAACTTTCTACCATGCATTCAAGCTTGGACTTCAGTCCGTGAATCAATAGCATGAGAGATCAATTATTGATATCATAATACCATCCTATCATAAAATTTTAATCTTCCACTTTCAGAAGCATTACTTTTGGATCAAAGAGGGATATATTACTAATACTATTACTATTGTTTCAGTATCTTAGTTAGAAGAATCAGAAGATGATTAGAGGAGGACATTCAAAATTGTTAATCAGCACTCCACCCTGCATTGGTCCAGCTCTGCTTCGGCGAAGAGCCTTTCTATCTGAAACGCCTCAAACTTAGAATGATCATAGGCAGAACATTTAAGTGGCCCTAAAGACCCTCAGTCAAATCAACAATGACGCAAAGGCCAAATATGTTAGAGGTTTCAATCAACCAAGTCTCATACACAAAATGTTGTCCATATATCAAAATATTATTATGAAACTATGAAAAAGAATGACACTATAAATTGTAACTGAACAGCAAAATAGCACTCACTATATCTTACTTCCATCGGAGAGACTGCCTTATGCCCGTGTAGATAAGTCCTAGTGATCGCCCAATCAAGCAAACCAAAAAGAAAGAGATGGCATCGCTAACTTTGGAGACTAGAGTTCGTATCAGTGGCATTGTGATATCTGCCAATTCAAGATATAGACTGAAGTAATACCTCCTGCAACAAGGAAAATACTATTAGTGACGAATAATATATGAAAAGACAATAAGAGAAGGCCCTCTATATGTTATGGGAAAAACTTGTCCAAAATGAACAATCAGTGAAGGTCCCAAATTCATGAATATCCTACAATGTGCAGAAACTCTTTGGAAGTTTTCCATTAAGGAAAAACTAGGCTACAGGGACATATAGATCTCTGTGTTTTTCTCTAAATAGGAGCAGAGATGTGCGTAGAAGATATAAACTAAACAACCCTCCCAGGACCCTTGATTCCTTGGATAATAACTGAAAAGAATAGAAGGAAAGACTGCATTTTTTATGGAAAACTTGTCAAGCCTAAACAAATAATCAGTGAAGTTCCCAAAACAATGGATTTTTGAGAATTAATAATTACCATGTAATGAAACTTTCTGGACATTTCCTTCTTGAAAATACTAGGCTACACAATGATGTATACATTTGCCTGGATATTATTACTTTCAATTAAAGTATAAATGTGCATAGAAGACTTAAAACATACCACCCTCCTAGGACCCTTAATTCCTTTGTCCGCTTAACAGGAACGCAGATGTAGCTCAGTACAGCAACACGAAATGAAGAGGAAGCAGGTCCAGATTTTCTCAAGCTAAGCTTCTTCAACCAACTAAACTTTTCAGTATCACTCTTGCTGGGTTCCTCAATGAGTAGGCTTTGAAGGGTGCACAGGTCAAAGCGGTCCTCATACATGGACACAACTGCATCCATGTTCTGATATAACCACTGCTTCAATGCAACCTGCAAACAATGTATAATTGCTCTTAATTAAAACATTCAATTTCTTCCAGTAAAGTCAATGTTTCATGAATAAGTATAGTCCTACTTTGTTCAATTGTTACTTCCCTTGGATAATAAGCAACAATAAAAACAATGAAGAATCTAAAGCCACATAATCTTCCTTGATGACTATAGCTCATTTTCTCATTGACTGTGCATTCGAAAATGATGAGCATTAAACTTTTTCAGTACCAAAACATATATTCAGATAAATCCTTGTAAAATATAAATTGCTAAAATTCAACCATAACACCAAGATAGCAGCCCTTGGCCATTTAATTATAATCATTTAATGCCCAAATCCCAATGGAATTGCATTTATGGACTACCTTCTTTTCCATAGAAGTTCTACTTAAATCGACATTAATTCATTTCAATAAATTTCAGTCACTTGGGAGATACAGTTTTGAAACTCTTAGGGAATATCTACAGCAGTGAAAGAAAAGAAAAAAAAAATATTCAGAGGTCAAAATACGTTTACCCCCCCCCCCCAAAAAAAGTATCCACCGATTCCCACATTGCACCCCCGTTTGAAAAGTCAGTCTCTCTGATACCTAATATTCCAATTTTTCACTTTGCACCCTCCGTCAAATGGAAGTTTAAAAAATTAACAGAACTGGTCATGTGCATGTCATGTGAGGGGTATTTCCGTCTTTCACCTCAAATAGAGGAGGGCTTAAATGTCATTTAGCAATCAGATTCAACCTTTGTCTTCTTCAAACCAAAACCACCATTCCACCACCATGTCTCCGTCCCGTGGTCGCCGCACCACCACCCAAAATAAACAAAATTAAACAACTACTACTACATCAATTATTGTCAGTTTTGGGTTTCTTCAAAAAATCAGAATAAAAAAAAGTCAAACACCATTTTCAAAGACTACAACATTGCCACTACAATTGCCTTCAATAAAAACCTTTTCACCCCAAATTCAATCAATATCAAAATTCAATTATATTTTTAACAGAAGCTCAGATCTGCAATCAATCCCATCAGAAACAATTATAATGTCAAAGTTTTTTAAAAATAAAATCACATGGGTTTCAAAAAATGAGGTTTCGGAACCACCATTAATGCTAAAAATCCATCTTGACCTCAAAGTATGAGATTTTCGATTGTTTCCTCCACCAGCACTGAAAAATCTCTCCTTCCCCAATCTTTTCTGGCATTCAGCCCCGTTTCCCCTTGCTCCTTCACAATCAGATCTTGAGCGGTAAAGAAAGCCGTATCTAGGATTTAGATTGAGGGAGTAACGTTATTGATATCAAGGGTATTAGCTTCGATATGGGTTTCATCACCTCCATAGTCGAATCTGGGCGTAGGAGATGAAGATGGTGGTGAACTAGTGGTTGATTTTGATGAAGAAATGGGGTAGGGCTATGGGAATGAAGAACTGGGCATTACATCTTATTTCTTTTCTTTTCCCTTTTTTCTTTTTTTCCTTCTTTACTCTTATTGCCCATGAAAACACTGCCGTTTAGAACTCCACAATTGATGGTTGAGAGGAAAAATAGAACTCCATAGTAAAAAGACGAAAATGCCATCACGTGACGAGGCACGTGCAATTTAACGTTAAATTTCTAACGCCCTTTTGAACTGGGGGGGGGGGGGTAAAGTGGGAAAATGGAAAACTTAGGTACTAAAGAGACCGAGTTTTCAAATGGGGGTGCAAAGTGGGAATCGGTGGATACTTTGGGGGGTAAACGTATTTTGGCCTTATTCAGGTAACTTAAGGGCCGGAGAGAGTAAACATATTACTCTTCAATCTACAGCGATCCTAAGTCAAACTCTAAGAGAATCCTACAAACGCCCTAATTAAATAAAGAAAGAAAACCAAACTAAATCATACTGAGTGTTGGTACAGAAATGGCCAAAATATGTTTAGCACTCCAAAGCATACACCCATTCCCACTTAGCACCCTCGCGCGAATTTTGTCCCAAGGTGGCACCTTAATTAACCATGAATCCCACTTTACCCCCTAGCACCAAACGACGTTAGAAATCTAACGGAAAATGGTCATGTGCATGTCATGTGAGGGATTTTATAGTCATTTTTCTTTAAAATAGGAGGGCATGAATGTCAATTTGTTGTGGGCTATGGCAATCATCTTTGTCGGACAACTCCATCACCAACAACCAGTAAGCATCACCATTGTTTCTCCCAATATTCTGGTCACCACCACCTTCTCTCCCAAAATTCGCGTGAGGGTGCAAAGTGGGAATAGGTGTCTACTTTGGGGGGCTAAACATATTTTGGCCTACAGAAATCTAATGCTGCAAGCAAACCATGTCGAGAAAGTTTGAGTGGCTGTGTTGAGCAAGGAGTCATGAAAACAAGGACTGGATTTCAGTAGTATTGGTGCCAAGTTGACTATGCATCAACAAATTAGGAGGACTCAATACTACAAGATGATTGTACACATGCACCAGGATTGGGAGTTGCTTTGTCAAGTACCAATCAGTGTATCTTCTAATACGCAATCCAGGACACATGTGCCTACCAAAACAATCTCAAAAATGTCATCTACCGCATCAAAAAAACCTTAAGAAAAAGCAGTAGAACTACATAACCAAGCAAATGCAAATGTATGGAAAGGAAAAAAAATAAGAAGATCAGGATCAGTTTCTACAGGATCCTCTTTCAACTGAAAAGTACTTAAACTGATTCAAGGGGCGCGATGAATTATAGTTCCGTTGAAACAACTGCATGACGATAGTGGTGAATCCTGATTGAGATGCCCAAATGCCAGCATTAGCACTCATTCACAGTTAGTTTAAATTTGTAGGAATAATAACAGGCCAACATCATTCTGCTAATAAACTATTCTCTGGAACATCAACTGTGCATGTGTACCTCATTGCGTAATCTCTGAAGTGCTCGGGTGGACAGAGTACACAAACTTAAACCAAGACTGTTAATTTCATTTGATATGTCACTGTCAATAGAAATCAGCTCCAAGTACAGGCCTGCAATCCCGTCTGCTAATGTAATGACAAAATCTTCTAATATAGAGACGCCGTGCCGAGTAAAGAAGCTATAATCATAATAGCAACCTTGCCTGTTAAATGCAGCCAGATAAATAACAAACTAAAACACACACCAAGTATCTTAAGTTCGGAGCTCATATGTGCTGTAAGATAGTTTCGCCGCTTGAGCATAAAAGAAAAAACAGAACCCCAAGCAATTTCGATGTTCACTAAACTAATTTTCAGAGTTTAGTGAGTAATATTATATGCAAATAATGCAATATGCACAAGACATTAAGCTGAAATGAGATTCTATGATGGATGTGCAGTAAAGTAGGAACGTGAAATTCCTAATGAACATACCACACTCAAAACATTTAAGATTTAATTCAAATCTGACTTGTCATTATAAGTCTACTTCCAACAACATAGGATTCACGCAGGTGACCCACGAATAACTTGAACTTTATATATGTTCAGCCTTGAACTATACTCCCTCCGTCCCATTTTAAGGTTAAAAAAAATTATGCACAACATTTAAGCAAGGAATGTTTTTATTATAAAATATAAAAAGTAGGTTAGAGTGTTGTGAATATAGAAAGTAGGTAGGACTAGGAGAGAGAAAGTAGTGTAGGAAATAATTAGTGGATAGTTGTTGTGAGTATGACATGTGGGGCCCATTGGATAGAGATGTATTAAAAACTTCCCCATTTGGGATTATGAACCTTAAATTGGGACACGCATTTAGAAAAATTTTGAACCTTAAAATGGGATGGAGGAGTATAAGCAATTTGATATGTCATCAGGCCCGGCCCTGACTCTAGGCGAGTAAGTCGGCCGCCTTGGGCCCCCGAATTTTTGGCTAATTTTGGGGCCCCCAAATTTTAATTTTAGTTGATATACAATAAATTCGTGTTTTATTCCAATGAAATCTTTAGCCCAGCGGATGAAGGTGTATTGCCAAGGTGCGTGTAGGCGCTCCTAAACTAATCCCCCCGAGTTCGAGACCTATATGGTGTAGGATGTTTTACTTATTTTCTATTACACTTTTTCTTCTCTCTCTCTCTCTCTCTCTCTCTCTCTCTCTCTCTCTCTCTCTCTCTCTCTCTCTCTCTTTCCTAATCTGACTTCCTTTCTTTCTATTTGTTTTTTTGGTTTTCCTCCTCTGCTACTTCAAATTTAATTAACAAATTTGATACTCCCTCCTTCCCGGAGTAAGAGTCCCACCCCTCATTTGCACGCTTATTAATAAATATTGGATGTGATGTAAATGTTGTGAGTGTAAAAGTAAAGTATGAGAGAGAATAAGTGGGAGAGAATAGTGAATTGATTGGTGTTGTGAGTATAAAAGTAAAATAGGAGAGAGAATGAGTGGGGTGAATAGTAAAGATTCTTTGCCGTTTTAGGAATGGGACTCTTACTCTGGGACGGACCAAAAAGGAAAATGGGACTCTTACTCTGGGACGGAGGGAGCATTTCTTTGTAAAATATATTTTGAAGAATTATTTGCAACTATGAATACATTGCTTCAACATTATTGCAAAATATTTATATGAATTATTTACATTTATAATTTGGATCAAATTTTTATTTATTTATTTTTGCATTATTACTAAAATTTATTGCATTGTTTTCATATTTCATTTATAATTATCTCAATCCAATCCAAATACCGAATCCAATTGTCTAAGCCAAAAACTTGATATTTTTATTAATAAAATTCTTTAAGTCTCGTCGTTAGTCTTCAATTCAACATCTGTTATAGTATTAAAACCTACAAAAAATCGAAAAACAAAACACCTTCATAGTAAGAACTCGGACGAAAGACAAAAAAATACATGTGGATATTCGAAAATGGCACCGCACTATTGCTTGTAAGGGAAAATTAAGGGATCCAACCAAATGGCTTGCCTAGGGCCCCAAAATCCACAGGACCGGCCCTGTATGTCATTAAAATGAGATGATTTGATGTCCTTTAAGCACACCCATGTTAGGAATCACACTTCTTATACTTTTATAAATTAGCCCTGCGCTATATGGCATTACATTTCCATTTCCAAATTAGTCTTTTATATTTATTTATTTTGTGGGATTTGATTAATGAAAGATCTAAGACGTAAAAGTTTTGGCATTAGGCTGAACTGGATTAAACTGTCTAATCAAATCCGGACTAATCTAGCTAAATGTCACTCCTATATGTATGAAAGTAAACTTCCAAACAGATTTCGGTTGAAGTTTGGTTCTCCTTGCAATGGATATGGTTGATACCCTACTTCAGGCACCTCTCCGATCCTTTCCTTCTACTTCTTTTGTATTCTTTGTGTGCAATCAGAGTGCATGTCTTTGTACCTCAACATAAAATGAAAATTCAAAAATATTCTCCATAGAACTCCAACCACGTCTTCAATGCTAAACATATTAAGAGAAGGGATTGACAACTCAGCTCAAGCCCGCAATCATACCCATGGATTGGGGTCAGTCAAATGGATCTATTTTGTCATTCAAGTCAATTTAAAGCAAAGTGGTCGGCAACCCATATTCAGCCATACGTAATAAGAGAAGGCATTATTAACTCTTGGATTTTGATTTCTTTCTAAAACCTTAAATGCGACATTCAAACAATGCAAGAACATAATAGAGGAGCCATATTTGTACTTAATGTACCTGAGGGAACCAAATCGAAGGAAGCAAATGAGCTCAGAGTAAAGACCCTCCTTGCCTGACTTTATAATGTTCTGTGAAATCGACTCGTATCCATTTAACCTCTCAACTATCGTCGTAGGAAGTTCCTGACGAAGAAGGAAAGGGAAAAAGGAAATCAGTATGATAATAGAAGTAATATTAGCATCTTTTTCTTTTCTTTTCTCATCCTTACTTAAGTAGCCAACAGAAGCAACACTTACAACGTACTCAAATAGAGTCCCAGTGTACCTTGGCTGATTTTCTGTTTGTCAAACAAACCTCTGCTCTTAGCCAGTCTATGCATACACTTGGCAAGGATCTCTGGATAATATCGGAGAGAATGATCTGCATATCATCCATTTCTAAAGTAAGAGAGCTTCCGGTTATATTATCCACCTGTAATCAATCATTAATCCTTCTATCAGTGAAAAACAACTTTTTTAATAATTTCCAATGTAACAAGCACTTTCTGATTAAATTTTCGGATTACCGGATTTGATAAAGAAAAAAGAGAAAACAAAAGACAAAAAGGACTTGTGGATATATGATGGTTACAATCAAGTAAAAGGGAGAATGACAGGTGCATTTCTTTTTTTCTTTTTTTTTGGAAAGAAAGACAGGTGCATTTCTAAAACATTTATTTTGTGTTATTCCTCCTTCTGTCTCAACTGAAGAGTGACACTTTGAATTGTACATTATTGCAGAAACAATGAGAAGGTTGCAAATCCATTATATCCCTAAATGCATCCCATTCTAAGCACTAGATTAACATAATTATTTCAAATTCCCCCATTGAATATAGAAAAATCGGAATTTCCTGCCTACAATAGAATGAACCTAGCATAGTAGTAATCACTTATATTTCAACAGATCATATACAAAATGTACAATTTTATCGAGATTTTTTGTCATTTGTTTAGCCATTCAGTTGTAAATTGTTTCACATTATCAGGGATAAGAAAGACTAATCCTCCAAAATCAAGAACAAGGCAAAACTCTCATGGCCCAAAGCCTCCTAACTCAGGAGCAAGAGTTTTTAATAGATCATCTAAGTCTGGCCACCACGCATCTAGCAACTTTGTGGCTAACCAATAAAATGAGCAATGTGCCAAATAGGGCTGGCAAAGCTTCAATATTTGAGGAAAAAACCCATATTTCCTTCAAAGAATGTTCACAAAAATAACGTAAATAGAAGAGAGGTCAGAGGCTGCTCTTACCTCTTCTTTCAAGCGCTGAAAGGAAGCCCACAACAAACGGAACATGGGACCCTCCGCAACAGCACATATATTTGAAAGTCGCTTTGCGTGGTCTTGTTCCATCTCAGTAGTTTTGTTTCCCAAATTGAACCCGCCTTCAATAGCATTTAGAGAATCCCCAATTTTGTCTTTAACAGCATCCCACGTCAATTTTGAGTTAACTTCATGGTCATGATCCATGGCACTGCAGGTCATGGAATATGTATCACATTTGTATTATAATCAAGTTTAAAGATTTTTTCATATATTCAGCAACTACAAACTTATATAAACTAATCAATCTTTCACCCAGTAACCTTCCTTACCTACCAGAAAAGGTAGGGTCTGCAGGAGCCGAACTGTCTTTCAATATGTTTTCTGGAGAAACTCGAATAGACCTGTCAACGGGAATTACTCCAGCAGTATAGGTAAGAAATATGCTCGTCAATAGGAGCACTTTGTCGACTACAGGGATCCAACCAGAAGCAACACCATCAGTGTTTATCAGACTCCCAAAGCAAAAACATTTCACAGGACTCTTCTGATGATGATGACTTGCATTTGGTTTTGCAAGGCCAATGCCTCTGGGCACACGCACCTTCCATGATGATAGCTGAGTAACTTTACGACATCCGGGGTAGTAACAACACCTTTGAAATAAAGTTAAAAAAAATAATATGAAAATCATAGTACTATTGACTTTATTAATCTAAACCCATCTACACATCAAAATTGGTAGCAAACAATTATAAGGGATACTTAATTCTAAACAGAACTACAAACCCTTCAAGTATAGCTCTAATTCTTGCTTTATTTCCACCAAAAAAAAACTGAAGCATATGAATTTTACTTTAGAAGTCTTACCTTATGTGACAGTTCCAACTTCTAAATTATACTTCCAAAATAGGATTATGCAACTGAGAAGATCATGGAAAGAACAAGTCTTACAGACAAAAACCAACAGTTACACTTCATGGATGATCTACAAGGAGATATTTAATACACCAACAATGAAATTTAAACATAAGTAATAGAGAAATACCTCATAGTCTTAGTGTGTATATCTTGGGAAGCAAAACATAGCTTTGTCACACGATTTCTATATAGGGAAAATTTAACATGTGGCTGGAAAGCTAAATATTCCGCCATTCACAAAAATTTCTGCCTCGTGATCACTGCATCATAATGGCTCCGCAAATATACAGCGAGTGATTTCAAATCAGCCTGGCTGCAATATCAATTTTCTGCAAAATATAATAATAATAATAAGTTTCAGTCACGAAACTCAAAATGATCAAGTGTACTTGCGGCAACTAAATCATTAAGCCTTTCTCTAGTGGCGCCATAAATCAGCAAATAACAAAGACCGGACCATAAGCATTTCAATAGAAAGTATGGTGTATCAACTGCATTTGCGTAGACCTAAAATGACTGCTTCAGATTTAGATGTGCGTGACATACATTTGCTTAGCTTGTGATATTGATGGCTTCAAATGCACAAGTCAACTGATTAACCAAAAAATTGAAATGCTCTTTACCACCGAGAATTATCGGTTAACAAATTGCTTACAGTACAAAGAATCAGAAAATATTAACATGTAAAGCAAATAAAATCAGTTCAACTACATTCACGAACAGTCGGTGATTCCCATCGCAGGGACGAATATTAAGTGGAATTGTGATCAAAATTATTCAATTGCACATGCTATACATGCATATAAATATATAAAACAGTAGTTAGAGATTATAATTACCCGTTGAAAGTAACAATGTAGGTCAAAAGATGAGAACCCTAGATTCAGCGCAACAAATTCGAAGGTTATGAAAGGGATTTAGGGGTTAGGGTTTGGATTTGTGCGGAAATGATACAAGCAAATCGGTGGTGGTAATTAAGATTGGATATTAGCGTACCTGGAACGCCACGAGTTGCGATCTCATGTACCATTTTTGATTTTTGTGTGCCATTTACCACATGTAATCCAATCGTTCACATTAATAATACCAATCTCAATAACTGTGTGCCATTAAATCACTTGTGGCACATAAAATGGTACACGAAATATCACAGAGGATTTGGACTCGAACGCCATATGTAGTTAGTCCGAGTTTGTCAGCCGGAGGGAAATAATGGTAGCTTAAATAGAAATCCAATAGTCGGGGTGAAAAAATAATGAAAATTTTAAATTCGATCTCGTACCAAATTAGTACAATTAAGTGAATATGAATTTAATTAGTAAAAACTATTTTTTGGGGGTTTTGGAATGCCTTTTTTTTTTTTTTTTTGGTGTGTGTGAGAGGGGGGGTATGAATGTGGTTTGTTGTTAAAATTTGGCATTCTCCATTGACAAATTCTCGTATGAGACGGCCGCATGGCGTGCGGCGAGCCGTCTCATGTGAGAATGGTTCCGCTGCTTCTCGTCTTGTTCTCCATTGCTACATCCGACGGCCAGATCCACCTTCCCCTCTTCCCAGATCGCTGCCACGTGTCACCTTAAAAAAAAAAAAAAAAAAAAAACCCCATTAACTTTAAAATGCCATATCTTGAGATTTATAACTCAGAAAAAAAATTTAAAAATACCGTTGTGTTCGTCTCGACGAGACGAATAAAACTATATAGCTCATGATATGGTTTGATTTTTTTTTTTTTAACATTTTTTTACACATAAAAAAGTTTGAGGTGCTTGCCAGCTGAAATGTAACACTCTGTTCTGATAAAAGTAACAGTTTTATCTTCAAAAAGTAACCCTTTTTCTACTATCAAATGTAACATCAATTTTACAAAAAAAAAATGGGTTTGCATTTCAATTGTTACTTTCTCAATAAAAAATTGTTACATTTCATATATAATGTTACATTAAGGAATATAAACTGTTACAATTGGGAAAAAAAAATGTTACATTCATTTTTTATAAAATGTAACATTAGTTTAGTTGTCAATCCTATGTTATTTTCGGAGAAAAAAAGTGTTACATTTGAAAAAATGAGTGTTACATTCCCTTATAAAAAGTGTTACATTAATTTAGTTGTCAATCTTTATGTTATCTTTATCTATTGTAGCAAAATTGTGGTACATTTTTTTTAGAAAAAAGGGTTACATTTGAATAGAAAAAGTGTTACATTTCGTTATAAGAAGTGTTACTTTTGTTGAATGCAAAAAAGGTTGTGGGGCAAAAAAAAAAAAAAAAAAAAAAGGGCATGGTCGGCGCGCCGCATGGGGTGCGGCCGCCGCACCAGAGACCTTCCCATCTCCATTTGTGATACTCCCTCCGTCCCATTTGAAGCTTCACATTTTACCTAAATGAGTATCCCAAGCTTCATCTTTTCCTAAAATTGTAAATGTAAGCCCCACTTGTCATACACACTCACTTCTTCCTCTCACACACTTAAATTATGGGACCCATTTGTCATACCCATTAACTTTCCCCTCTCACATATTTAAATTGTAGGCCCCACTTGTCATATCCATTAACTTCTTTCCTCTCACAACCCTTCTTACACTTATCCATTTCTAAATATGTGTGTCATCACCAAAATGGTGAAGCTTCAAATGGGACGGAGGGAGTATATAATTTCAAATTGTGAAAATCAGGGGAAAAATGTTTTTCTTTAAGGTTTGTGTAAAACGTGATTTTAAAATGGGGCGGTGCTATTTTTGCGAAAAATGAGAAGTTATTTTAAAACAATGGCTGACATTTTTGTAAATAACTGACGTTTGTCGTAAGTGTCAGTGTTAGTGTTAAAAAGTGTCGGCCATATTACACTGCACTAATAACAGTTTAACACTATCACTAGCACTTTTGCTAACCCTCATAACGCTCCTCCCATCTATATATAAATAATGGTTGAAGTTGGTTGAGCTCATTTCTATTTTAGTTTCCCGCTCAAACACATTCATCTAAAAATAGAAACTTGGAAAAGGGTAATCTGACCTAGGTAATGGGAAAGCTGGCCGATTTTTTAGGTTTGAAAAGTGGAAGCTATCTTGACTTGACTGGGAACAAAATGGTGTTTTATTTTCATGTAAGTAGTTGATATAGTTTACTAATGTTACATTCTCATTGACATATTTTTATTTTTATTTTTTTAAGCATTGACATATTTTTAAAGCCTTTAATATAGGATATGATAATTTATGTTAAAAATCTAATCTTCAGTTGCGATTTTGGCGGATTTCAAGGGATAAATTAAGGGAATGAATTTTGAGTTTCTCACTTTTACTTCCTTACCTCAAATCTAAGCTGAATATTATTTTAGGTGTATGATTTGGTTTAGTTATTGCCCATTTAACGGGTAAAACAGATACATATTGTTTCTAAAATTTTAGTTGATGGGCGTTTAAAAATAATAAAGGTAACTACTTGTGCTGAGTTGAAATTTTAGTTTTTGAGAAAGTGGAAAACATTGTCCATGAAATGTTGTTTACAATGAAAATTTTGAAAATTTGTAATTGTTACTGTTAATTTCATTATGAATATCTTTTAGTGTTATTTTTTAGTAAAATTTTTTTTCGTTATTTGTCAATCTTTTTTGGTCACGCGTTAAACGCACGGGTGTTATACTAGTTTCAAATAACTGTTGTTGCGCAGCGTCCATGCATGGGGATTTTTCGATGATTTATTATTGAGTAGTAATGTTTTTTTTTTTTCTTTGTCACTTTCCTCATAAAATCAGTCACGTTTTGAGTTTAAAGATTATTTTCATTATCTTTCGTTGGTTTTATGTTGAGAAATTGAGTATGAGAGTTATCTTTCACACTTAAAACCTGGTGATCGCTCCCATTCCACCCATTTTTGTTCTATATCTCTCACATTGTAACTTTGAGAGCCAGTTCTCAAAGTTTTTTCATATGGAGAGATGATTATCAGAGTAGGGCGCTGCCATGGAAGTTTTTTTTTTTTTTTTTTCTGAAAGAAACAAACATTTCATTAACAATGACAAGCTACAAGAAGTTGACTATCCACAAAGGGCGGAAGCTTAACCCAAGTTGTGGGGATATCATAAACAAATGCAGCCGTATAAACAACATCCGCCACACAATTGGCTTTACGACATACCAATCGGAGTTCAAAGGAAGGATGGTTAGGTAGAAAACCCCTACACAAATCAATTATAACATCCAACTCCGAATGGCCTAAGACATAAGAATAAAACCTATCATACACCAACTTAGAATCTATTTCAAATACCACTTTATCTATCTCAAGTTCAATTGCCCACACCATGGAATAATATAATGCCAAGGCCTCCCCCTCAGCCACACGAACCAAACCATGCTTGCGTTGAACCCGAGTTGCCATAAATGAGCCATCGCCACTACGAAGAACTTGACATACCCAGTCCATCTTTTGGTCGTCTGGAATGAAACGTCAAAGTTAAGCTTAACATAGCCTTCTTTAGGAACATGCCACCCCTCGCAGCGCCTGTGGGTTGTAAAAGCTTGTACTTGAACTCCTTCCTTGCCCCATTTCCATTCGGCTAATGCTGTTGTTGCACCTTGTAAAATGATTGCCGAAGGTTTCATAGTTCTACGTAGGGGTGTAAATAGCTCGGTTTAGCTCGGTTTGGGGGAATTTAGAAGCCGAACCGCTAGTGGTCGGTTTGAAGAAATCCCAGACCGAGCTAAACCATAAAAAAATTCAAACCGAGCTGAGCTAAACCACCATGGTTTGGTTCGGCTCGGTTTGAACCGCGGTTTGATTTTGCGGTTCAAAATGCGGTTCAAACCTCGGTCTAAACCACAATAGCTTGGCTTATCTCGGCTAAACGGTTCGACTTAATGGCTTGGTTTACCGGTTTAGCTCAATGGTTCGACTTATAGCTCGGTTTACCGGTTTAGCTCAACATTAGCTCAGCTCGGTCACTTAGAGTTAGGGAATTAGGGTTATAAGAAATCTAACGGTGGATATCAATTTAGAAATATAAGATCGATGGTTCATATTCATGGTTCAATAGCTTGGCTTAGCTCGGCTAAACGGTTCGACTTAATGGCTCGGTTTACCGGTTTAGCTCAATGGTTCGACTTATAGCTCGGTTTACCGGTTTAGCTCAACATTAGCTCGGCTCGGTTCGGCTCGGTTCGGTTTGAGGGGTTAAACCGCAAGCCAAACCGAGCTAAGCGGTTTACTGGTTTTTGAGACCGAGCTAAACCATTTATGTTTCAAAGCTAAGCTAAACCGTGCGGTTTAGCTCGGCTCGGTCTCAAACCGTGGTTTGAACCGAACCGCTGAGACCCCTAGTTCTACGCCATATGCAATCATTCCGTTTCTTTTTTTCTTATTTTTAAAATTTTGGGCGTATTAAGCGGACCGAGCGTAGATGGGGCATACTTGGGTATTTTCTTCCTAATGACCCTATAACAATTGCCAAAAAATCTCACCTTCTTTAACAAATGTTAAAGAAATTGTCTCAATTACAAAAATATAAATCTAAAATCCAGATTTTTTAGGGATAGAAGGAGTGTTTGTTGACCGAAGATGAAAACTGAAAAAAAAAAAAAAAAAACATACAATAGAAACTAGAAACTTAAAACGCAATTGTACTCATTTTTTAAATTCAAAACAACAACAACAAAAAAAAAAAGAAAAAGAAAAAAAAGAAGGACATGGTCTTTAATTATTTTATATTTTTTCTTTGCTCAATTCTCTTAAAACACATTTCCATTTATAAAAAATTGAAATTACATTTCATGAGCAATATTTGAAAAATATTAATTGCAACAAGAAAATTGAAATTCAGAAATGCAATTTATGCCACTTTTGTGTGGAGTATTTATAAGATTTTTGAAAAATTATCAGAAATTAACATTTGAGGCCCTTTGCACACTTCTGTTCGATGAGGGACAGATTTAGATATTATCGGGACTTTAATGGCCTATGCTAATAAAGTTGAGGGGTTCAAATTTTTTCTTTGTCAATAGGAAAAATTTCTCAAAAGTCCTCTAAACAAAACAATATTTTTAAAAAGGACAAACAATTCCGTTTATTTCATCCGGGTCCATTAGATGGAACATTTATTTTCGTTAGGTCCTTGTTTTTTTTTTAATGAAATACTGTATTCCCGAAATTACCCCTCTCATCCAACCCTAAAACGCGTATACCCTACCCTCGCTCATTTGCCTTTTTTTCGTTCTCTCTCAAAAAAATCTCATTCTCTTCTCTCTCCCGATCTCCCCGGTGCCCTCGCCCCCACCTTCGCCGGCGTCCCAGCCGCACCCTCGCCGGCATCTGAGCCCACACTATCACCAGCATCCTCAACCTCACAGGTCATCGCCTTTCTCTCCGCATATCCCTCGACTACCGGCGCTCTTACATGCGTCTTTGGATCTCCGTTGATGTCGAGATCTCCTTTCCGGAAGCAGACCCTCTTCGCCCCTATCATCTTCCCTGCAATTGTTGGAGCCCTGAAGCCTCTCTCCTTCTTCAAGTCATGAATTGTCAAGGTCTTTGTCAGTTTGCCGCCACCGCTCTTGTTACCAGATCTCACTAGATTTAACAACACAACCACACCCTCCAAATTGTCAATTGATGCGCTTTCTTGTAACTTCAATGCTTCTCCAGAATTTTTCGAATTAATAATTATTTCATTGTTCGCTTATATGCAAAAATTGATCCCGACTATAAAGGAGCATGGGTTTGTTGATGTTGATAATTAGGCTATGAAATTATGGGGGGTTTAACTGTAGTTATCTGGCTCGATGATTTAGTATTTAGTATTGTGAATCAATGTATAGGTTAGTGAGAGGGGGTGAGGGAGAATCTGAGTTATGGGAATAGGAGAGAGATTGGGGAAGGGAGGCTAAAGAGAAGATTTATGTGAGAGAGCTTTACCGCTGTGAAACAATACTAAAAATGTTGATACTCCCTCTGTCTCAGAGTAAGAGTCCTACTTTCCATTTTGATACGTCCTAAAGCAAGAGTCCTATTCCTAAAATGGCAAAGAATCTTTACTATTCGCCCCACTCATTCTCTCTCCTATTTTACTTTTATACTCACAACACCAATCAATTCAATATTCTCTCCCACTTATTCTATCTCCTACTTTATTTTTACACTCACAACATTTATATCACTTCCAATATTTATTAATAAGCGTGCAAATGAGGGGTAGGAATTTTACTCGGGGACAGAGGGAGTATTTGATTTGAAGCTGATGTGGCTTGTTGAAATTAAAAATAAAATTCAAATGACCTTTTACTATTGTAGATGCTCTTACGCTGAAGCCTACTAAATTACAATTTCTTTATTGCCCAATACAAAACTATCATTGAATGAAAATTGGGCATAGGGGGTTAATTTTTTTTATATAAAAATCAAAGAATGAATAAATAAAAAATAAAAAATTAAAATTAAATGAAAAAAAAATAAAAAAAATATGGGACGTCCCGTCCCTTCCCATCATGTCCCATCCCGTTCGCATCTCTAATGAGATGTCCTGAATATGCTTGCTTTTGAACGGGCTTAGACGACCCGTCCTATATGTATGGCGGGACGGGACGGTCCTGAATTGACAACTCTAATTTCAACCAATCGACAATCTTGGTATATAATTAATAATTTAAGATTTATAGGCATGTGACATAGCTCTCAGTCTTTTTATAGGTTACGACATGACTATCAGTGTTTTTATAGGTATGTGGTATGACTCTCAGTGTTTTTATAGGTTTGCGACATGTCACTCAGTGTTTTTATATGTCTGCGACATGTCTCTCGGTGTTTTTTTTTTATAGGTCTACGACATGATTGTCAGTGTTTTTATAGGTATGTGACATGACTCTCAGTGTTTTTATAGGTATGGGACATGTCTCTCAGAGTTTTTATAGGTCTGCTACATGTCTCTCAGTATTTTTATAGGTCTACGACATGACTGTCAGTGTTTTTATAGGTATGTGGCATGGCTCTCAGTGTTTTTATAGGTATGTGATATGTCTCTCAGTGTTTTTATAGGTCTGCCGCATGTCTCTAAGTGTTTTTATAGGTCTACAACATGATTGTCAGTGTTTTTCAAGGTATGTGGCATGACTCTCAGTGTTTTTCTAGGTATGAGACATGTCTCTCAGTGGTTTTATAGGTATGCGACATGTCTCTCAGTGTGTTTATAGGTTTACGACATGATTGTCAGTGTTTTTATTGGTATGTGGCATGACTCTCAGTGTTTTTATAAGTATGAGACATGTCTCTCAGTGTTTTTATAGGTCTGCGAATGACTTTCAATGTTTTTATGGGTTTGAGACATGACTCTCAATGTTTTTATAGGTATGTGACATGCCTATAAGTGTTTTTATAGGTCTGCGACATGTCTCTCAGTGTGTTTATAGGTCTACGACATGATTGTCAGTGTTTTTATAGGTATGCGGCATGGCTCTCAGTGTTTTTATAGGTATGTGACATGTCTCTCAGTGTTGTTAAAGGTCTGCGAATGGCTCTCAGTGTTTTTATGGGTTTGAGACATGACTCTCAGTGTTTTTATGGGTTTGAGACATGACTCTCAGTGTTTTTATAGGTATGTGACATGTCTCTCAGTGTTATTATGGGTATGTGGCATGGTTCTCAGAGTTTTTATAGGTATGTGACTTGTCTCTCAGTGTTTTTATATGTTTGCGACATGTCTCTCAGTGTGTTTATAGGTCTGCGACATGATTGTCAGTGTTTTTAAAGGTATGTGGCATGACTCTCAGTGTTTTTATAGGTATGAGACATGTCTCTTAGTGTTTTTATACGTCCGCGACATGTCTCTCAGTGTGTTTATAGGTCTACGACATGATTGACAGTGTTTTTAAAAGTATGTGGCATGACTCTCAGTGTTTTTATAGGTATGTGACAGTCTCTCAGTGTTTTTATAGGCCTGCGACATGTCTGTCAGTGTGTTTATAGGTTTACGACATGATTGTTAGTGTTTTTATAGGTATGTGATGTGTTTCTAACTGTTTTTATGGGTCTGTGTTATGATTCTAAGTGTTTTTATAGGTATGACATATGATTCTGACTGTTTTTATTGGTGTGTGACATAGTTCTAAGTGTTCTTATATGTATGTGATATGGTTCTAAGTGTTTTTATAGGTATGTGACATGGCTTTCAATGTTTTTATAGGCATGCGACATGTCTCTCAGTGTTTTTATACGTTTATGATTTGACTTTCAGTGTTTTTATATGTTTGAGACATTATTCTCAATGTTTCTAAGAGTCTGAGACATAAATCTCAGAGCGGGATGAAAATATGACCTAAAAATATGGCCTGGAAAGGGGGAGCACCCTTATAAAAGGTAATTAGGGGTTTTCTTAGCTATTTTTGTCCCTTAAGTTTTTGAGCAATTAAAAAAATATTATGTCTTCTTTAAAAATAAAAGTTAGAATGAAAGGCTTTTAAGAAAATGTCCCTTGTCAATATGTTTACGAACCTCTTCAAAAACCCTAATTAAAAAACAGTCACCCTAAAAACCCGTCCCCCTCTTCTTCCTCCTCCCAGCTCGCTCTGCAGCAACAAGTTCTCCGCCGATACCAAAAATGGTGAAGAAAAGCAAAAGTGTGAATCTTATCCCCCCTCAATTTCTCCATTATTTGTGTGTTTTCTCTCAATGTTTATCTCGAATTTGATTTGATTTTTTTTTTTTTTTTTATCTTTTTCGTTAATCTGTTGTTGTATGTATGAATTGCAGAGAGCAAGAGCAAGAGGGTATCTCTCAAGCAGAAGTACAAGGTAATCAAGAAAGTGAAGGAGCACCACAAGAAGAAGTCTAAAGAGGCTAAAAAGAGCGGATTGAACAAGAAAACAAAGGTCGAAAAAGACCCAGGTATCCCCAATGACTGGCCTTTCAAGGAGCAGGAGCTTAAGGCTCTCGAAGCGCGCCGCGCCAAGGCTATTGAGGAGTTGGAGCAGAAAAAAGCTGCCCGCAAAGAGAGGGTAAACATTTTTTCCCCCACCCTTTGAAGTTTTTTGCTTTCCTTTATTATTTTTCAATTTTAAGCCTGATGATTTAATTTACTTGCTGGATTGATTCTTGTAGAGAGAAAATGTTAATTTGGACAAGGTGGGCACTTGTCTTTTGTGAAATTACCGATCCTACATTGTGGAAATCGATTGCCTTGTAGACATTTCTGTTTTTTTCTTTTTCTTTTTTCACTAGTATTTGGTTATGCTAGCCAGGATGTAAGAAGACTCCCAATTTCTTTACTTGTTGATTCCATATATGAGACATACGAAGGTGTAGATTACAAAAAATGTGTTGATTTTAATGGTACATTTGGAGTACTTGGTGCAGTTGGGGGTTCTGTTATACTGTAATTTCCAAATGGGCTTGAGTGTGGAATGAAGGACCTAGTATTGTGTTGATAGTTGCACGTTCTAGACCAAGTCACTGTATGCCCGATGCAGCATGAATGAACAGATTTTTGCTCATTGTGTTTAATGTTCAGTTACGTGATGGCTTCTCATTTGTCAAAGGCAATCATGGTTTAAGACTATTGATGATTGCTTATTTTAAAATGCTGCTTGGTTATGATGTTAAGGGCTGAGACTTAGTACATTTGTCTGATTACTGTATTCAGATTAAGCATATCTATTTATTCTGAAGGTTGTTCCCTCGAGAGCGGATGAAGTAAAGGATCTTCCATTCATCTGATGGATAGTTTTCTCCTTGTTACTGTTTCATATATTAGCTATCGCTTTGGAAATTGTAGATTTCATATTTGTCTCGTTCTACCTCTTATAGATTGATAACAATTTATGTACTTGCTTCAGGCTAAAAAGAGAAAATTGGGGCTACTAGACGATGATGATATCTCCAATCCGGCTGATAAAGAACAAGCTTTTGGAAAGGGAGGGAAAGATTCCTCAGTAAGCACAAATACTCGAGGTATACCACCATTACATATGTTTTGTGGGGTTTCTTGGGCATATTCATTGTCTATGTTTAATTTCTGGTGGTGATGTGGAGGTGATTTGCTTTTTCTTTTTTTGCTTGTGTTTGGGGGCTGTGGGTGAGTTGGTGCGTTATGCAGTTACGATGTTCCTACCTCGTTGCTTCAACCTCATTACAGTTTTTGGCTTTTGTCAGATAACTCTGAAAGGGCTTTTTACAAGGAATTGGCGAAAGTAATCGAAGCTTCAGATGTCATTTTGGAAGTGCTTGATGCCCGGGATCCTCTTGGTACCCGTTGTGTTGATATGGAGAAGATGGTAATCAAAGCTGGTCATGAAAAGCATCTCGTGTTGCTCCTCAATAAGATTGGTAACCTCTTCCTCTTATTCTTACCTCATTCAATGGGTCCTGAAAGTGCATAAATATTTACTCTCTCCGTCCCAAATTGATAGTCCCGTTTGCCTTTTCAAACATTTTAAGGTAACATTATAATTTGGAAATTCAGTGATTTTGAAGCCTTAATTTTGGAAATGGGACTAACTTTCTGGGACAAACAAAAGGGGTAAATGGGACTATCTTTTTGGGACAGAGGGAGTATACATCTACAGGTGGTTGATATTGTATCATAAAATATAAATAACAGACTGATAATAAATTATGTGGTAGATTAATGTGTAAATATTGATTGAAGTAATTTCTTGCAGTTACTATTGCTTAACGTTTCTGGTATAACAGATCTTGTTCCACGAGAAGCCGTTGAAAAGTGGCTCAAGTATCTTAGAGAGGAATTACCAGCTGTGGCTTTCAAGTGTAGCACCCAGGAGCAAAGATCAAATCTGGGGTGGAAGTCTGGCTCGAAAGGGTCAAAAGGCCCCAAACCTGCAAAACCAAGCACTATTTTGCAAACAAGTGACTGTCTTGGTGCAGAAACTCTTTTAAAATTGCTTAAAAATTACTCCAGGAGTCATGAGGTATAGTTATTATTTTTCTTCAGCAAGATTAACATCTATTTGTTACTAAGTTATTCCTTCAGTCGGAGTATTACCTGAATGAATCATGTAATTTATACTCCCTCCATCCAAATACATGAGTTTTCTAGTTTATACTATTTTCATATTGGGACTGGGTTGATTGATTATTTCTTACATTCGATCGAACTAAAATTTTCCTTGGTCTAATGCTGTTGCAGATCAAGAAGTCAATCACAGTGGGCGTAGTTGGTCTTCCCAATGTTGGTAAGAGTAGTCTTATCAATAGTTTAAAGAGATGTCGCGTGGTCAATGTGGGTGCTACTCCCGGATTAACGAAAAGTATGCAAGAAGTTCAGTTAGACAGGAATGTTAAATTACTGGACTGCCCTGGAGTTGTGATGCTCAAAACTGGGGAGAGTGATGCTTCAATTGCCCTTCGAAACTGCAAGAGAATAGAGAAGTTAGAAGATCCTGTTACTCCAGGTAATTAACCTTTCCAGTTATCTTTATCTTTTTAACTCCAAGATTATACAATTTGCGATTATTACTATGAGGATACTGATTTTTCGTTACCTGATATTTTTTCGGAATGTGCAGTGAGGGAAATTCTCAAGCTTTGTCCCGCTGAGATGTTGGTGACACTATACAAGACGCCCGCCTTTGATTCTGACTCTGTTGATGATTTTCTCCAAAAGGTAGCTATAGTCAGGGGGAAGCTTAAAAAGGGCGGGATTGTGGATGTGGATGCTGCTGCTAGGATTGTTTTGCACGATTGGAATGAAGGTACGCATAATTAGCACTTATTGTGAAAGTGTACTCCCTCTGTCCCACCTTACTTGAGACCTAAGAGGTGGGGACAATAACTAAGGAAAAAAAATAAAACAAGGAAAATGTGTGGTAGAAAACGAAGAGAGAGAATGAGTGGGGTTAATAGTAGGTTGGTTGAATGAATTGTGTGGTGGAAAATGAAGAGAGAGAATGAGTGGGTGGGGTAGATTGAATATAAAATTATAGAAAGATTATCATTTTGGGGTGTCTCAAGTGAAGTGGGACGGACCAAAATGGAAATAAGTCTCAAGTGAGGTGGGACAGAGGGAGGGAGTATAAATGAAACTAGAAAACTTGTTACGGATACAACATTTAAGTACACCCAATGACAATTTTTAGATTTTCGTTAGACTAATAATTAGTATGAAATTATTGGTCAAAGCTCAATAAAACTCTTAAAAAGTGGGGACTATCTTTATGGGACGGAGCCACGGAGGTAGTATAATGTAGAGAAAGCAAAAGGAAAGCTCCATTGCAACTTGAATTCGGACATCCTCTCATTTGCTTTGCACTACGTTTTTCCAGGGAAAATTCCATACTTTACTATGCCTCCTACCAGAAATACAGATGTGCCTTCTGAGTCAAAGATTATTACCGAACTCAGTAAAGAGTTCAATGCAGATGAAGTATATGGCACCGAGTCTTCATTTATCGGCAGCCTTAAATCCGTGGACGATTTTCACCCCGTTGAAGTCCCATCAAATGCTCCCATCAGTTTTGACCAGTCAATGTTCGAGGTTTGTAGTCTTCAACTCTGATCTAAAGAACAAATTTGGTGCCTTATTCATTTTTTTTTTATTAAAGCTCGTTTTCCATGTCGCAGAATGACGTACAACCTGAACCATCTACTAATGATAACGAACCAATGGAAAGCTTAAATGACGATGATGACCCTGACACAGGGAAGAAAAAGGGTAAAAGCGGTAATAGCAAACAAAATGAGAAGTTATATGCAGCGGAAGGAGTTCTGAATCCAAAGGCAAGGAAGGCAGAGAAGAAGAGACAGAAAAAAGCGAGTAAGACGGCTGCAATGGAAGATGATGATGGCGATGGGGATTATGATTTCAAGGTGGATTATGTGAAGAAGAAGGGATCTGCCATGGATGTTGATGAGGAAGATGATTCGACTATTGAGGTCAGTAAGAACCAGTCTGAAGGCGATCTCGAGTGAGCTCTCCTATTAACAATGCATCGTCACAGCGACAGTAGATTAATGGCTTTGTATTTTATAAATTTTGACTTATTTATCGTTTGTTTTGAGAAATCATTAAGCAATGCAATAGTGAAATTTTATGGTACAACATTTTGCTCTGGAAGTTAGAAGGTCTGACCCATTTATACTGTTTGACCTTTACATATACTCCCTCCTTCCCATTTTAAACTTCAAAAATTTCCCTTTTGGTGTCCCATTTTAAACTTCAAAATCCAAAAAAGGAAAGTTTTTTATACTTTTTTATTTAGTGGGACCTACATGTCATACACGCAACAACTATCCACTAACTATTACCTACTCACTTTCTCTCTCCTACCCTCTTTCTATACTCACAACATTCTACCCCACTATCTATATTATATAAAGATTCTCATCTTAATTCTTGTGCCCACTTGTTTTTTGAACGGACGGAGTATTAGGTATGTAATTTCTGTGCACATTGGGCCACGGCGGGACTAAATCTTCAGTACCATATCGTGTACATCTAGGGTTCTAAGTTCTAACAGCGATCACAACCGAAACCAACTTGTTGGGCACATACTCCCTCTGTCCCATCATAATTGAGACCAACTTGTTTGGCACGGAGATTAAGAGTAGAGGAGTTGTTTGGCACGGAGATTAAGAGTAGAGGAGGGTTGTGAGTATGAAAAGTAAATTAAAAAAGAGAATGAGTAGGAATAATATTAAGTAATTGTTGCTGTGAGTATGACAAATGAGTTTCATTGAATAAAACTGTCATCTCAATTGTGATGGGACGGACAAAAAAGAATAAAGTCTCGTGGTGGGATGGAGGGAGTATACAAGAATGGCATATAAATACATTTTTCATAACGCAGGCTAACAGAGATCCAAATAATCTCTTTGCAAGGTATATTCGTTCCTATAAACTGCCACAACATGTGCCATGCTCCTCAAGGAGCAAGGATGAGTACCACAAATACTGGGAGGTGAGTGAACTAATCAATCATCAATTGCTATGCCCACCGGAGGGTCTGTATCTGTAGAGTTGTCATCTTTGGATGGGGAGGGTGGATTAGAGAATGGTGCAGTTTGTGAAGCAAGACCGCTGTCAAATGTTGTGATATTTGCTGAGGGTGACTTGGAGATTGCTCCTTGTGCTTCCAAGGCTTCACGGGCTGCTTTTTCCTTGGCTCTCTTCGCCCTTTCTAGCACTTCCTCCTGCATATCCATTGCCTTTATTAAAGGACTGTTTTTCTTCCATGGACAATATCAATTTTGTTAATGAAAAACAAATGCAAACATTGCAAAACAGAAATCTATGACCCGGACACTCTAAAGGCTCAACTCATCGCACATCATTTGCTTCTCTAGGGAACCATTTCGTTGCCCGAAAAGGGACTGTAATGAATATCATCTTTTTGTAATGACCATAACCTTCATGAATTTGAAATGACCAATGGAGGAATTAATAAGTCTTTTACGTAAAAGGGCATTAAGATGCGTGTCAATGTGAACTGATATACGTCAATTCTGGTTAATGACATACGGAGCATCTTCTTTCTTTTTCCTACCAGGCCCTCTTTTAGTTTAACAGATGCCCCACCTCGTGCTGTGCAATGAGTGGAAAGGGAGGACAGCATCTCATGCAATGACGGAAAATTAGTGGTGGAAGAACTTCAACTAATACACAAATTGTTAATTGTCAGATACCAATTTGCTTCATATGTTTCACTACTCAAATATACAACCTTTAACACAATGTGACATGCTTCTCCGTCAGTTATAAAGGAAAATGAATATGTCTATGCTATATATCACCATGAATTGATCTTGATGCATATCATGTATGAAGAGAGATGAACAAGGCCAACATGTCCAGTCTATTCCCTAGAAAGGGGCACAATATGATAAAAAGGAAGCAAGTATCCAACATATTGAAAATCTGCAGATTTGGCAGAACAGATTCTGCACTCTACTCTATAATTGGATATCCTTCCATATAGCTTCAGGATTTCGTTTTCCCAAACTTCAGGTCACACTTTAAACATTTTTATGATGTTTGGTATGAACTAAATCTGGAAAGTTGTACTGAAAATCCTCGCACGACAACTTCCTATCCGATATGCCTACTTTCAGGAAGTAGTCTGGAAATATGTAACCTCATCAAATCCCTTGATATGCAAATTCTTGGTTACGTTAGCCAACATTTTGCATCCCACCCATTTATATAAACACAATTAGTAGAAGTTTCAAAAACCTTTCTATCCCCCCCCCCCCACCAAAAAAAAAAAATAAAAAAAAAATGAAGAAGAAACAAAATAACTCGCAGTTGGGGTATAGCAAATGACTGCAAAGCTTTCTTCTCAGCTAAATATTAGCCGAGACCGGTAAGACTAACTTTGGGCATTTAGATAAGCACGTGAGTAAATACTTACAAGAACTTGCCAAACGCAGCACTTGTACACGACACACATGATGCACATACTATTGGTAATATAATTAAACACTTTAACAGGGGTTCCATCACTAGGGATCCTTGATAATACTATTGAATAAGCATATTTTCTGAAAAAATCAACATGTTCAAGCTAACAGATGGTATCACTTAAAATCAAAGAGCAGTAAAGGCTCAAATCTTTATATGATCTTAGGTTTAGCTAGTAAAAAACATCTCTATATACATACATGCGCGTGTGTGTGTGTGTGTGCATATTTGACGTTTCTAACAAAC
The DNA here is from genome assembly GCA_026119855.1 of Campanula takesimana. Classification (NCBI taxonomy): domain Eukaryota; kingdom Viridiplantae; phylum Streptophyta; class Magnoliopsida; order Asterales; family Campanulaceae; genus Campanula; species Campanula takesimana. Next base: position 459,640 of record JAOWBW010001069.1, read on the forward strand.
AAATAGAGATACCTGGAAGTCCAGAACTTGCTTTTGTTGCTCTGCTTGCAATCTACCAACCGTACTTAGGAACTCCCCCACTGCAGACTCAATACGCTCGTTAAGTGCTTCAGCAAGTGCCTTTCCCAAGAAAAACGCATCTAGAACTTGCTTACTATCGTTTTCACCTGCATAATAGTTAAATCAAGAATAAGACAGCAAAAGGGAGAAAAGGCAAAGGGTCTCACACCACTTACAGGGAAAAGGAAAACAAATATCCTTATAACTCCCTTCGTCCCAAAATGAGGATCCGATTTTGTTTGCCGATAAGATTAAGGAAGTTGACTTCCAAGACACTTTAGTAGAGCATATACATAATTGCTCTTCATTTCCACCTTATAACTGTTCCACGGGACATGATTCTTGGCAAAGGTGAACTTAGTACTACATCCGTCCCAAAATGAATGTCCAAAAATTTAACAAATTTGCTCTTAGTCAAGAGTAAACTTGAACATTTTTTGGAAATTCATTTTGGGACGGAGGAAGTAACTAAAAGCGGTTTTCTTTGGTTAAACATACTATCAATAACATGGGCAGATCAGCATGTTCTTTAGTTTTTAAACATGAAAAGTAAACCAGACATCTTCATTTTTTATTTATCCTGCTGGCAAGTTGGTGTGCAACTGAGGGCACTCTTTAAGTCCAATGGTTCACTTCTGGTAAGAGTTTACAATTGCTAGCATTGTCATATTTATTTGAATTCATTTGAGATTGAATAAAGCAAAATAAACGAGGCCCATATCAATTTCATTATATTTTTCATATTTTTAACAAATAAAATTTCAATATTAGCTTCACAAAGAGGCGCAGAAAAGTACTACATCCATCCATCTCAAAATGGTCAATCTTTTTTTTTTTTTTTTACCACACTCTGAAAGAGTGAAATTTAAACATTTTTACACGAAAATACAAAAATATCAACATTATCCTCCTACCGTACAATTAAATATCGAAAAATGATAGTTTAAAGAGCGATTAGGGCATGTCCTCGTAAAATTGGATAGTCGAACAAAAATATCTGCAAAATAAAACAGACATTTCGGGAGTATAGAGAAGAGAGCTGGTGTACCGGCGGGAGGAGGAGAACCGGGAGACCTGCTACTTTTGCAAATGAAACTGGGTCTTGAATTCAATTTAACAGCAACTGCACCGTAACTTGTACTACGAGTAGTTGAACTGGAGCGGAGAGGACGACGGCGGTCACGTGGTGGGAGTGCGGCAGCCGAGGGTCGCCATGCTGGATTGCCGAAACAGGGGGTCGGAGTTCGGGAATTGGACGGAATAATTCGAGATGAGGGTGGCGGGGAAGATGATGAGATTCCCCCACTCATTTTTCTCTCTCTACTTGACCCTTTCTGTGATTTCCGTCGAGATCTGGTAACACTGGACTGGACTGTACTCGAGTTACTGGACAGTACTACTACTTTAAGTACTCCGATCCAAGGTTTTAAAAAACGCTAGGCGTCGCTAGCCGCCTAGGCGGGATCCAGGCGGGCCGAGAATTCAGAAATAACTATAATATCTTAGACGGGACCTAAGCGTTTCATGAACGCCTAACGCCTAGGCGGAGTCTTTTAGAACACTGCTCCCATCAACCACAAATATAAGAAAAAATATATTTAAAAACACACTTATTAAAAAATAATCAAAATTAGTTTATTGTATTGTTTTTATAATAAAAATATATTAATATTAGTAATATATCTTCATATTAAATGTGTAATAAATATGCATTTGTATTTAAAAATGAGTAATTATTTAAAGGTATTTTGATACAGGAGTATTAAATACAGTTACATTTAATAAGTTTTGCATTAAACTAAGAATTAATTAAAAAGTTACTCCCTCCGTCCCCCTTTAAACTTCAAAAAAATTTCCGTCGAGATCGACTATTGTACTCGAGTGACTGGACAGTACTCCCTCCGTCCCCATTTAAACTTCAAAAAAAAATCCGGTTCAAGAATTAATTAAAAAATTACTCCATCCGTCGCGATTTAAGGTTCTTAGTTTGACTTTACATGCTTATTAAGAAATTAAGGCAAAATTGAGTCAAGAATAGTAGTGAGTGGAGGATATAATTGTCCATTTATAATGCAAGTGGGTGAAAAGTAGATGAGTAAGTAATGGGTTTTTTGTAATAGATGAACTTTATGAGGACAAGAATGTCCAAAACACTATTCATCATTTGCTATTTAAGGAATAAAGCAACTAAGAACCTTAAACTGAGACATACAAAAAAAGAAAGTAAGAACCTTAAATTGGGACGGATGGAGTATGTATTGTGACTGTAGATGGTTTGGTAGGAGATAGAAAGTGGGGTAGAGAATACTCCCTCCGTCCCATCTTATACTTCAAAAAAATAATGGGCACAAAAATTAAGATGAGAATCTTTATATTATAAAATATAGATAGTGGGGTAGAGTGTTGTAAGTATAGAAAGTGGGTAGGAGAGAGAAAATGGGGTATAAAATAGATTTTTTTTCCAAATAATTCTCTTTTAAATCATTATCTACCTAAATGACATTTGGGAAACTTTATATACCAAAATGACCAGTTTTTGTGAAATCGGCATTGGCATTGCCGACTTTGGGTTGAAGTCGGCACTACCAATGCCGACTTTAGGTCAACCCGGTTAAGGTTAAGAATAATTAGGGGTTAAGAAGGATTAGGAGGGAATATTTTGGGGCAGAGTGAGTTTTTGTGTTGTACTGAAGTCGGTACTCACAATGCCGACTTTGACTAGGGTTTCTGAAGTCGGCATTGTGGATGCCGACTTTAGGCCTCCATAAAACACCCGCAACTGGCTTCAGAAGTTTTCACTCGTTTCATATTCAAAACACAAACTTCTCTAATATCTGATTCTCATCTTTAATTTTTTTTTTCTCTCCCTTTCAAGTTGAAAGCTCAAAAGTTGTATTTGGTGAATTTGATTCAAGCATCTAAGGTACATTTTAATCTTTGTTATATGTTTTTATTTGTATAATGTGAATGCAAACTAGAGTTATTAAACTATAATTCAGTTAAAAAAAAAAAAAGATGTGTTGTCCTTTAAACATTTAACATCCAACGCAAAACTCGTTAAATTTTTGATATTTCAGTTAAATTTTTGACATTTCAGTTAAATTTTTGACTGTTATTTTGTTAACATTTCTTACAATTTCCATGCATATATGATTTACAGTTTCTTAATGTATTACATTAACAATTTTTGACTGTTATTTTGTTAACATTTCTTACAATTTCAGTTAAATTTTTGACATTTCAGTTAAATTTCCATGCATATTTCAGTTAAATTTTTGACATTTCATATAAATTTTTGAAGATCAAGAAATTTTCTTAATGTAACAAATTTTAATGATGTTATTTGTTGCAATTTTTTATATATATTTTGACTGTTGAATTAATTTGTTTAGGGGAAAATATGAGTGGACTTCCACTTATTTTCATGTGCTACTGGGGAGGAGATGATGAACACCCGTTTGCAGATAGTAATCTTGAACAGGGGCCGAAATTTCCACTTAGGGCAAAAACTCGTTGGGGTTACGAAAAATTGATTAGGAAGTTATATAAGAAAATTGATATAGATCCAAGAGATGCTAAGTTGAAAGTTATTTGTAGATATCCTCATATGATGGGTAATGGGTTTGCAAGTTACATTCCGTTTGAAGTCGAGAATGATATGTGTATGAAAGTCATGTTTGATGTTTCTGCTCAATTAGGTGGGGTAGGTAGCTTGCAGTTGTATATTATCATGGATTTTTTAGTTTTTGATAATAATGTTAACTACCTTGAGAGATATACTGGTGGTTTTGAAACACATGGGGAAGTGGAACCGGAAGTGGAACCGGAAGTGGAAGCAGAAGTGGAAGGGGAAGGGGAAGAGGTAGAGGAACGTGAAAATGATGATGACTCAGACTATGAAGGTCATATCCTTGCAATAAGTTCTGATGTTGATTCTGGATATGAAGATTGTTCGAGTCCAACTGATAGCGAGAATGAAGGTGATGATGGGGAAGGTGGTGATGTAGGAGCACACATGGTTACTTTTCAAGGTGAACCGCATAATCAAATGTATGGGAGAGCAGGCTATCCATTTTACCGTGATATTGGTGAAAGGTCAGAGAATTATGATAATAGTGAATACAAGTTTGCAGAATGGAATGCGGAGAGTGATGGAATCGCCAAAGGAATTCGCTTCGCAGAGAAGATTGATGTGCAGTACCAAATAAAGAAGTACCATATTATGAAGAATTTGAGGTTCAAGGTGAGAAAGAGCACACCGCAAAAGTGGGCTATTGAGTGTTTGGTGAAAGATTTCCCCTGCAATTTCTATGTGAATGTGAGTCTGAAGAAGGGTGGGTACTGGGAAGTAACTAAGTACAAGGGTCCACATTCTTGCTTGGCTTCAGATGTTAGCGGCGATCATCCTAATTTAGATGCTAAGTTTATAGGACGATTTGTTTTCGATCTTGTCAAGGCTGATCCAGAGTACAAGATTAAGCTTATCATGATAAATATAAAATCAAAGTACGGTAAGGATGTTTCATATCGGAAGGCATGGTGTGGTAAACAAAAAGCCATCGCTCAAGCATATGGGGATTGGGACGAATCTTATAGAAAGTTGCCACGTTTGTTAGCAGCTATTCAAAAGTGGAACCCTTCAACCATTGTGCAGTTTTCTAACCGTCCTGACGCTGGTCCTCCAGGTTCTTTTGACCGCGTGTTCTGGGCATTTGGCCCTTGTTTGGAAGCATTCTCTCATTGCCGTCCTGTCATTTCTGTTGATGGCACATTCTTGCATGGAAGATATAAAGGGGTAATACTTATTGCTATGGGTGTTGATGCGAATGATAGTTTACTTCCACTTGCTTTTGCTCTTGTTGAAAAAGAGGACCATGAAAACTGGTCTTGGTTCTTACATCTTGTTTGCCGACATGTTATTAGGGGTCGTGAAGTTTGTTTGATATCTGATCGCCATAATGGGATCCTTGCCACTGTGGGAGAAAACGGATGGCCACGAGATGTTGTGCACAGGTGGTGCATGTTGCATTTACGAGCTAATTTCCTTTATGCTCATAAGGGTGTTTGCTTAAAAGATCTTTTTTGGCGTGCTGTTAGCGCCACCCAGGAACGGAAGATGAAAAATTACTTGGCTCAGATTCGTATCATCAATCGCGAGGCAGTTAAATGGTTTGAGTTTTTGGATGTTAAAAAGTGGTCAATGGCGCATGATGGTGGATATAGGTACGGAATTAAGACTACCAATTTGTCTGAGGTTTTTAATGGTGTCATGAAAGGAGCGCGTGGGATGCCTGTTTCAGGTATTGTTGAGATGGCCTTCTATAGGTGTGTGGAATACTTTCAAAGTAGACTCTCGGGATCAATAAGGGCTTTAGGGGGGTATCCTGGTAACCCCAACGTAAATGCGAGACTACTATTCAGTCAAAGGGTCCAACAAAAGTATGACTTCAACTTGAAGAAGGCTGGGTATCATAATGTTAGAAGATTTAACAATACTGCATCAGGTGTTTATCAAGTGACAACGGGGAGACGCGGTGAAAGGGGTGGAAGGGTTCAAGTGGTGGAATTGGGTCCTCGAACATGCACTTGTGGCAAATGGGTGCAATATCATTACCCTTGTTCGCATGCTCTTGCCTGCTTCAAAGCCCAACATATTGACGGTTTGAATTATGTTGATTTCTTTTACAGTCTTGAGGCGTACTACAATACATGGAGGGGCACTTTTAATCCGATCCATGACGAGGCTTATTGGAATGTAGATCATCTTGTCCCAAGTTTTTATCCTAACCCGATGCACCGTCGTGATAAGAAGCAATGAAGACCTAAATCAAGGCGGATTAGAAATAGGATGGATTGGCAGGTGGAGAAAAGGAAGTTTCGTTGCGGGATATGCAAGGTAGAAGGTCACACTAAAAGAAGATGTCCAACTCTTAGGGAGGAAGATTAAATGTTATTTTCTAGTACCTGTAATATGTTTGTTTAACTATTCGTGAATGTTTGTTTTACTTTGAACTTGTAATATATTTAAGTATTTGTGGATGTTATTATATTTGAACTTGTGATATATTTAACTATTCGTGAATGTTTTTTATTTGTTGTCCCGGTCACATAGGAAATATAACAAAAATCAAATAAATTCAGTGACCACAACCCGGTCACATAGGAATATATTACATAAATAAATAAATTCAGTGACCACATCCCGGTCACATAGGAAAATATTACATAAATAAATAAATTCAGTGACCACATCCCGGTCACATTGGAAATATAACAAAAATCAAATAAATTCAGTGACCACAGCCCGGTCACATAGGAAAATATTACATAAATCCCTGTAGGTAGTAAATCCGACACAAATCCATATATTACATGTCCAACACATTAACTTAACAATCTTTAGGGAAGACCTTAGAAACATTAGAAAGTGTAATGTTAAGTAGTTTTTTGGAGCGTATGACGGCAAAGACAACAACCTAATAGATCAACAAAACAAAACATTTAGAACAAAATGTTAAGGAATATATCCTTAGGGAGTGTAATGTTAAGTAAAATATTTCATACCTGATTAAGTATTAGAACAGCACCAACACCTATGTCACTTTCATACCTGAGCGTATTGTCAGCAATGAAAGCTTCAATTGTGTCAGTCGGATCCTTCAAAGTCACCGAAACAGAGCCATAACCAGTTGGTTTGCACTCCTTCACGACAACAACAACCTAATAAAACAAAAAAATAACGACCAATTATTTTTAAATATCAACCTTAACTATAATTAATGTAAAATATTATACCTGTTCCACCCTGTCATGTTGTTTGCATTTCTCCTTGATCGTTCTCAACGGGAAATATGTACCCTCTGCAGTGAGATAATCCATTGCAGAAAGCCATGGTTTGCGCTGGAAATCTTCATCCTCCTCCGGCTCTTCAAGCTTTCTCCTTATGGCCTCTTGGGTCGACTGGGGTGGATCCTGAGAGACATGAGCTTTTCCGGAGTGATGCCGCCGCACGGCCTCTGCTGCAATACCAGCGGGACCAGGTATGATACGAGGCAGTGGAGATTCTAACTCTCGTTCGATTTGAGAGAGATTAGATTGAGCATCGGAGTGTTGAACGGGATTACCATAAAGAGGTTGTTTGCCACGATACCAGCGGGGGAGCGATGGATCCATTATGACAGTTAGAAATTTTTGAGAGAGATTAGTTTTGAGAGAGATGGATGAGAAATGGATGAATTTGTTTTTGAGGCCACCAAGCCTTTTAAAGGGTAAGTATTCTGATAAAAACGGTATTGGTAGTGCCGTTTTTGACAGTTCTGATAAAAACGGTATTGGTAGTGCCGTTTTTGACAGTTCTGATAAAAACGGTATTGGTAGTGCCGTTTTTGACAGTTCTGATAAATTTATTTGAGATGTTTATGTAAATCCTTCTTTGTTTGATTTTTTGTGATGAAATTCCATGTCAATATTTAGGGTCTAAATTTATTCCAAAAATTCCACAAAATATCCATTTTATTTATATACATATAAATACTACATCAATCCAAATAGTTATTGACCACATCCCGGTCAAATAGGAAATCCATCAGGGATATGCAGATGGGGTGTAATTGTTAGGAGGATTATGTGGCCTTCCACCTCTCCTAGGCATAAGGCGAGAAATTACACGACCTATTCGTGATGTGTTAGTTTGACGAGATGGCGATGGTTCCTGAGTTGGGTCTATGTGACCAAAAGGTGTAGCCTCCGGAAGCGACATCGGAGGTAGAGTTGGAGTATAATCCATTTGAAAGCTTCGCCTTCCACTCCCACTCCCAGAAGCATACGATGTGAAACCCGTCCCTAGAGGTCGACTTGGAGCATAGTCAACGCTTCTTCTTCGACTTCCACTCCCACTCTCCGAACCATATGATGTAAAACCAAAATTTGGCGGGGGAGTTGGAGTATAATCCATCTGTGTATGAGAGAATCCATAGTTTCCTGCCTGGGAGAAAGCGTCATGTCCTGTAAATGTGTTTGGATCCTCGTTATCTCCGCCCTCATCATTCCCTTCCTCGTCATTGTCCCCCTCATTCACTGCCTCCTCAACATGTACCTCTGGATCATCCTGCACGTGTTGAGCACGTCTACGAACCCGATTTCGTCTCGGTGGCACCCCTTGAACACGATCTACTGGTGGTGGAGGAGGTTGGAGGGCATCCAGTCGTTTCTGCTGTCTAATAGATGATAAGGATTGTCTGATGACACCACGGGTAACATATAGGTTTTGTGAGCGTATGCCGTATCCCTCTACCTCAGATATGGCATTCTCGTTGGATATGTATGCACGCTGAAGGTTTTGAATCTGTTGAAAATAACAAAAAAGGAATAAATTATAACGATAAGATAAATTGTGAACAAATAAAAATGAACTAAAGTAAATATGTACTATTTAGCTTACCAAACCCTCATACCGACTAGCATGCGCCCTGTACCCCTCATCCTCTATAGCATTCGGATTCTGGATCAATAACCGTGTAATCCTATGGTACCATAACATATAGTAATGTGTGTAATCTACATCCTCGGTACCATATTGCCCAGCCACCACCAAATTAGCCCGTTGATTCCACATTCCGATGGGAACTATGTGGAATTCAGGCCAATTAACCTCTGACCGACCTCGTCGATCTAGTCCATGCAGGTAATCACTCGTGTCATGTGGGTCAGGGATATTCTGTAACATCCCGAACTGCCTCATTACTCGATCGGGAAGGTGCCACTCAACCCTATCAAAGCAAATGAGGGGCACCTTCGCTCTCCATATAGCCTGTCCCTGGAAGCAATATGGTGGACCCTGGACATTTAAGTACGGCTGCCACTCAACCTGATCGTCATTCAAATACGCCAGCTGATCCCGGTATCCACGCACGTTGTGGACGGTAAGATGCGTATATGATAAAGGACATTGCCACCTACATATGGAGCAATTTGGCATACAAATTAATGTGTAATAATAAAAATTAAGTACATAGAATATTATGTGGACTTAAATTTAATTTATTTTAGAATACCTGCAACCATATGGGGATAATGCATCCTGAAGAATGACATCTCCACGTGTCCTTACGGGTCGTAAACACAACAACCGTTCCCAAGCCCAAATCTAAAAAAAATAACATAAAGAAAAAAAATTGTGTCACGTACAAAACATATTTTCTTCACTACAATAATATAAGAAAATATAATTGACATACCTGTACAATTGTTAAGAATCCAGCACAACTTTTCGCATCGGGCTTTGTCGCTACACACAAGTCCCGATATAAAAAGGCTAACATTGCACTACCCCAACTGTAGTTCCCGATCGTGTCAACGTCCCTAAGCAGTGGGAGGTACATGAGTTTCACTAAGACATTACTCGTATCCGGCATTAAATGTGACCCTATGCATATCAAAATATATGCCCGAGTATACTGGTTAACCAATTCGGGCGGGGCATTTGCAGGAAGCTCATCCCACTGAGTCAGTTCGTCTATAATCCATTTAATAGACAATCTACCACCCTTCAATACGCCATCATGTGGTTCAATCCCTAGTAATTCGTGGCATAATTGAACCCATTCCAATTTTTGCATATGGGTTTGGGAACTAATCACAGGATCCCCGTCTATAGGAAGGCCACATAAAATTCCAACATCCTGAAGGGTGATGGTCATCTCCCCAACTGGCAAATGAAATGTGTGCGTCTCTGGACGCCATCTCTCAACCAAAGCCTCTAACAAATGCCAATCATATTTGAAAAAACCTAGTTTATAAACACCGTAAAACCCAACATCTAAAAGTTTACTCTGAATCCTAACATCCAAGTTTTTAGGAGGTTCCGGACCGCGCCTAAATCTAATATTCTCAACTTCTTGTTGAGCCCAAATATAACGTGACCGGTGTTTATCTTGCCATTTTAATACGGAGTCGTCTAACGGCCCGGGATCAACAAATGCTTGGTTATCATGATATTGGTCCATCTGAAACAAACAACAAAACTATTAAACTAAAATTCGTTTAAAAAAGAGGCTGGTCCGTTAAATATTTAACCGAAAAAGGGCTCTTTTCTGACAGTTTAGTTAACTTTTTGACAGAAAATGGGATTTTTGATAAAAATAGAGGCTGTTTGTTAAATATTTAACAGAATAACGCAAAACCTGTTAAATTTCGGACAGTTCAGTTAAGTTTCTAACGGAAAGTAGGCATTTATGTTAACTTTCCAACGAAATTCGGATGATAATGTGAAGTTCATCAACTTTTAATAAATAGATTATTGTTAAATTAATATAAAATCACATAAGCAAATTAACATGTATTATCAGTTAATATTCTAACAGAAAATGGGCATTTTTGTTAACTTTCTAACGAAATTCAGTCGATAATGTGAATTTTCATCAACTTTTAATAAATTGCTTTTTCTTAAATTAATTCAAACTCACATAAGCAAATTAACATGTATATTATAAACTCAACAAATTAACATATTCTAATTTCATCGAAAAAGATAAAGATGATAGCACTAACCTTATGATTTCGAATTTTTGACAAGATATTCTGACAAAAAATGTGATTTCTGAGCAATACACTGAGATGAAGATAGGGATGGGACTTGGTTTGAATGAAGATGGATGAAGATGGGGATGGTTTGAAGGGTAGGGTTTGAATGGGGAAGGGGAAGGGGAGGGGGGCGTCGCTTTTTGAAGAGTTTTGACCGGTCCTGAAGTCGGCATTGGTAGTGCCGACTTCACCCCAAAGTCGGCAATGCCAATGCCGTTTTTACCAGACAATGGCCGACAACCAAACTCCCAAAATATTCCCCGTGTTAACCCTAATTCTTCTTAACCCTAATCCGGTTGAATTTTGCTTTGCCTAAAGTCGGCATTGGTAGTGCCGACTTCAACCCAAAGTCGGCAATGCCAATGCCGATTTCACAAAAAATGGTCATTTTGGTATATAAAGTTTCCCAAATGTCATTTAGGTAGATAATGATTTAAAAGAGAATTATTTGAAAAAAAAAATCGTATAAAATAGTTTTTTTTTTTTGAACGAGGGGGTAGGGAATAGTTAGTGGATAGTTGTTCTATGTATGACATGAGGTCCCACTAAATAAAAAGTATAAAAAACTTTCCTTTATGGATTTTGAAGTTTAAAACGGGACGCTCAAAAGGAAATTTTTTGAAGTTTAAAATGGGACGGAGGGAGTAGTTAGTGGGTAATTGTTCTGAGTATGACATTTGGGGCCCATAAATAATGAAGTATAAAAAACTTGGTTTTTTAGGTTTTGAAGTTTAAATCGGACCTTCCTATAGGCAAAAAAAATAAAAACATACTCCCCCTATCCCGCCCAAAATAGGATTTTAGCAGTTTTTTTATACTTTGATCAAATAATTTAAATAAGAAATAATTATCATAAAATATTTTTTTTAATTGAGAGTATTATTAATGGTAATACGTTATCAGTTTTTTAATTTTTTTTAGATTATTATATTTCTTCAAAAGACTTGGTCAAACTAAAATCAAGTTTATCAAAATCCTATTTCGAGCGGGACGGAGGAAATATTTATTAAGAAAGTAATTAAATTAATTAATTGTCTTCTTTTTATAACAAAACGTATTAAAATTATATATCCTCATATTAAATTTGTTATAAATGTGCACTTGTATTTGAAAACGAGTAGTAATTATTTAGGAGTTTTTTTTTTATGAAATTATTTAGAGGTGTTTTTGATAAAGGAGTATTAAATGCAGTTACATTTAATGAGTTTTGCATTAAAATTAAGTATTACTTTTGGTAAATGAAGAAAACATTTAAAAAAAACACTGTTACTTTTTTGTATATATGTATTACTTTTATGTATACAAACTATTGCATATAAGTAACATGTTTGTTACATTTAGTTACAGTAACTATAATCTAAAATGGACAATGAGATCCATTTGTCATCCTCACAACAAAACTTCCTACCCACTTTCTCTTTCTTATTTTACTTTTCACACTTACAATATTTATTTATTTTTAATCTCCATGCAAAGTCAAACTAAGAACTTAAATTTAAATTTAGAAGGAGGGAGTACATATGAATGTAATAGCAGATTTGGAGAAGTTTATTTCACTTTCAAACCGAATTCCCATCTACGGACAAGTCTTTCAGTATCTTTATTACTACAGTATTAGTTAAAAAGCTCAAATAAAATAGCAGATTTGGAGAAGTTTATTTCACTTTCTTTAGTTCACTGTGGTTCAGTTACAAGCATACACTTGTTTCTCCTCTCCTCCTTAAATTTACTTTTGTAATTATTTGATGTGTGAGTTTTTTCGGCATCTTGCAGGCACAAGGGACTCAGTTAATGAGGAAAATGTGGTTCCAGAACATGAAGATGAAGCTGATAGTTCTTGGAATTATTATTGCTTTGCAGTGGCGAAGCCAGAAAATTTCGACAAGGGGGTCGAAGTTGCTTTGGAGATAACGATGCTAATGAAGGTATACAAATTTAGTATTAAAGGGGGTCAAAATAATATTTTAATGCAATTTGTTATCAAAATTAAGGGGGTCAAAATGTTATAATCTAGTAATTTTAGTAGTAAAATATCATTTTAATTTTTTTTTGAAGTACTAAAATTGACACGTTTCAAAATTTAAGGGGATCGGCTGACCCCTATGGCTAAGCCTTAGCTTCGCCACTGTTGCTTTGATTCTCGTCATCGATTTGTGGAGGCTTATGCTAGAACATGGATTGCATAACTAATGATTATTAATTCACGAATGAAATCATAAATATAATGTTACTCACTCCGTCTCAGAGTAAGAGTCCTACTTTCCATTTTGGTACGTCTAAGAGTCTTATTCCTAAAATGGCAAAGAATCTTTACTATTCATCACACTCATTCTCTTTCCTATTTTACTTTTATACTCACAACACCAATCAATTCACTATTATCTCCCACTTATTCTCTCTCCTACTTTACTTTTACACTCACAACATTTACATCACTTCCAATATTTATTAATAAGCGTGCAAATGAGGGGTAAGACTCTTACTCCGGGACGGAGGGAGTAATATAAAGTGTAGAAGATTAATTAATGTGTAGAATTCCTGAAGTGTAAAAATTACCTATTTATGATGTGCAAAATAGTAATTTTGCACTACTTAAGTAAAAGTGTGTAGTCCATAAGTGAAGTGCCTCTTAGTCTCATATATAAAGAACCCTTCATCAGCCTTAAGACACACACAAATTCATACTATCTCCTACATTCTCTTCATTCTTTGCTAGAAGAACAAGATGGGCACTACTATCATTTAGAAATACTTCATTCCCTACTTTTTCTTCATTCATTCTTCCTTCAAGAACATCAAGATGGATTCAATAGGTATATGCTTCCGCCCTTATGTCTTCTCAAACTTATTCCGGATTTGAGTGTTTTGGCTTAAGTTGAATAGCAAAGTTCAAACAATTGGTATCAGAGCCCACTAAAAATCTGGATTAAGTTTGAGTTTTGAAAGCTTAAAATGCTTCATTTTGATTCATGAATTTTGTTGAATAATTACGTTTTTATGTTATTTAAACACTCCAATTCATTAACATAGTATTAGTAATCATCATTTGGTTAAAATTCTAAAAAAGATTGAAGTTTTACTCAAATGACACAATGGTTCATGCAAGATTATCTCATCAGCATTAGTCGTGCGTTGATTAATGCGCGGAGTGTGCGGAGCTATTTGCTTGACCAACTTAATTTATGCAAGATTATCCCATTAACATGGCCGTGCATTGTATGATGTACGGACTCTGTGGATCTTCTTGCTTGGTCAAAAAAAATTGTGTAAAAATCCGTAAGTGCAGAAAATGGCTTGCACGGCCGAGTCAAGGAACATGCTCGGCCGTGCATCATAATGTTAAGAAACGATGTTTCAAAAAATGATTTGCTCGGCCGAGCACCTCCCTTGACTCGGCCGTGCACTAACGTGATAAGAATCGATGCCTCTGAAAAATTTAGAGCAAGGCCAAGCATCACCCTTGACTCGGCCGTGCACTAATGCATCAAAATTCAATACTTCTGTAAAGATAGAGCACAGCCGATCCATGCTCTATACTCGGTGTGCATACACTGTTCACAGGTTTCATGATTTTCATAAAATTTGCAAAAATTTTCCTTCATTTGAGCAAAACATACATTTTTCAAGTCTAAATCTGTGATTAATTATATGCTTAAACAATTTTATACATTTTTAAATAATATTATTACTAAAGTGATTTACGTTATTTATATCCAAAAATTATTAAGTGTTGAATGTATACATCAATATATGAATAACATGAATTTTCCAAAAAGATGGTGTCATTTGACAAAATTTATCCATTCATTTGGTCACAAATAAAGTGAGCATTAGGTTGTTTTGTTAAGCGCTTAAATCGGCCCCCAAAAAAAGAGAAAGTATTTAATTGAGACATTGCCCAATTTATTGGCTATCTCAAGATAATCATTTATGAGTCAACTCGCAATCCAAATATTAGTTTTGATGTCAAGTTAATTATCTTATAGTTGGGTTTAATTGATATAATTAATCATTTATTTATTATGTGTAGTTACTTATAAATGTTTTGTATTTCATTCTTTGTTCTTATTACCAACAGATTTATTAAATGCCCTCATGGAACCGGACCCAACACAAACACAATAACCGAGTCCACTGCAACCGTCACATAATTAGCTACATCGCCACTGTTCCACATAAAAAATCTCATATTTGAGCATAATAACACATACAGCATGCTTTCAAATAACCATGATGTTAACCGAGCAATATCAATATCAAAGCAATTATCAAATGGAACCGAACAAACGAATTACGTATCAATAAATTGGAGTACTACGATAAGACGAGTATAAAAGAATAATAACTGACACGGAATCAATATTGTGTAGTCTCCCTTACCTCAAAATGCTATAATCAAACTACCAAAATATTCATTTGGATCAAACAAATCAAAAGTCTCCCAAATATATTCTTGCTGAAACCATAATATTGCAACAGTAGTACGAATTTAGGCAAATGGAAAGGTGGCGCCTAATTACTTAGTTCATAGGGAAATAATAAAGTTACAAAAGATAGCTACAAAATGTTGCTTACAAAATGAGGTGTCATAATTGTGTTTGTGTTTTTAATTAAAGTGTGCCGGATCCACTATCGATATAGCCAATAAAGTATCGCCACCACATCTTGTATCCTTCATTTTGTAAACTTCTTTTGTAAGCCTAGCATTGTCCTAGTTCATATACTAACTTCCATTACATAAGTCACCAAATAAAAGACTCATACTAAAACACCTCATGCTATTCCCATGCTAAGGATCACCTCCGATGCTCTTGCAGGGTCGTCATGAATTACAGGGTTGTCCTGAACTACAGAGTGTTGCATCCAAAACAAAAGGAAATAAATGATAAATGACTTTGTGTTGTGTAATAGAGAGGGGAAATGTTATGATTTATACATGATGCTTCCGCTTCTTCTTCTGCCTCTCCCTCTTCCTCTGATTCTTCTTCTTCTTTTGTTCTTTAATCCCTGCAAGCAATGAAAAAAAAAAAAAAAAAAAAAAAAAACAGAATTGTCAATGTTATTTTTAAGAAGCATGAGAAAAGAAAAAAAAAAAAAAAAAAAAGAAGAAAAAAAAAGAAAAGAAATCAGATTTCTCACTCAGTTGTTTAGCATGGTTGACTACACTTGTAAATTCGTTTAATACATTCATAACACCGTCTAACTTTTCCCGTTGCATGGCAGCTTTCTTCTTCTCACAAACTTCATAGCACACATCTCTCACAACCTTCAAAATGTTCTTACACTGCACCACATTCAAACAAGAAATATTTAAGTGGTCACCCAAACTGTTTTTTTTTGGTCCAAGTCAGTGTGTATGCAGACCTGTTTTTCTACATTCGCCAATGCTTTCTCAGATTCATTCCTGAGAAACATCAAGTAAGATAATCTGAGCAAGTGTTATAGCAACGCATTGACAAATATATTTTTTACAATACTGATTTGAGGGTAGGAAAACAAAGCTAAAGAAAAAGAAAGGCAAGCTAGTAAAACAGAAGGTAGATATAACAAAAGACCATATTATTCAGACCACTAACTGGGAAAAAAAAGAAAAGAAAAGGAAAAGATGGAACAGCAATCGAATCTAGTCTCAGAAAAGGATCAACTTGTTTATACTCCCTCTGTCCCGCAAAGTAAGTCCCTCTTTTTTCATTGTTACTACGAATGAAGTTTGAGCAATAATTTAGGCTACTTTCAATTATCCTAATGAAAATTTTACAACTTGTTATTGGTACACTATTATAAATACTATCAATACTAATTTTCAGATTCCCATTAAGATAATTAAAAGTAGTTTAAATTATTGCTCAAAGTTCATTCGCAGTAACAATGAAAAAAAAGAGACCAACTTTCTGCGGCAGAGGGAGTATTAAAGTTTGTCCTTCAATTACTCCCTTTGCATCATGTTCTTTCTTGTGGAATATTCTCTATAATTTCCTTTTCATATATTTCACGAATGAAATGAGACAAGTACATGTACCTGGTCATAGTGTAAACACCACAGGCCTTCAAGTCTCCATTAGGTAACCCTCTTTATAGATGAAACTACCTCAAATTTTAAGCCTTTATGAGACTTTTTTTTTTTTTTTTGCATTTGCATTTGCTCCTGTTTATTTTAATTCTTGAGAGAAACTCCTGAGTTTTCTTTCGTTATTTAACAGGAAGCTTGGAACAAATTCAATGCAGAGGAATTTAAGAAAAGATAAGTTTCTGTTACTGCGTTTTTAGCGACCTTGACTAAACGGCCAGGCAAGTAGTCTTCTTTGAGTGGAAGATGTACAAATACAATTAGCAGAGTTGCTTTTCAGCAATTTGAACGCAATAGCCAACAATGTACATTGTTTGTTCTGAGTTCTATCCTGATATCCTTCAAAGTTATTTTAGACGCGTGAAGAGTATTACTTTTTGATATTCGACTAAAATTTAATTTGTGAATGTGGACAAAAGTTAAAAGATCAACATTTTTGTTTGTTGTTGTTGCATTCCTTCTGTTGTTACTTTTTTCGTTATTACGCCTATGCTATTTAACAGATGGCTGAGGCATTTTGTGTACCTTAATGGTCGTCCCTGTTTTGTGACAAATGTTCATTGCAAGAAGCGGAAAAACAACAACAAAAAAAACAACAACAGACAAACGGTCTGAAATAATCAAACGGTTATTCTATCCTACGCATAGCAAAACAGATAATCAAAATAGCACATAGTCAATCACTTAGAATGGCAGTTACCTTCTTTCAAGCAACTCTGGAAGTTTGTCAAGAAATGAGTCTATAGTTGATGCACCAGCACTGTTGGCATAGCGCATCATCAATCATAATTATTTCATAAATTTTAGACGAAACTAATATTTTGGTCATTGAACTATTTGTCAATTTCTAATGTCCTCACTTTTCTTTTTTTCTCTTGATTGTCCTTACTAGACTATCCCACTTTTTCCAATGTCACCACTCTATCCATAATATCGTTAACAAAATAACAAAAGTTAGTCACATGTCTTACTTGCTTTAGATTTTTAACAGATATGTCAATGCTGTTAAAAAACCCAAATATCAAAATACTAAAAGACCGTTTTACCCTCAACTTAAAATAGTAAATGACCAACCTACCTACTTCCCCAAACCAAAAAACCATGTTCTAGTTAATCTTCTATAACTATATACTAAAACAAAAGCCGCTTACATCATCATTGTCACATGGCAGTTTCTCATTAAAAAAATTCCCTCCAAAATGTTTTGATGACAGCATCAATCTATTACATTTAATTAAGTTAATTAATAATGTGTGCAACTAATATTTTTATATTAATAAGAAATTGAATAGGCACAAAGTTTCTATTTGCACCAAAATTACATCAAAATGTACAAAGCTAATTATAACATGTGAAGTAATATCCGGTGTTTTTTTTTTTTGAGTTTTTTTTCTTTTGAGGTGGTTATTTTCTTATGAGTTTCTAAACATGTTGTGCTTGAGGTGGAGAAAATACGGCAATACCCTTCCCACCTTTGTTTACTTTTAGAAATTTTCCTTTTGAAATATATCATTCTTATCCTATATAAAATTTCAGTACACAATTTTAGATAAAAAGTATAAAGATTATAACATTTAAAAATTAATCCACTTTAAAAGAATACTCCTTCCGTCCCAGTACAAGTGACACTTATTTCCTTTTCGGTTCATCCCATCACAAATGACATTGCCCAAAATGGAAATGTTTTAATATATTTATATTCAACCAGCCCCACCATTTAACCTCACTCATTCACTCTCTTCATTTTCCACCACTCATTTTACTCAACCAATACCACTATTTACCCCATTCATTCTCTCTCTTCATTTTTTACCACATGCACAACATTTTCTTAATCTCCGTGTCCCAAAAGTTGGTGTCACTTGTGCCGGGACGAAGGGAGTATATACTAGAAAAACATATATTTGTATGCCAAAAAAGACTCGAGTCTATTACGTAAGTATATTTACCAAAGGGTGGAAATATATATTTTATACTCCCTCCGTCTCAAAATGATGTTCACTATTTTTTTATCGTCACTAGGAATGAATTTTGAATATTAATTATTTGTTAATTTAATTATCTTAATGAAAATCTAAGAATTATTATTGATAGTATTGTTGATTGTGTATCAATAACAAGTTATAAATTTTTATAGTATAATTAAATTAACTTAAAAATTATTACTCAAAGTTTATTTGTATATCATTATTTTAATACGAATAAGACCTACAAAATATGTTAACGCTAAGACATGTTCAAATTAGCATTTTATGATGTGATGATATTATTTGTTGTCAAAATTTTTCCGATTATAAAAGTGGTATTCACGTACGATTAAAAAAACTTTAAATATCACAGTACTAAAGACAAACATTAGATTGCATTTTTATGATGAAGTGACATAATCTATTCTTTAGATTTACAAGTTTTAGCTACATTAATGTTTTTAATAGTTTTTTTAGTTAGTATGCTTAAAGAAATATTCCCTCCGTCTCTTTTTAATTTATAAAAATAAGTTTGAGCATAAAAATTAAGAAATATTTTGTAAATGTGATGTATTGTGAGTGTATATAATTGGGTAAGAGAGATAAAATGGGTGTAGGGAATATTAAATGTATAGTGTTGTGAGTATGATAAGTGTCTTATTATTTAAAAAATTGTTATATTTTTTTCATTTTAAGAATTTGTAGATTAAAGTGGGACAATCAAAATAACAATTTTGTAGATTAAAGTGAGGAGGGAGTAGTTTTCTTAGTAAAAGAGCAAAATTAGTTTTCTTAGTAAAATAATTTTGGTAATGACTTTATTGGATGGAAGCTTTAAATAATTGTTGAGTTTTCCAACTTTTTAAAATCCCCTTTCCAGAATATAATTTTGCATGTTTTCTTTGCAATAAAAAGTGTATTCAAATAGAATAAAATTTACATGAAAACGTCCAAAATATTTATGTGAAGTCTGATTGTATTATGAAATATAAATAATTAATAATAAAACTTATAAAGCCTGTGCATCGCGCGGGCATTAAACTAGTTTCAAAAATGCAAAAACCCATCTTACATCTCTTGAAAATTTCTCACTCCTCTTTCATTGGAAACCCAAACACCCTTTCAATACAATATATCATCACACCCAGCTTATCAATAATTGATTAATTCAAAATAATAATAATAAAAAAAACAATTTCGAAAATTTTTGAGTCCTCTCTTTCTTCCATTGATTTCAAGACTCCAAGGAACCACAAATCCATGTCAAAATTCCAAGAACACAGTGTCAACACAGGAAGAAAGAAGACGAATTGAAACATGGATCTAACTTCCAGATATCTTCCTTTGAAGACAAACCCATTTACAGGGCCGGCCCTGTGGCAAGACGAGTGAGGCTTCCGCCTAGGGCCCCCGAAATTTTACTCGATTTTAGGGCCCCAAATTATGTATTTGTATTATATACTCCCTCCGTCCCAGCACAAGTGAGACTTCTTTCCCTTTTGGGACGTCCCACTAAAAGTGAGACTGCCTAAAATAGAAATGTTTCAACCCTACTCATTCTCTCTCTACATTTTTCACCACTCAATTTATTCAACCAACACTACTATTTATCCCACTCGTTCTCTCTCTTCATTTTCCACCACTCAATTTATCCAACTAACACTACTATTTACTTCACTCATTCTCTCTCTTCATTTTCTACCACACATTTACTAGTTGTTCTTAATTAGTGTGCAAACTCCTCTAGTCCTACTTGTGCTGAGACGGAGGGAGTATATATTAGAACTTGATTTAATACGAAGTGAACATGGTGGTGTAGTGGTTAAGGTTAATTGCTGTAAGAATGCCCTTTGTTGCCCCGAGGCCACCCGTGTTCGAATCCTCAGCATGCCTTAACCTTTTCATTTTTTTTCCTTACAGTTTCTCTCCTTCCCCGAATCCTTTTTCTTTTCACTGTTTTTCTCTCCTTCCTCCCTTCTTTCAAGTTTATTTAGCTAGGCTTTTCCCCATTATTTCTTAAATTGAGTTTGTCTGCTATTCTTCTAAATTAAATTAGCAAGATTTTTTTTTCTTTGCAGTGTTGTATTTTTTTTATTTATTTTTTTTGTTTGCATTTATGACTAAATTTAATTAACAAGTTGAGATTTTTTATTTTCCCCCTTTTCTCTTGTTTTAATTCGCCTAGGGCCCCAAATTTTGCAGGACCGGCCCTGCCCATTTGCTTGCTCCAGATCTGGATCGTAATCCGACTCTGACCGCCAGCTACATGGAATGGTGGTTAGTGGGGGTCACTGGTGGTGGATACGCCTAAAGATTTCTTCCAAGCTATTCCAAATTATCTCTCAAATGTAATAACAAAATCAAAATGGATTCGAGTTTTTCAACTTTTTGAAGCACGGTTTTTATTATTTAATGCTTATACTTAGATAAAGATGAAGAGGGCTGGGAAGAGGAGTGGACGGTTGGTGGAGAGTGGGGAAGTGGCAGCCGGTGTGTGTAGAGAAGAGAGAAGGCGAGGGGTGGTGGGGGAAGGGGGAGTGGGATAGATGAAGAGGGAGGGCAGGGAAGTAATTAAAAGGGTGGAGCTTGGAAGACAGTCGAGGTAGAGAATACGAGAACTTATGAGCAGGTTTTAATTTTATTTTATTTTTCCTTTTTCCATTTAAGTTGATGAAATTTAACGAAAGTTAGGTATTTGACTTCACGCGACTAACTTTCGTTTTATTTAATTATTTCGTTATATTTGTAATGATATATTGGAAGGAGTGGTGACATTACAAAAATTGAGATAGTTCAGTGAGGGAAAAAAAATAAAATAAACAACAGTGAGGACATTGGAATTTGATCAATAGTTCAGTGACCAAAATATTAGTTTAGCCTAAATTTTAATAACTTATATTTTGGCAGCATTAAATTATGGCATAGCACATCATCAATCAAAATTATTGCATAAATTTTAATAGTGCATATTTTGGGGGAAGTTAATTACCTAGTTGTTGTAGGACTCCATCATCCCTTAGATCAACTTTCAAATAGTCCTTTATCATAGTAGCAAGCCCCTCCAGATTACTGCAAAATGTATTAATAGCCTGTTAATTAGCATGATTTAATAGGAATTAAGCTTTCCGAAGACAAAAGAAACGGCAGATTTATGAAATAATATACCTGTTGCGGGAGATTTCGACTTCACCTTCAACATGTTCATTATCTTCATCAGATTCAACATGTTCACTATCCTTTTCATCAGCTTCAAGCTCTTCACGTTCGGAATTGTTTTCTGATGGAACCCGCCCTCGTTTCGACATCCCTGTACATAGTTTATACTTTCGAAAATACAAATAGCGTGTGATCAGTGTGCGTGATTCAGCACAAGAAAATCAGTATTTAGAATGAGACAACAAGCTTAGAGTACACAGGAGTTACTCTCTACAGCACAAGAAAATCAATATTTATAATGCATGAATCGCAATGCATTGACAAATATGTAGACATGGCATATCACAACCTACAAATTATACAAAGATCCAACAACCACTTAAAGAATGTATCATCAAACTCAACACGCATCACAAGGTGGAATCCTTTCACAGCTCCTGGACCACATCCGTAAGCGACAGAACTTAGATAAAGGTACT
Source organism: Campanula takesimana (assembly GCA_026119855.1). NCBI lineage: Eukaryota > Viridiplantae > Streptophyta > Magnoliopsida > Asterales > Campanulaceae > Campanula > Campanula takesimana. The sequence goes on from JAOWBW010001069.1 coordinate 481,950, forward strand.
TTGATTTATCTATGAAAACTACTCAAATAAAAACAATTTGCTGTGAATTGCGAAAGTAAATTTGGGCTCAGAAGGAAACAGATACATAGTTGTTTGAATTAACAGTAAATTCAACATAACAAACAGGTTAAACCATTAACCTATCATATAGGCCTAGTTCTCCCAATACCATATATAACTTGCAAGAGAAAATACAAACGGGAAATAATAAAGTTACAAAAGATGGCTACAAAATGTGACTTACAAACTGAGGTGTCATAATTGTATTGGTGTTTTTATTGGAGTGTGCCGGGTCCACTATCGATGTAGCCAATGAAGTATCGCCAACACATCTTGTATCCTTCATTTTGTAAACTTCTTTGTAAGCCTAGCATTGCCCCACACAAATAGTATTATAAAATGGAACAACTACAATCACTAAAAATTTATTCGACTGCCAGCACACAGTTTATCAGTACTTAAGTAAAAAAAATAAAGAAGAAATAGCAAGAACATAAAACACATATCGATAATTCCCAGCTCCAACATTAGGGTTTATGTACAGTAGGATCTAGAGAAGCAATAAACGAAGAAACCGAAACAGAAGTTAGAGAAAGCATCATCGATCTCCTAACTCCGAGAGTTTCGATCTCGAAACCCTAACTATAATAATACACGCAAGCATAGATCGGAGACAAAATTTATCAAACCACACAACCAAAAACAGAAATGCGTGATGAGACGGGGAATGATGAATAGAAATAGAGATTATCAACTTGCTAGCTTCATATTCATATTTACAGCTCGAAACCCTAACTTACAGAAACGTAACACCGCAAGTCAATATCGTCAATCGACGGAGAAACGGACGAGAAATGGAAAACAGTTGAACATGCATTAGAGTCGAGGATCAGTACCTGATGATCGACCGGCGGAAGAGGGGGACAAAACTGGACAGTTTCTCCGACGATTGCAGAAAGGGAGTACAGAGAGTAGAGATGGGAGAGTGTTGATAAGACCGAGCATCTCAGACCGGACCGGACCCGGTTCAAAGCCTGTACAAGCGAGCTCGACCACATCAAACCGGATAAGCCCGCAAGCTTGTAAGCCCGAGAGATCCGGGCTTCATGATACCCATAAACCGAGGTAGCTCTGCCTCCCGCTATTCTTAGGGTCCCGTGTTGGTCACTCAACCACCTGCCCGGAGCCCGCAGCGGCCAGCTGTCACAACGTACTGCAGACGTTACCAGTTCGTACCTGACGTACCATAACGGTTGGTGGAAGAGCCATGTTTCCCTGACAACACGCCACGTTCCCAGCCACTCCCCTGGCCGAACCAATGAGGACCTGCCGCGTGTCCACCCGGTACAAGGGCGGTTAGTACCTTTAAACCTACCTCCTTCTTCTACTCATATAAATACTTCTATCCGCCCCCATGGGCCAGGTACGTGCTCTATCCTATTCACACACACAAGGCTTTCACAAGCCTTCTACTTAGGTTTTTCCTCAGAGATCTTACTCTCACACCCGAGGGCCTAAGCCGGATTCCAA